>JBBBDQ010002754.1:0-55000 GCA_037127315.1 Ascarosepion bandense | reverse complement strand
GGAAGCAGCAGCACTGGAGAATAAATGAGTTGAAAGAATCAGCCAGGACCTGTGCAAGGGTCTTGTAGACACTCACTGAATCTATGATATAGGGTCACATACTCTACCACATCCAAGTTCTTATAAGATAGTATTCATATAAAATACAAATTTTACTTTAACCTAATCATATACAATAATGGAACATATGTAATATGAGGGTTATTCAATAAATAAGGTGAATTTTTCGGTATAAGGACTTCTAATACAGATAGAAGCTTACTTTTTTATATTTTTCAACAGTCTCCCAGCAGTGTCACACACTTTTCCCATCTGTGCACAAGCTTCCGTATTCCCCCAGCGCAAAAATCTTTGGACTGATGTCTCAGCCAATTGCTCACAGCACTTTTGAATTCATCGTCACTTTCAAACTTCTCATCTCTCATGAACATTTTTAAGTGACCAAACAGGTGAATGTCTGAAGAGGCAAGGTCTGGGCTGTAAGGATGATGAGGGAGCAGTTCCCAACCCAGCTCATTGATGGTCTGCACCGTTTGGGCTGCTGTGTGAGGCCTTGCATTGTCTTGATGAAAGACGACTCCATGATGACCCCTGCGTTTGTTCTTTATGTGTTTCTTGACCTGTCTCAGCAGCTCAGCAATGTCATCCATTGTCACCCTTCTGTCAGACTGAATGAGGTCATTGACTGATTCGATCATCTTTTTTTGCCTGAAACATGTGGCACCATACACAATTGACAATCTTCTATGAATTTCAATTGGTTTGCACCCTTCAGCAACCAAAAACTTGATTACTAACCTCTGTTCAATCCTGATTCTTGGTTGGCCATCTTTGTTAATCTCGAAAACCCTCAAAGTTTGTTTTTTTTTCAATCTGAAAAAAAAATTAAATCCCTTTGAAAAAGAAAGGAAAAAATTTAAAAAAAAGTAAGCTTCTATCTGTATTAGAAGTCCTTATACTGAAAAATTCACCTTATTTATTGAATGACCCTCATATATGAACAAGCAATTCAACAAGAAATAATGAAAATAAATACAATGTATCTAAATACGAATTAGAGACATGTCATAATAGATGATTTCATCTTAAATCAACAAATTTCCAGTTGACATTAAAAATTGCTGCAAAAGCAATTTTTAATGTCAACTGGAAATTTTTTTGTTAAAAAGTTGAATAATTTTAACACATTTAACATTATGGATGAAAAAGGGGAATTATATATAGTGCTTTTTGAGACTCATCATGAGTAAAACAAATTCATGGATTTGGACAAAAAACCAAAAAACACCAGAATGATGTCTAAATGTGAAAATTTTTCATCCTTGATTTTTAATAATCAGCAGTGCTTAGTTTAATTTGTAATATAATCTATCATGAATACACTCCTACGAGTGCACAGGATCGCCTTATCAGTGATGTTATACTTTGGGATCATGACAAGTTTTGAGTCTTTCAACATCATACTTGTTCACCCAAAGAGACCCTACAGAAACAATGCTATTCCAGCAGGTGATCCTGTAATTGTCAAGTGCACAACAATGGATTTATAACTGTAACTGAATGTTTTGAAATATCAAGTATCTCATCAGAAACACCATATGTCACTTCCACCTCAGTCAAGATGAAACAAAAAAACAAACTAAATACTTGTCTTTCTCTTCTTGGAACAACATGTGCAATGACCCACACTCCTAATGAGCTCTTCCAGACTTAACTGTTAAGTGATTTCAGCAGTTAATTTCTCCCATCAATCTTTACTGAAAAACTCATACATATTCACTGGACACATGAATTATGATCAGAAACCATCTTTTCTCCATCCTTCCTCACTTCAAACAGTGACCTCTGTTATAGATCTCTATGAGTCCGATCTTTTAATCCATAGCCATATCGAGGCCTTCTCTGCAGATTCTGAAACAGTCCCAATGGCCTTTCTATTTTTCCTTCCACTGACTCCAAGCTAGCTTAAAGTTCTGCATAAAGATCTTCCTACAAAACCATGGCATCCAACTTCAATTGGAAGACAGATAGTCTGCCATTGATAAGACCTGCATTTTTCACCTAACTCTTGGTATTTTTCAAGTTTTCTTTCAAAAGCTTCCTCCAGATTCTCTTTCCATGGTACCGTGAGTTCAATCATCATAACCTGCCTGGAACTCAATGACCAAATTACTAAAACTGGGTTTAGGGAAGTTGTTGCTCTCTGCTCCGAGAATTTCAATTGGCTCTTGGGGTCTACTTTCAACTATCAATCTAGAGCAGAAGAGAGTATGCAAGCTGATGATTTAAGCAAGGAAGAGGAGTTTTTGCTGGCCTTGACAAAATACAATTTTTTAAGCACCTGATCAGGTCTCCACTGATACCTCCCCTCCCCAAGAGATCTGGGACAGGTGCTTAGAATATGTTTTAGCATTCTTTTCTGTGCACAGAATGGAGATGATGTTTCAATTATCCTCTTTGTATACAAGTTTGCAGGACTTGGTAGCACATCATACATGGATTTTAAGAAATTTTATCCAATTGACTTTGGAGTGCCAGACCTCCATTCAGCTTATTTTCCTTTGTAAGAAGTTCTCTCATTGTGTTCATGTTATCTGCTTGTTTAGTCCTATCATCTTGCATATTCTCTGTTTCTCTACATTGGCTTGTACCTCCTCCAGAATAATTTCTTGTTTCTGTTTACCCACAGCTTTTTTGACCTGGTTACCAAGAAAGAAGCCCAGTCCAGCATGGCCCAATGCCACCATCCCTACGAGAGCCCTCTGCTTTAAACGCTCCTCCATAATACCAAGTTCACTCCTTACATTCCATTTCCTTCCAGTATAGACCTCAAAAAGGAAAATTTTGACAAGATTGGTAGAAAAAAGAAAATGCTCATATATGGCACTACCCGGCCCTGGTCGCTGTTGGTTTTGATCCAGTCAGCTGGTCGTAAATTGACTCTGTCACAGTTTTCTCCCTTGTCCCACATTACGTTGATTAATCACAAGGCAGTCACATGAGTTTTTCACTAGCTGTCTCTCTGCTGAACTAAACCAAGCTGGGAAGTGTGCACACAATTGAGTAATAAAAGAAAGAAATGTAACATCAAAGGAAATAAGTGGACCGACGGATGAAAAGTATGGTAAAATAACGTCTTTATATACAGATTATACACAATAGTCTCTTGGTCTAAACAGCACCAAATATGCCACCACCAGGAGAAATAAGTGGAATATACACAATATGCTCTTCGGGATAATTTCCCATCCCTGCTTCTATCAACTGGTAGCAGAATGGACGTTTCTTAGGTAAATCGAATTATTCTCCTAAGCAATAACAAGGAATCTGGCTGGCTGCAGCTCACTGCTTCGAACAGAAGTCTAAGTTTGTTATATAAGTCTAGTCAACTTGTTGCTTGTTTTCTGGAATGTTACGGAAATTGCCGAAGTGTTGGGTTATTCTATTTCAGTTAGCAATTTCAGACTTGTCTGAAAATTCTCTTCTTGTCTGTCTCTTAACTCTGGTTGGTTGATTGGTGACTGACTTCTCTACGGTCGGCACCCAACGGCATGGCAATCATCTCTCTGTCTCTTTACTTCTTTGGTTGGGAACTGTCTTTGGTCATTATGCCTCTTAACTCTGGTTGGTTGATTGGTGACAGGCTTCTCTATGGTCGGCATCCCACGGCATGGCAATCATCTTTCTGTCTCTTTACTTCTTCAACTGGGATCTGTCTTTGGTCATTATGTCTCTGGACCGGGAAATCAAACTATCTGCCACTCAAGCTGCAACTCTCCAACTGCAACTGCAAACTGCATTCAGTTGTTGATCTCAAAAACTTTATCTGGAAATTCTCTTCTGTCTTTAACTCAGGTTGGCTGATATCAGGCCTCTTCTGTCGATCTCTGTCATTCCGACTTTGACTTCTCTGTCGCTCTCTGCAACTCAAAACTTTGACTGTAAATTCTCTTCTGTCTTTAACTCTGGTTAGCCGGCATCAGGCCTCTTCTGTTGATCTCTGCAACTGCAACTCAAAACTTCTCTGTCAATCTCTACAACTGCAACTCAAAACTTTGTAAATTCTCTTCTGTCTTTAGCTCTGGTTAGCTGGCATCAGGCCTCTTCTGTCGATCTCTGTTACTCCAACTTCGACTTCTCTGTTGCTCTCTGCAACTCAAGACTTTGACTGCAAAATCTCTTGTCTGTCTTTATCTCTGGTTGGCCGGCAGGCTCTGCAGTTGGTGCCTATCTTCATTGTTACATCTTTGGGACTTTCTCTGAGCCGACTTGTTTCGTCTCTGGTCCAACTTGACACCAATGGATTTTGGTCTCGAGGGACCCTGTATTTATGCACATGCCATGGTGTGGGGCCGACGGTTGCTGGGTGTCTAATCCCCCGTCTCGGCAACCAATAAAACCCTGAGGTTAGCTTCTACTCGTTGTTGCCTGTGGTTAAACCAATGGGATTAGTCATCTTTCCATGACGTCAATTGTTAGTTGTCTCCCCCTTTCGGGGCTTGTTCACAGGACCAATGGAATCTCTTTCGATCTTATGATGTCATCTCCCCATACCCCTTTTCTGGGCTGGACTTAACCAAATTTTCTTTTTCAAAATTTTTCTTTCTCACGAAACAATTTCAGGGATTCTTTCTTTTTTTTTAAACAATAGGTATTAACCTTTTTGAACTGTCTTTGTCCAAAACAAGTTGACAAGGGTCCATTGACATTGTTACCCAAATAATTTCTACACACCTGTTTTTAATATCCATTCTCTGAGTCACCTATATTTTCAAGTGACAAGAATGCCTTATCAGTTTTACCCTGATGTCAGTGAAAACACTTTTTTTCTAAGTTCTTTGACTTGGAATCAAAACATTTGTTATCTTTAATTCTTTTCACGAGTCATGCCAGCCAGACAATCAGACACAAAATGAAATCCCCCTTTCCTTTACCCAGAAAAAATAACAATTAAATTTATCTTTACTTTATGTTTAGAATGACCTTGCTAGCTTTCTTTGGATGACTGAAACGGACATCTACTGTTTCTGGCTTGAAACTAATTTAGTCTTTTCTTTCTTTTTTCTTCTTTCTCTGGTCTTCCTTTTCTATTCTTTTGAGGGACAAAAAAATAACCATTGAATCTATCTTTTAGGTTCAAGAATGACACTTGTCTTTATGGGTGGGCCGAAATCGAAAACAAATCCATTTCTCTCTTTGGTGGTGGTGGTGGGTTTACAATAATAGAGAAATACCAGGTGTTATTTTTTGTCCCTGCTTTCTTTTTAAAGATAAAGATTTTCCAGCTACAGTTAATAATTAGTTAATACAGTTAATAATTAGTTAATAAAATTAATCACCTCCGTTTTCCTTTGCTCATATTCGGAGAATAAGGAAAATTTCTCTTAGTATGTTCTCTTATGATCTATTCTATAGATTTTTCCGGTTATGGTTATTGATTAATTAATAAAATTAATTATTGCCATTCCAAAAATATTGTTATAATAAGATAGCAAGTGTTGCAAAGTACTGCTTGGAGCCCTCAATCAGGCTCTCTCCTGTTGAGAGGACTGGAGTAATACATACTGGCCTTGACATCAGCACACATGCTATACCATCCAATCAGTAGATATCAAAACATAAAGTAGTCACTGTTAGAAAACAAAAACAAAAAAAAAATGATAAAACGAGAATACTGGTAACATTTACTATAATTCTCACACATGTTTAACCCTACAGTTTAATCAGTATGTTTTTTAGCTTTACATGTATAATTATTTTATCATTTTATTTCTTCTTCAGATGGACATCAAGGATTACATATTTTAGATTATTTGAATTAATATTTTATTTTTATTGTTTTTATTGTGACATTTCAGTTGATACTTTGAAAACTCATTTGAATGGCTCATGCAAAAGAAATTTTTCATCAACTCATCTTATTAGTCAGAAAGTTAAAGAGCCTATTCTTTTTTCTTACAATAGTAGAAGCATACTAAAATACTCAGAATTCACATCTAAAACTCTAAATAGGCTTCTTCTTGCTAAATTGTAATATCTCACCAGTGAATTAGGGCATATGAACTTCTTGACTGCTTTCATGACCTTTTTCATCTAATCACTGGAGAACTGCTGTCCTCCTTGTGTGCAACCTTCATAAATAAAAAAAAGAAAAAGATTTAGGTTTTTAGATCAGGACTGTAAGGTGGATGAGATAATGTTGTTCAGTCATGTGCTGTGATTGCTTATTTGATCATGAAACTACTGTGAAGTCTTGTGATGTAATATTACAAAAGTAAACCAGTCTTCAAATGTGGCATAGATTGAAAAAAAAAAAAACACCTTTCACAGAGTTTCTCAATAATGCTGTAATGAAAGCATTAGCTTGTTGGACCTTATGCTTATTCACTGATTGCCTACTGTGGGGTCTGTCACTAAAGTCAGATTCTCATTTTTTTTCTGAGACTGTCATTAATTCTACTACTAAGCCATTTTTTTACTGTGCTTACATCAAATACAGCCTTTCTATACTATCAATAAGATCCTATGAATGCTTTCACCACTTTTTACTTCTAAAAACAAATTCTATGATAGTTTTTTGCTTTCTATAAAAATAAAAAAAATGAAGATTATATGCAGAAAGGAAGATACTAACTCCACAAAATTTTTCCATATCTTCTAGATATTTATTGGCATATAGCTAGCAAAAATAGAAAAAAAAGAAAGAAGAAAACATCTACATTGCTGATAATATCTATCCTCTAAATTTTTAATAAATGTTGTGTTTTAATTTTAATATATTTTTAAATATACAAATGCTGCAACAATAAATTATCTAGCTATGAAAATAACAGCCATAATACTGATATATTAAAAATATACCCAATTTGGCCAGTACTGTCTCAACTTGTGGGATCCATACTGGCAATATTAATTATAAATATTTGTAAATTTTTATGTCAATCCTTCAGCTTAAGAAACACTTGATAATAAAATGCTTATGCAAGAAAACTAAACCTGTCTGAATTTCTTGGATCTGGAGATATTATTTTCCTTATTTATATTCGAAAAAAACGTCTTTATCTTCATTGTTATTATCACATTTTTGTTGTTTCTCCCATCTGGTTTTTAACAGGTGTTTGGCTAAACTTCAGGAAATTAATAACTGAAATTTTTATTTAAACTACAGGAGTAAATTGTTCTCATTCTGTTTCCCATGTCTGGGGATATCTCATGTTGTTCTTTTTAGTACTGCTTAGTTATTGCTTGCTCTGTTTTCCATTGAGTCCTACCTATTCTACAGGCCTAGTGGATTAAAACATTGGTTTATGAATTTAGTGACATAGTAATTGAGAGTTCAATCCTTGGGCCCAAACAAACAATAACTGTGTAGTACTAAAAAGAACAAGATATCTCCAGAGATGGACAGTGGAACAAGAACACTACCTCTGAAGATTAAATAAAGAGTTCAGTTTGAAACTTCTGGAACAACAGCCAACTGGAGAAGGCTGAAAAAACAACACTCACAATAAA
Organism: Ascarosepion bandense; assembly: GCA_037127315.1. Taxonomy (NCBI): domain Eukaryota; kingdom Metazoa; phylum Mollusca; class Cephalopoda; order Sepiida; family Sepiidae; genus Ascarosepion; species Ascarosepion bandense. The sequence goes on along the minus strand of JBBBDQ010002754.1, from coordinate 47,488 downwards.
GATGCCAATATTAGTCTGATAAGGTAAATAAAGTTAAACCTGTAATAAAAGTTCCAGTATGAGGCTTAGAAACTATGGCAAACAAATATTTTCCTGTTTAAGCAGAAAGTATTGCTAAATCACAATTATTTAAAATATTTTATAAATATTTTCTTCTTGGATTATCTAGATATCTCTCATAAACAATTATCTTTGTAACATTTTGTAGATAAACTTTTAAAAAATATGTTAATATAATTTATAAGCTGTATGATCTAAAGTATTTTATCTTAAATCTTTCTTAGCCTAACATATTAATAATTATATTGTTATGGATTATTTCAGATAAACTTTTTTGCATAAAAAAAAAAAAAAATGCAGATATAGCTTTTAATTCAGTTAGTCATTTTCCTCTCTGCTCATTCCAGAACTAACAAAACATTCTCACTTAGCTATTTATAACAATATTACTATTACTAATATTTTATATATTTATATTATCCATTACTGGTATTTTCCTTAGCTTCCAAGAAAGTGGTACCATTGATTTTTTTTCTTTATGCATTTTCTTTCAGCATGTTATGGTTTATAAAATTGGCGAGTGTTTTAAAAATAGAAAAAGATAGACACACTGATGCCAAGAATTAAAAATTGGGTGGCAAAATAAGAAACCGTTTCTTTTGGTAAGAGTAGGAGTAAGAAGTAGGAGTCAAGGACAGTAGTTTTGTGTAGGGGATTTGAAAAGAGGAAGAGGCTAGTCAGTTGACTGCTGGAGTCCAGAAGGGATAGACTCATTTACTACTAGCATCCCACAGTGAAGAGAATTTAGCTAGTCTGCTCCTGTATCCACACAAAATTTAAAGGTTGTAACTTGATGTAAAAACCTAAAGTTTTATACCAAAAATAAACATCATTAATTCAAGTTTGTGTTATCTTCTAATTATACCAAAATGAAGCAACACAACAAGCACTTCTCCACAAACTTATCTATTTTTCCAACAAAACAGAAAGAATTTTGGGTGTGAAAACTTATAGCTTATGTTTCTCTTGATCACAAATTAATGACACCTCCCCAACCTATAGTCTTTAGACTGATTTTTTTATATGCTCATCATATTTATCACATAAAATATTTTGCCACTTATTGGTTCCTTTCATTTATAGAACTAAAATTACAAAATGGAATTATACTTGCTAATTATAATGTCTACACTGTAATATTCTAACTCTTATATCTAAGAAAAAACCAGATATCTAAACATTAGAATTCTATAGAACTTAGACTGAAAATAGTGCAAAATTAGTGTATATTTAACACACTTGAACAAGAGATTTTATTTTAATGAACAGAATTCTATCAAAGCAAGCAAAAGAAACTATAGATTATCCAAAGACATCTGATAGGGTACAACAGGAAGACATATAAGAAATATTAAAAACCTTTATTTACATTGTTTCATTTGGGGTCCCAAAGAGATAAAAAATGAGCACAGGCTATGGACAGTAACACATCTTTATTCAATGGCTAAAATACAAAAAGTGTTTTGTATATCTAAGAGGCATGAAGTATCCCTAATAATAACGTCATCATTAAAATAATGACATTATTATTACTATTATTTTTTCATGTGAATCTTTAAATAAGTTTTTCTAATTATTAATAAATAAAAATTCTTACACTATAAGTTTATTACAATACAAAACTTATCCTCCATTTAATTTACTACTAATAATTGACAATTGATTACAGGAGAATTTTATATTAATACTAATAAATGATACACGTAAAAAATGACAATATCATGTGAAGTCCTTATGATTATTAAAGTGTTTTCATATGTAAATCTTTAAATATAGTATTTTTTCTAATCATTATTTTGATATTTAGTAATTCTGGGGGATCTGTTTTTTACTTAACAAAAACAAAAATACACTTCCTTTATTACTTCATAAAAGAAAATTTGTTTCACATTTTATGCCTAATATTATCTTATATAAATAATTTTTTCATTTTAAGTCCTTACTATTATTATTAGATTTTCTATACATGCAAATCTTTAAACATTTTTCTAATTGTTAATAAAATTAATTACTAGGGATTTGTTCATTACTTATGATAGAAAACTAAAGTCACATTGTTGTGTCCAGTAGAATCTCATATAAATACAAATTTATGTATATAATAAAAAAATGTTGATATATTTTTATGTTCTTATTATTAGAAAGTGAATCTATAAATATATAAATTATTTAATTGTACAGTGTCAAATTTAATATAAAATGAATGTTTTTATAATAAGATTGATATTAATGGTATTGGTAAAAATTAAAACATTAATAAGTTAAAGAGTATATTGATGCAAAACTATTCCTTCATATTTTACAAAGCTGACTATTGTCCATCTTGCCAAATATGTTTCAAGGTCATTAAATTAAAGAAATGGTCCCATTCTCTCCAGATATTAATTCAAGAGAACATTAATGGTTCATCATTAGAAGAGATGAATATGAGAATAGTAAACAATATTCAAGCAAAGAAAATCTCTGAGAAGCAATAAAAACTGATACTATAGTAATGATAAATAGTAGAAAATTTAACAGAATCAATGAATGTTAATGACTGTTAATGAGTACAGAATAACAAAGACACCATGTTAAAATATACAATAATAATTTATACAATTATATGGAAGATTATGTTAAATATGTTTTTATGTATGAAACCTTTTGGGGTTATTTTAATTATTAACTTGTAAAAATTGATAATAAAAGTTGACACACATCAAAATCAATAATTTTAATAAGTATAAATATAAGCTGAAAGTTACACAATATATTCCTATCATAAAGATATACTTACATTGAAAACCTTACCCACATTGGTTGATTAATGCCAACCTTATTGTAAAAACATTGACTTGTATAATAAAATCTGACAGAGCATAACTAACTAGTGCAAGGGAAATAATTCTGTTATAGCAAAATGTTACAGATATTAATGTGACACTATCTCACGTGGTGATGCTTTCCCTTCTCCCGTGGGGATACTTTCCTTTGGTTGGTTTAAAACAACAGAGAGAAAAGTTGATATTGGTGATATTATTAGTGTTTTATTGCGTCCCGCGATGTGAGCTTAAGGAAAAAATAATAATTTTAGTAACATCAAGTGCTTCTAAAAGCACAGAAATATAAAATAAAGTTATTTTGGATAAATAGAAATTTCTTGTCTTTCATAATTTTCGCCTCTTTTATGTTCAATATGGATTTCTCTTAGATCTGGAGTGTATTCCACTAATCTAAAGAAGTGTTGACAAAACAAGTGTCAGAGTGATTTGATAAGGTCACCCAAGGTCAGGGCCACTGGTGAGTACATTCGGGTCCATGTGAATCTCCGATGTGAGTTGGCAAAATCTCATTCGTTGAGCTAAAGACATCTGCAAATCGAGTGGGCGAAGACCGATATTCATTGGCCGAAGATTGTGGGCCAGCCGGATCCCCAGAGAGGATCGAAATTGGTTAAAGAAATAGATGCTCGACACAAAAAATTGAGTTGGAGAGCTAATTGTTCAGACTTTGGGCAGAGTGCCACCGCTGTCAGTACCCACACACACTCTGCCAGTGGCTGCTCTGATTCGGCACATTCCATCAAGAACCTGAAAGAACTTTGTTGTTTTAGAAGTATATTTCAACGCTAACAAAATTTAGAGTAAACATTTCAATTAACGATTAGAAGCTTTGATGCTTTTGGTGAACTTTCTCTCTCTGTTACAACCAGCATTTCAAACAACTGTATATCATTTCTGACGATTGTATATCATTTTCGACAACTGTATTCTTGGGAAAAAACAGACATTGTTTTTTTTTTCTTTATATAAAGACATTCTACGTAGCTCTCCAGGTGTGTTCGACTTTGTTCATTTATTTTATTAATTTTTTTTTGGTGCCGTGTTTATTTTTTTCAACTCATAAGTGTACACCAGTGTCCAGACTGGCTAAAAGAGACGACTATTGAAATTGCATGACGAGACTTCTGGGATCTAATCACAATGTGGGACAGTGGCCTGTTGTTGCAAAAGACGTCCTGTAGTCCAGCTTTTGTGGCGACATCATTGGACGGGATCGCCGCGACCGGGTGGCAGTGGCATGACCGTCAGCGACAACGAGCATCACATAAGGGCTACCGTGCCCTGTGCGGTATCTCAACTAGTTGCCGCCGGGTGAATTGACAGCCTGCCAGGCTGAGGTGTCACATTAAGACCAAAAAAATTTGTTATGTTATATAGAAATATTAATTCATTCATAAATTTTGTTGCAATTTCTGAATTGAGTTATCATGATTTTCATTATTTACATTTGGACTATTGTCCTCATCTTTGATGTTGTTATCATATTTTGGTTGTTGTGCCCTCTGACTTACATCGGGTGTTTGTTGATCTGGGTAACCTTTAGAGAATTTCAAACTGAACCCTTTTTTTACTTTCTAGGGGTTATTTGTTCTTAACTAGATATCTAGGGCTATTTTGTTTAGTTCTCATTTCGTACTTATTGCCTGTCTTGTTTCCATGGAGTCTGCACCATCCAGCCTATAGATTGAACTCAAAATTTCTGTCACTGAATTCACAAACCAACACTTTTTATGAAGTATTTTGAGATCTTAACATATGAAAAAAGACTTCCTTATTAGTGTGGTATCTATATTCTCCAGGTGAGAATCTGAACCTAAAAACCAAGCAGAAATTGTCACAGATCCTAAAGAAAAACAAGGACTACTTCATACTGAATAAAATGATTTGATGCTGTGACTCAACATCAAATCAAGATTTACCAATTTGGTATTCTATAGTTAGCTATAGGAACACAGCATAACATCACCTGAGCAAATTCCTGATTGATATAGTCAACCCACTAATAGGAAAGTCCTTGTTATATCAAGAACTCAGGACAACTTTGTGGAATCTATCCAAAGAACATTCATCAATAAAAATTAGATGATAAACTTGGATGTGATGAGCCTGTTCAATAGAATTCCTAGGGATGAAGCTCTATTACAAGTTTGAAACTGATTGGAATAGCACTCCTCTCTTAGATAATGTATACATAATCTGATGGAAATGTTGATGTTCTGTATACAGACAACATTCATCCAACTAAAGACCGACATATACCAACAGGAGAAAGGTTTGGCTATTTGCTCAACACTGTCACCAGTGATGGTGAACATATATGAGTAACATAACTTTAGAAATGGCACCCCTATAGCCAAGATTATTGCTGAAGTATGTAGATGAAACCTTTGTACTCTGGCCTCACCAGAAAGCTGTACAAGTACTGCTGGACCATTTGAACCCAAAGATTCCAGTTCACAATAGAAGAAAAAAAAAATTGCCAGCATTCCTGGATGTACTAATAATACATATCAACACACACAACAAACACAGAATGAGTTCAAAACATCTGTATATCACAAACCAACCTTTGGACAATACCTTCTTTGATTCTCATCATGTATATGGCGTAGAGAAAGTGATTATCTAATGTTTCCAATACAGTGCAAAAATCATAAGTGGCATCCCAGGTATATACCAACTGCAGATGATCAGCTTAAAAAATGTAGAACAACAACTATTCTGCAAACAATGTCAACTTCTGCAGGCCACCAAGAAGAAAAACTATCAATCTGTCTCTCTTACATCAAGGGCATTTCACAAAAACAGTTCATACAACATAAAGACAATATTCAGATGTAGTTTAACCATACAGAGAAATCTCTGCTGAGTCAAGCTTAACATGGAGTAAAATATGACCATAAAGTGTAATCCATCCCTTGTGGCAAAAAAATACAACAAAGGTGAAACCAGCTAGTACCTAAATGTAGAGCTGGTAGAACATTCAAAAGTGATAATATGGGGTCAGACAATCAAACTGAGCATAGATAATCATATATGGAGGGAAAAGAATAGTCACCAACCCCTGTGAAATGAAGTAAAAATACTAGACAGAGAAGAGCATTAGAGAATCAAACATCCTAAAAATCAGAGCATATACTACACAATGGATTCATTAATAAATAAAAACAAATGACAATAAGGTTTCAACAGCAGTAGTAGTAAGAACAGAGAAGACTTGTTGAATGCAGTCAAGTGTGACAACATCAGCAGTAATAAGTTCTACACTAGGATTTCCCATAGTACAATATCCTAGTGGATTAAAATTTTGGTTTTCAAATTTAGTGATGAAGTAATTGAGTTCAATCTATGGGTCAGTCAATGCAGACTTAGACCAAGTGTAAACAAGATAAGCAATAAGTGAGCAGTACTAAATAAGTACTAAACAAGATACCTTTAGACATGGCCAGCAAAACAAGAAGCTATCTTCAGAGTAAATAACGAGTTCAGTTTGAATTTTTCTGAAGATTACCTGGATTGACAAGCACCATGTGAATTGCAGAGAACACAAGGATAAAACATGATAATAACAACAAAGATGAAGACAATAATCTGTGTGTAAGTAATCATTTACTTATATCATAAAAAAATTGACAGCAGATATGAAATTAATATTTTGGTAATTAATTATTATGATTACAAGATTTTCTTTTCTATAAGTTTTTAAATGTATTTGTCCAATTATTACATTAATTTGTAAAAAGTAAATTAAGAAATAGATTTATTACCATATAATGATAGAAAACTATCAAGTCATAAAAAATGACAGCATATTTTGTTAAGTCCTTATTATTAGTTTTTCATGTGAGTTTAAAGAATATATTTATTCAAAATATTATATTATTTTGCTGAAAAAAGGCTCCACTGAAGTACTGTCTCCCTTGAGCTCTTCTAGCCACTCACTGATCAATGTTAAAGTTGAGGCCAAACAGGAAGTGTACCCTGATGTACCATTTCAAGCCAACCTTTTAGTATAACAAAGCAGGGTTGGACAGATTCAGATGCTACATTGCAGAAGCTCCTCTCACAGTTTTCTTTATAAGGCTTCAAGAACTGTCTCCTTCATCTCTGAATGAATCTTATCAGGCATTGACAATTTTAACCCGAAGAAAAAACTTCAACAGAAAACAAAATAGCCAAGTTCATGCCAGAATGTGCTGCAGCCATAGCCCACCACAACCATTACTACAATCTTTACCATAGTGAACAAAGTATTGGAACTCTTGGGGCATTCTAGACTATCTACAATCAATACAAGAGAGTTCTCAAAAATACAAAGTAACTATACAGTCAGTCCAAGCCAAGATTGAAAGAAAAAAACCTGGATTCTCTGTGTTCTGGAAAATCTCTAATAAAATTCTCAATAGAGACAAAGCATTTGGGGCAGTTATAAATGGCCCTGAAGTTATTACATCCTTATATGACAAGGCAAAGCCCTTTTTCTTGATTTTTCTTGCTTCTGACTCTACATTACACAACAAGGATCACCCCTTGCCTGACTTCCCCTGCCTGCACTGTGTAGTATCCATTAGAGTGCAGAAAGTTTCCAGACTTCTCAAAAGACTTTATCCAGCCTGGAATACTGTTCAATATCAAGGTTATAAAACAGCTTTTTTGACCAATCAAAGGTCACATTGTTTTTTGCAGTAGCTTTTTCTGAGCTACTAACTGACTAGAAAGCCAACACTGATTTGTAACCAGTAAGACAAATCCAACTTGCAGGTAAGCTTAACAGCAATGACACCAAGATGTTTCCAGCAACAACAAGGCATTTGGCCAGTGATAAAACCATTAGCAGCAGAGACAAACTCTTGACCACTACAATGTGACAATTCATGGAATATTTCTCCTATGAGTCTATTTCACTTTATTACATAAACATTTTGATTTTCTCTTGACTACTACCTTGCATTAAACCCCAAACAACTCTTAGCTTCCCACAACTGACATACCCTCTTATCAAACCTGGTAAATCACAGGAAATAAAATCTCTTATCTCAAACATGCATTATATCTATTTGCTGCTTTGTCATTTCCATTTTTTACTTCTAATGGTAAAACTGCTGTCACAATGGCATATTTTGTTAAGTTTTTACTATTATTATAAAGTTTTTACAACTATATCTTTAAACATAGATTTTAAATTAATATTGCTTTAAATATATAGCAGAACCATCAGACCAGATATGGCAGAAATATTTAATACATCAATGAATGGTGTAATTATAAATGTGTAAGATAGATTCTGATGAGAAAAATTATCTAGCATGACACAGTAAACATATCAGCTGGTAAAAGTGATTGCAAAATAAAATTCAAACCAAATAGTACCCCAATTTGCTATTGTACTTTGAACCAAAAGCATAAAAGAACAGATAAGGACACTAAAATGGAATTAAAACTTTAGACACTTAAATTTCCACACACTTAAATTGAATTAAAAATGAAAAGAACACCATAGTTTGAATAAATAATAAGAAAAGGTAATTTAAAAGTAATTAAATGTTGTAAAACTCTATTAGCTTGTTAGATAAAGTATTTTCATTATTTTTGCGTGAGGTTTATTCTATTTTGTTGCTTTTGACTACAATATTAAATGAAAGAATATATCCAACTTGTAAGTTCTGAGATTGAGTAAAACTAATAAAAAAAATGATGAAGAGTATATTGAGCTAATGAGTTTGGACAAAAGTTACAATAATGATATTGATTAAATCTAGTAACAGAATAATAATAATTAGTGCTGAGGATAAAAAGCAACAATAAGAATATTGGGTAAAACTAGTCATAAAATAGTAACTCAAACAATATTTTTCTGAAATACAATCTAATCTCAAATAGTTATTAAACTAAGCTTAATCTGGTAAACACTATTACTGTGAACTTGTTCACACTAATAGGACAAATAACAGTAAATTAACCTGCAAAATAATTAGTTACCCCTTCCTGAATATAAACTACATTGACAAGTAAATGAAAGGGTGAAATTGCATTTATGTTTTTTACAATAGTAAAAATCAATAGCATCAAAATTACTAGGATTTGCCATATTTTAAGGCCAGCAGAATTTTTGTCAATAGATTGCTCATTAAGTAGACCTGAAGAGTAGTATTATATAAAACTGAGTTGGTCTAGAAATAAATTGTTTGAATATTTACTAATTAATTGACTATATAAAACTCTTAATTTCTGTCTTTCAGATTATTTTTTCTGATTAGGAAATCATCATATATAAGCATTAAAATAGTTTTTTTCTATTGTATTATAACAATCCATTTATTATTATAAAATCCAATTTTTAATGCTAAAAAAACAAAACAACAACAACATAATTCTTGGTATTTTACCTGATCTTGAGAATTAACCTCTGACAACAGTATGAAATACATAAATGCTAAACACCAGTAAAGTAAAGTAAATTTTTCTGTTAGGTGAAAAGAAAGAAAAAATGAAATAAACAAGAATCAATAAAACATACCTGTCAATTTGTTTTCATAGTTGTACTTGATACAATAGCATCTTTTTAATAAAATGCTTTATAATAAGCTGGTAAACATTAGTCAATAAAAAAAAAAACAATTTTCCATCAATTAAAAAAAATTAAATTGACATTTTATAATTAGGTAACAAAATAATATTTCAAATATATATATATATATATATATATATATATATATATAAATAAATGTTGCAAATACATTTAACAACTAGAAAAACTTGTGAAAATTTAATGGTTTACCTATTTAAATTTTTTGATTAATCTTAATTGTTAACTCATAAGTTAATAACTGAGGAAGATCAATAATAAAATGTGTAGAAATTCCTCTATCATGTTGTTAAATATTTGAGCTTAATAACTTTAGAAAATATAGTAATAACAATCATAAATATGAATGCTGGCAGAAATGAAAAGATTTGAAATTCACAAGTTTTCCATTTTACTGAAACAGTCATTAAAAGCTATATCTTCCTTCATTTCTTTCATTTTCTCACTGAAATCAAGTAGTATCTTTTCCCCTCTTTTCACATGATCAAAATGTAACAGTCCATTATTTATGAGTGTTTAGTGGCTCTTTATCTTTAAAACACTTATCTTCTCTTATTTCTTTCTAGCCAAATCCACTTATGAACATTTCTCTTAATAATAATAATAATAATAATAATAATAATTTAAAACTAATTCAGCAGATGGTGTTATTTAACTTATGGTAATTAGATTTTTGGTTATTGCTTACTTGGTTTTTGTTGTTCGCTACAGTGCCCCTAAAAAATGGCACTTTTACTTAAGTCACTATAGCATCTAAGTCTTGTGCCCCAAAAGAATATATTTTATATATTATTTATATAAACATCATTTCTTAGCATAAAATGTCTGCAGAGTACAACTGAAAATATTATTAAGGTAACTGGTCTTGGGGAAACAGATGTCTGTAGTACTTCCCTCATTGCAGTAAACAGGAAGGATCAGTAGTAATACTGATGCCAGTGCAACCAACAATTATGAGGGCTGGATTATTTTTGGAATTGGTCCAGGCTTTCCACATTAAATTAACCTTGTGTCATATCCTGCCAATGTAGGAGCAGCAAGAAATTACAAGTGCTTCTTGGCCTTTTGGCTAAGATCAAAATATAGTATCTGTTCTTACCAGCTTAATCTGATTTTCTCTCTCTTTCCACTTCTATTTTTCCCTAGTAGAATGCAACTCTAATTCCAGCCAAAGAGTACATATTTTTCTCTAATATTTAAGCCAGTAGATAAAAATAAATATGTTTAATAAATAAATGGACATAAACTCAAATACGAGTATCCACTAAAAATAACATATAAATAATAATAAAATCATAAAGACCATATGTCCATTCAGTTAAAAGTGAAATGTCCACTCGTGGTGAATGTTGTATTTACAAGAAATCTTAAAATGTGATTCATTGATAAGCAAAATAAGGGATTAGCAAATTGCTTAAAGTTCCAATTCTCATTCACATTTATAAGAAAAAACTAATTTTGCAAGCAAACTAAATATCTTTTCCCTCTTATTAAATAATCTTGAATTTAAGTAGAGTGAATAATGAATAATGAGACACTCCAAAAGTAAAACCTATTTCGCTCCACTGAAACTACAACAGATACAGGGATCAAGCAAGTCATCAGATATAAAAACTATTTTTTCTCATTGACTATGCATTTTTATCAGAAATATAAGTATGCATGCTGTGATTATAAAGTATGTGCAAGTAATATAATCAATATTAGCTTGTAGAGTGAAATCAGGGAGCCAAGTTCAAATATCAGTTGAGTTCATTCCATTCACTTATACACAAATACCTCTGGGAAAGGTATAAATCTATGAGTTAATAGTAAGGGAGAATGGAATCTTAAACTGTGCTGGTAACAGGGCTAGGAAAAGGACAACTGAATTCAAAACTGGGTCAGTCTGGGGCTGGCAACTCCATCCTTTAAAAATCTACTGCAATAGCAATGTCTAGCATGCTGAAAACTGTACCAAGGAAGAAAACTCACTTTTCTACATTGCTGTCACTTCTGCTGAATTATCATTATTTGTACTCATTTCCACTGTTTGGAATTCAATGATACATATGCTTATGATTTGTATACACACATATATAGTGTATCATTTTTTGCTAGGCCACATATATATATAACATTATAGGTAAAAAATTTCAAACTTTACATCCATCTCTGACATTGGGAGCACCATTTTAATAATGACTCTTGCATAGATAAAGATACATTTAATGTTTTTCTTCAGCACCATACAAAAGAAAAAATATTTGTAATTTATAGGCTATCTTTTTAGATCACCTATTTTACTAACAACAAAAATGTTTAGAAAATGTGTTTTCACTGCTGCTGTTGAGTGAGAAAAACTATTCTGTCAAGTAGTATTTTTTTAGTATTAGCTGCTTGTAACTGTAAGTAACCTGCTTCGTGAATGTCTGTTATAAAACTAGAAGAATGTTAACATTTATGAAAAAAAATCATTCTTACTTTGTACAAAACTTGATAAGAGAAAAGAAAAAAGATAGATATGGGGGATTGACAAAAAAGACAGTTATTAATTTTCAGAATTTTTTTTAGCACATATATATATATATATATATATATATATATATATATATATATATATATAGTTTTTATTGTGTTCAGATATTTGAAGGAACATGAAAGAATATCATTAAATTGCATTTATAATGCAAGTGTGTGACCTTTTTGTTTTAAAGACAAATCAACAATCACTCAAGTGATTAATAAAGATCATAAATTGTACTTTTTGCTTCATTTGTTTTTATATTTGATTAAAAATTCAGTTTTTATTTTTCCAATGTTTTCTCGTATAATTTCATTCCAACATTTGTTATATAAAATTCTAAACCTGTGATTGATGCTTGGCTTACAGGTGGGTTTTGAAAGACTTGCTCAAGCTTGGCATTAGATGAGCAGAACATGCTGAATCCATTACTGGCAGGTTGTTTTCTTAACTCATTGCATTTTCTTTCCTGAAAATTTGTCTGCTTAGAGATGAACTTCCATTTTGTCAATAGAAGTAAAAAAATGTTGCTCATATGTGTGTGTGTGTGTGTGTGTGTGTGTGTGTGTGCTTAAAAAGAAAGAAAAAAACTAAAGATCTAGCAAGAGGATTAGTTAACTCTTTCAATCCTCTTAGCAGGTATATACTTTCCAAGAAAATGATCTGTGTGCCTTTTGTATTTGAATATTTTTCTCAAATATTTTTTTTTTCTGAAATAAAATACAAGTGTATTTTACCCTGATTTGAATCCAGCCTAGTGATAACCAAGAAAGTGACATCAACATGTCAGTATGATAAAACTAATGGATATGAAGATTGGCAGGAGATTGACAGCTTCATTAGAGGCAGATGTATGTGTGGGTATAAACTTAAGACTTAAAATATGTTGTAATTATTTTACCAAATTGATAAGCTAGTCTATTAAATATTGGGAATATTCTAAATTGTGATGATACAATTTAGACAAAGTGTTCCATCTCTACAAAAAAAAAAAAGAGTTTAATGTGCCAGAAACCAGAGAAATGATCAGAAATATAGAATAAAAACTTTTAATCAAACTTCTATGAAAGAAAAAAAAAATCACTCATTCAGTAATGAAAACCAGATTTACCATGAAATAACGTGTCTGCCTAATGTTTTTCTTATATATATATATATATATATATATAGTCATCCGCAGACAGATCTGTTTCGCTGTATCACAGCTCATCAGTACGGTTAGACTGATTGCTTTTAACCCAGGATTGAAACCTGAGCGAATTGGTGTCAGTCGGCAATATAGATAGATAGATGTTAGAATTGCCAACTGATGTTAATTCAGTCAGGTTTCAAGCCTGGCTAGAAACAATCAGATGTCCAACCTTAATGATGAGCTATTATACATGACTGCCTGCAGATGACTATGCCAATTGAGCATTATGGAGAAAGAAATGGTAGATTTTAAAAACAGTAGTTACTCACGCATTTATGCATTGTTCATTCAGTAATGAATTTGAACACTCTCAGCTACTGGCATGTGTTTACATTGTGTATATAGTACACTAAAATCTGCCTTCCACCACTGAGCGCCCATAGCTTAGAAGGTAGAATTGCCAACTGATGTCAATTTGTTTGGGTTTCAATCCTGGCTAGAAGCAATTGGATGTCTAACTGTACTGATGAGCTGTGATACAGTGAAATAGGACTGTCTGCAGATGACTATATATATATATATATATATATGGGAAATGAGTATGACAAAGTGGCAACTTTTTGTGTGATGCATTTCATCTTTGAGGATTCATTGGGCTAAGTTTATGTTTATGTTGCAACTACACATGCATATGAATGAGAAATGCTGGGAAATTGAAATTTCTAAAAACATTTGTAATATGTTTTCAGTATATAATCTAGATTCTTTATCTTTTTGCTTGTGCTTCCATCACTTTTGTTATTAAATATACCATATTGTTATAATAGAATATCTACTAAGAATCATGAAACATAAGAACCTGGATACAAATTTAATCTGGATGATCAAACAATTAAAGAACTTTCTAAACATTTTCATCTTTGTAAATTGTTTTCTCTTTTAATACAATTTGCACTCATCGTTCCATGAAGATGAGAAATACATTGAAAATGCTTTTAGGCTACTCCCATGCCCTGACTATTTCATATTAAATGTTGAACAAAAAGCTCTTATATATTACAAAATAGAAAAGCTGTCTCTCCTGACAAATCCAATGAATCAAAAAATACATTATTCTACCCACCAAATCTATCACAACTACAATTGAAAAGAATTTATTTAAACTCAACATAAAATTTGTTACAACCATATCTAAAGCAATAAAAGACTTAATTAGTATAAAATAAAATAATAATTTAAAACCTGAAGGAGGAATTTATCTGTAATACATAATCACATGGAATAAATCAGAAAACATCAAGGAATTTAAATAAAAGATTATAATGAACACAAAAGTGATCTTTTACAAAACCACACATTAAATGCATTAGTTGCTCACCATAACAAAACTGACTTCAATTTTGATTCCAAAAATGCTACTCTAATTAAAAGAGAAAACAATTTGCTAAACTGAAAATGTTTAGAAAATGCTTTAATTACTAAATTATCCACAGTAAATTTGTGTTCAGGTTCTTATATTTCACCATTCTTGGTAGATTTTTACAATATTGGATATTTAATATCAAAAGTGTTGGAAACATGAACAAAAAGAAAAAGTATTGAAATTAAAACACAAAAAGGTATTTTTAAATTTTAAATTTGAAGCATCTGTCAATTGTATGCATTTGTATGCAACACTTTAGCCTGATGAAGTCCTAAAGGATGAAATTTGTCACATGAAAACTTTTTCTGCTTAACATACTTCTATCCCCAGAAATTGTTCTTGATATATATATATAAAACCTTATGTGTGTGTATAAATTATAATTGCATTTTAATTTTATTGTTGCATGTACAAAATTAAATGTATTTTGAGAAAAATATCTATGCCACAAGCACATAAGGCTAAAACTGTCCCCTTCATCAATGAAGTAAGATGCAAGGTGACATTCCTCACTGTAAGTGAGTGATGTCATCAAGACCCGAGTATAGAAAAAGAAAAAACTTAAATAAAGAAAAAAGAAATGTAAACATTGATAAGTACAAATTACCTGATATATCTTGTCTTTGTAAATTTCATGAATAATATAAAGAGAATACTGCTTTATTTTTCTTCTATTAAAAAGAAAAATGACAAATGAAGAAAAACTAAATTTAACTAATTTTCTGAAAACTTTCATTTTTTTGTGGATATATTTAAAAGGTCATAACATATAGGTGATTTCATGGAAATCATTAAATTAAAGCAGGTTTCCTTCATTATCTTGTATGAATTGAGATCAAATACAGATCAAATATGGATATGTATCCAACAGAATAATGAGATGAGTAACAAATAGGAAATGTTGATAGATCTAACATATTGTGCTTTTATTAAAATTTCATCAAAGAATGACATATAGGAAAGAAACATGTATGCTATTTTTATTAGTGTCATTTTATTTTCAGACTTCATGTGCATTTGACTAGTTAAGCAGTGTTGGTGTATATAATTTATGTGCATAAGTGTATCAAAATTCTAATTTGTCTATGCAGAATTTGAATGATAATGTATATATGTATGTGTGTATGTCTACTTGGTATTAATTATGTTTGTAAGTTGTTTGCATGTTGATTTGAAGAAATTTTTGTCAACACTGGTGTATTATCCAGTAAGTATTATCTAGTATGAATTAAATATATCGACACAAATGTGTAATCCAGTTAACCTATAAGCAAAAATGTACTTTTATATTAAAAATATCCCAATCAGTAATATTTTTCCAAGGCAAAACACTACAATGGAAATCAATCTAATCTAATAAAAACCACCTGATTATTGAAGTATTACCCATTCTGTAGATTAGAATATCTTTTATAATTATACTATAGTAAGAATAAATAGTTATTAAGATTTAATGCATTATAGCTTTTCCAAGTATAAGATTTACTGTACAAGGAATAAACTATAAGACATTAAAAGGTCTTTTAGTTATTAAAATATTTTCAGCAAGAAGTAAATATCAAACTTTTAAAGTAGAGTAATTATTATTTAGGGCTAATGAAAACAATCTGGTTGTAAAAGTATAAACTTGAAAATATTTAACCTTAACAATGACAAATGCATAAGAGAGTGAAATCTGCTTTCAAGAACATACTAAAAAAAGCATTAGGTTGTATGGATGGAGTCTCCATCAATAATTTTGAATTAACTCCCTTTAAAATCTGACATTAACAAGATTAACAAAAACTCAGTGAAACATCCTAAAGAAATAACAAAGAGGTATTTAAAATATTTTTTTTTTTACAGTGAGGTTCACCCTGTAGAAGGCCCTGGGACCACTCAAGGTAGAGGCCTACAAAGTAAGAGGCACAGTTTATGCCAGATAGGTGGGAAAGATAACAGTTAATAATTTTGTTTTGACATTGAATTGGCGAAACAAAATGTACAGTTTTGTAGTGGTTTGTAGTTGTTTTAAAGTAATAATTAATAATAAGTATTCATTGCTCTATTTTATATTGATCACTGTTTTAAATTAATGTTTTGAAAGTTGCAATTGTTTTCTACATTCCTTATTCATTTGGATATATATACATATATATATATATATATATATATATATATATATATATATACCAGAGTATAGGGTTCGTATGGATGGAATAAAATTCCAATAGCCAAAAATTAAACCAAAGAAATGAACTCACTGTTAATTGTAAACCTAGTTCACCATTTACCATGCAATATGTGTAGTAATATTATGAATGACTATAGATTGTTATCACTGCCATCAATTATTATTTACATTTATTTGGTAGGAATTTAATCTAGCATAAATTGTCAAGTTAATATTGATTAGCTGTGATTCCTTAAGCATTAATTTCATATGAACATTGAATTTGTTATTGTTATCTATGCTAACTTATGTATATATGTATATTTGTAGGCCATTTTCTACTTGTGTTTATATATGAGTGTATATACCTGGTACATGGATTTGTCTATTTGTATATGTATGTGGGTGCATATACTAGTGTGCATAAATACACACACACACACATGTGCACACTAGAATATGCACATACATACATACATTTACACATAGACAAGTCCATAGAGATATATATACACATAGTCAAATATACTTTTATTTATGTATTCATTTTTGTGTGTGTGTGTTTCTATGTAAATTTTTATGTATTTATGCATAGAGCTCTATATAAGTAGATCTGTGTATGTGTTTTCATTTTAGTATATATGCTTGTTTCTTAAATTTTGTTTTGTGCATGTATGTATTTTGTTTATGTGAACTTGCAATATTTAATTATTTTTATATATTTATGTATTGGAATGTGACTGTATTTGTCTTGACATCTATATCACCCTTTTCCCTAACCATTTGAATTCAGACTTTCATGCATCCCATTATATGTAGTGTTCATGGAGATTTCTTAAATCAATGTTGAATTTAACGGATAAATTGACATGTTGCTAAAAACAACAATTAAAAACATGTATGTATGTGTGTGTGTATGTACGTGTGTGTATGTATGTAAATATCTATTCCTTTATCATATTCCATCTTTGTATAATTTTGTAATAATTTAAACATGATGCTCAGTTAAATTTGGAATTTAAAATTCATAATTTCTAACATTAATTCATAAATTTAAAAAAATAATAATTTTAGATTTTAAAGTTAAATTAATAGTCAATTAATAATACTGATTTCTATTTTACTCATACATTAACATTAATGTACCAATAAATTGTTTTTAGGGTAAGTTGTCATGTTTTTCAAATTACCATTTACTTGTATTTTAATTGGTTATCACATACTATGTAACAATGTCTCCCCTCTTGAGACGTTTAGTTAGTTTTGAACATTTTAAAATTCTTTATCTTGTAATCAATACCATCACTTGACAAGTTACAAGAAGTGTTGAAATGAAATAACTACATAATGTTATAGCATAATTATGTTATAAATTTTATAAATGTTATTAATTATTACATTAGAACATGTGACAACTACAAAATTGTACATTTTGTTTCAGCATTGAAAAAACAATGTCTCATAGGGTACTGGTAGTTTTTTCTTCATTCTTATTCATTTGGAGATATATATTATCCTATGATTATCCTGATTTTCATGCATTTCAGCAATCTTTGGGTGCTTATCATTCATTTATATATATATATATATATATATATATATATATATAGAGAGAGAGAGAGAGAGAGAGAGAGATCCTGAAAAGTACTTGTTAGAGGAGATTTCTTCTTCTTCTTCTTCTTCTATGTGCCCTGTCCCTTCAGGACGTAGGCGATCATGGATCTCCACGTCTCCCTATCCCTTGTGGCTCTTAGTAGAGGAGATTTACCCAGTATAAAATTTACTTTCACTATTAATATTTGAGTGGTGCCAGATTTGGCATGAGGTTATATTTATTGAGCATTCACTAGGGAATGAACCATCACAACAAGTGCAGTAGATTTTGAGCACTAAAAGTGTTTAGTCTTTAAATTTGTACAAATATACACATAGTAAACTTCATAAATATTTCTACTCTATTAGAAAAAGAAATCTGACATTTACTTGGATCCAAATACCAACTAACTACAGGTATGTCTAGAAAATAAGCAACTATCTTAGCTCTAAAATTAGTCCAAATTGCAAAATATAAGAGTTTATTCTAATTAGAATGAACACAGTAATTATTTTTTCTGGTAAATAATATTTTAAGTGAACAATCCTTCAGCATTAGAAAAATGAATTTTACAAATTCATAAATCAATTAATCTTGAAATTTAGCTAAGAATATAAAAAATCTTTTGTAAAAAAAAAAAAGAAAGGAGAACCCTTTTTAAAAGATATTCATCAATATACAATTTTATTCAAATTCAAATTTCTCAAAATCTAAACATTTTTCCATGAAAGTAAGGGAAAAATGTTTTCTTTTAATATTTTTGTAACAAGATAAAAAATAGGAATTTGATTGTCTGTCTCATTTCATTTATCAGTATTCAAACAAACTCTCTTAGTTTTAATTAATGCATTTATATGGATTACTGCATAAATATTGTAATTCCCTGACAATTGCCAATCTATACTATCATTCCACTATATAAAAAAAATTTCAATGGATTTAAATGAGAGAGTGTGCACCTGTATAAATTAAGTTTTCAAAATTATATATATTAGGGAGTTCCAAGTTTTATCTAAGAATACCTAAATATATAGCACAAGTACAAACTAATTACCTTAGTTTGGCTGCAGCTACAGAAATAACCATATTCAAACTGATCCCAATCCCAGCATAGAAATTATCATTTATGCACTTGTATCTAGAAGATTTTCCTTACAAATAAATAAGAACAACAACCATCATTAGTGAGAAGCCATATTGATACTAAGAACAAACATTAATTAATGTCATAATTCTATATCTTAATTCATGATAAAATGACTGTAATGACATTAATTCATAATGAAATTTCTACTACAGTTAATAGGTTAAATTGAAAGCTGCACTCAAACTTTTAAGATCTGAAATATACTGTTATTTGTTGCCTTTAAAACTAAAAAACTCTTAAAATACTTTATGACCAATATTTTCTATTCTAAAACAAGTTATAGTAAGCTGAAACTAATGAATATTCTGATAAAAAAGTTTTAAATTTTAATAAAAAAAATATCTGATACACTGTCTTTGGTGTACTTTAATAACTTGAGCAGAATTCAAAACAAAAATAAAAATTTAAATATTTTCTCCATTTCTAATTTTGATTGTAGAAATGGAGAAAATATCCAAGTTTAAGCCTTTTTTGTTTATTTCTGTAAATGATTTTTAATGCATATGTATATATATATATATATTTCAATATAAATATCAAAATATAACTTATAGATAAAAAGAATGAATGTAGAAATCTGAATTTCTTTTTTGCATGAAACATTAGTAAAATTCACAGGCATGCTTTATATGCATGATAAGAAATGTTACTGGAGCTAATTTTAATTACTATTAAAAATACTCATGTGGTGTAGTTCTAATAAGTTTTATGTATTATTATTAAATTTATTGTGAAAAGTTTTATAGATGACATTGTTTTAAATATCAAAACATGTACTATTAAAATGGCAATATGTTTATATATCACTCTTACATTTAAAGTAAGGTTTGATTTTGTATTTCATAATTAAAATTGCAAAGTGATTGAAATTATTACAATGAGGGTTCATTATATAAGCCAATTCAAAAACCTTGATACTTAGATAATGGTTGTTTTTAATAAGCTTGAAAGCTATAAACCTGAGCAATTTCTGTGCAGTAATAAAACTTTGTTCATATACAATACAGCAGCAATGTAAATGCAAACTAGATTAATATCAGAATGCTTCTATCATAATATTATTACCCTTAAAATTTTACAAATTATGTTACAGCTTTGAATTCTAAGTGTTTTGTGAAGATTTTAATATATGCACAAGAAGCAATATTTTTAATTCCTATTTATTTCCTTGGAAAGAGAAGGGGAAAACATGCGCAAGATATTCCAAAAGATTTTTCTCCATAAGCTCTTGACATATGATTTAGAGTATGCAAGTATAACAGGACTTATGCATCCAATATTTAAAAGATATAACCAGCCTATTATATATCACAAAGTTATTTGAATCTTCTGTGAAAGGATGATTAATGAAAAGAAATAGAGATTGCTTTCAATAAAACTAATAAACTGGGCATAAATGTTACATTTTTTTATATAAAAAAGTTATCACTGAAAACTCAATCCTATATTGGAAATATTAAAATATGAAGCCATTCTTATAAAATATGTTTTTAAATCTGATTCAAAATACTGAAAAGGAACATGTATTGTGTAAATGTATGAAAATAGTATAACTGCTTTTGGTATTAAGTTAACCTAAAAGTAAAATTGTAAAAAGTAACATCTTTGGCATTCTTAAGGTGTGTAAAATAATCTTCTTCGCAATCTACATTTAATCTACCTAAAAACATGCTAAACAGCTTTTCCTTTTAATTAAATGGTATATTCTTAAGGTTTTGCATATTTATGTAAAGAAATAAAAACCAAAAGATCTGACCAAAACAAAAAGAAAAAAAAATTGCTTTTTTTTTCTAACAATTTCTCAATCATTTCCTAAATAAATTTAGTTAAAGGAATGAAGAAATTTTTATATTTTCTTTCATTAGAATTAGTAAATATAATTTGATAGTTAGCCTGGAAGCAAAGTTAACAAATAAGACCATATAGTCAGCTAACACCTTTAACTTTTTCTTAGAAAGCATTTCTGAATGAGATTTGGAAGCAGAAAAATTAACTTCCTTTATTTTTGTATAGCAAATAAAAATGATCAGCTTTCTCTCAGTGTTCCAATTTCTGCCGCACATTGAGAGAGAAAAGATTTTACCCAAAAGGCAGTTATCTTTTTGGAAGATATGATGTTGCTGATGCAAAGTGCATACATATCTCATTATCTCACTAGAGAAATCTCATTTTTCTTTTACTTCTCATTTATTTGCTCATTCATACATGTCAGCTTCTTCATCATTATGCAAGAGTTAGAAATTTTCACACAACCTGAATTGTACATTAACAAGTACAGCAAGACAAACATAATACAGCAGTGTTTCATTTAGAGTTATTCAGTTTGAATATTCGGGTAAAGAGAGTGAGAAGAACAGAAGATTTTTGCTAGTTTCCACCCCACCCCCACTCAAACAAAATAAAAATAAAAAATATCAGAAATGCATTCACACTACTCTCATATATCATCAATATTATATGAGGGTAACTTTAGGGTACAGTAGCCAACACCTGTAAGGCTACGTGGCAGAGCACCAACAGTTTCCCATATACCGGTGTAAACATCAAACCTAGACACAAGTTTTTGGCCAGTCTTTGTCTGAACATTGTAGCCACCCAGAACATATATTTGATCATTATAGACAACACAAGAAGCTTCTTTATGTGAAATAGATAATGGAGCAATAATTGTCCACTGATCCACAGCAGGATCATAACATTCAGATTGCATCACAGGTTGTGCTTGTTGGTTTGCATTCAGATTACAGCCTCCAAAGACAAACAGTTTATTCTGAGCAACACACATAACATGCCAGCCTCGGGGTGTAAGCATAGTAGCCATGTCTTCCCACTGGTTTGTCAGTGGATCATACCGTTGCATATCGGGAGTGAAGTGATTACCACTATAACCACCTGAAACATAAATATAATTGCCAAAAACTGCCCCTGCATGTGCATGGTAAGACATGGGCATTGGGGCTATCAAGTCCCAAGTGTTATCAGAAGGATCATAACACTCTGCTGTAGCCAGACTGCCATCTTTATACTTGCCACCAACTGCATAAATCTTATTGTGTAGAGCTCCTGAAAAAAAATAAGCCCTTTTGTTTAACATTGGGCAGATTTGATACCAATTGTCAAATTTTGGGTCATAACGCAAGACAAGATTCACAGCGGATTCACCATGTGCACATTGGGTTGTACAGCCACCTAGTACATAAAGGAAGTTGTTGAACACAACAACCTGCATGTGACTGAGTGCACTGGGAAGGGAAGCTATTTCTTGGCGGTTCAGCAGGCTGTTTGCTGTGATTTTAGAGTCAAAAATGAAAATCTCGTCATGGACACATGGGTTAGGATGTATTTCTCTACCTCCTACACTTACTAATCTCTCAACAAATGAACGCAGTTGGACGTTCAGGGAGGTAATTAAAGGTTGTGAATGAGGTACAACATGATAGTTTAGAGCATCTAAAACCATTTGCCGCAGCTCAGAATTGGTCATCATCATATCCACACTTTGAACATGCTGCACCAGGTCTGATGGACTAATTAATGGGAACCGAATCAATTTCATGAGACTGACAGCATGGCTCTCATGTGCACTATCTTGTCGCAACCAGTCCCAAGTTATGGTGAAGTTGTCAATCTCTCGTAGACTTAAATTTTCACTGTTTAAACAGTTCAGCATTTGTTCATAAGTTAAAAGATGTAGAGTGCCCTCCCGAGCAATTTGCATAAGGTTTTTAGCAATGAACACATCAATCTGCTTCAGAGCATTGTTCATACTGTAAAGTTTGGCTGTGTTGATAAAATCATAAAAATTTGTGGTTGTCATACCACTAAGGAAATTACGTTCACAAAACTCTATAACTGGAGTCACTTGCAGATGAGTGGCTGCAGCAATCACATCAAAAATGTCATCTCCTTCCAAACTTGTAGTGGACGTGTAGATAATTTCCAGCACTTTGTCAAGCCCTTTGCTAGTGACACCTTTGAGTTCTATCTCCTTCTGGTGGCTTTCTCTCATTCCACCAGTGAACATTGAACGGAAGTAATCAGAGCAAGAAACCAAGATCACTCGATGCACATGAAACTTGTGATCTGAAATAAAAACAAAAGTATTATGATGTGTCATTCTTTACAAAGTCTGCATAAGTGTTCTGAAAACATTTTTATAAAAGAAAAAAAAAGTGCAACTTGCAAGAGATATTAAATATTTGAGATTAGCAGACAGCTAAATCTGTTGAAAAAGTTTACTTTATATAAATTATTAAATATTCAGATATTGAAATGAAAGAAATCATGTTAAAAATAAAGAAAAAATAGAACTTAATTGTCTTAGCACTGTCATTTTTATAGATTAGATAATTTTGTAAAATAAAAGAGGATTACAATATTCATTCTAAGTGAAATTGTAATATTTCAATTCATAAAACTTGACAAAATATTTACATAACCATATTACTTTCACTTGAAAATAAAACTGAGTAAAATGGATTTATTATTAGTTTAACTCTAAAAAGCACTTGATTGTTGAAAACAATTTATTTAATACCTTTTTACTAAAAAAGCATCCTTAAAGAAGTTTAATTGAAGCAAAAGGTTAAATAAGTCAAATAATTACTGTTCTCAAACTCTATAACATTATGAATAAAAACATCTGAAGTGGGAGAGCTGATTTGACATTTGTTCAGTATCAACTGTATCTTACCCAATTTAATGCCACCTCTGTCCTTTTTGGTATAAAATATGCAAACATCACTGATTTACAAAGAAAATTCTGAGGCAGGCATGTGAACAGGTGTTTTTTGCTAATTTTCATATGAATTCAAATTTCTGAACAGTTTTGCTCTATCTACTCAAGATTTTTTTTTTGCTCTCACATATCACATTATACTGCATATAAATTCAAAATATAATCTGCGTATTTTATCTATTACAAAAAAACAGCATAGATACAGAGCATTGAGTTGAGTTTTGTTTAACAGCATATCAACCTCTGTGGGTTATTTAAGGCCAAAAAGATGGTGTTTAATTTTTTTTTATTATAGTGAAAAACTTAATTTAGTCAGATTTTGACGAAAAAGTTGTTTTTTTTTTAATTTTTATTTTTTTAGAAAACTCAAAATGTCTTCTGATTTTATATTTTTGAAAAGGTCCTTCAAATTAGTTGTCTGGTAATGTTTTGACTGAGTTTCTCTGAAACTGTTACAGTTTAAGAGAATATGTTTAACTGTAATTGCACATTGGGCATAATTGGAATGTCTACCCTTTTTAGGAGATGTCAGTGGGTGATGTGGGTGTGACCAATGTGAAGTCTGGAAAGTATCACTTCTTCCTTTTTGCTTTTTCTGTCACCTTCTGGCCACTCACTGATGGTGTCTTTGATATGATAGAGCTTGTTATAAATTTGTTCATCCATTGATTTTTGCCATTTGACATGTATGAATTTGTTAATAATTGGTTTTAGATCAGTGTATAAGATTTTGTTTTGGATATGTCTGTCAGGAGTGCTTTTTTTGCAGCTTTGTCTGCCCTTTCATTTCCGCACATACCAATATGACTTGGTATCCAGCTGAGGATGATACTATTTTTGGAAAAAGTGTTCATTTTGTTTAGGAGTTTTGTGATGAGAGGGTTTGATGTATCTTTATTCTATAGAGCTAAGAGGGCTGATTTGGAATCTGAGTAGATAATAAATCTGGAAGATTTGTGGTTAGCAATAATGTTCATGGCTAGATCAATAGCTGTGACTTCTGCACAATAGAATGATGATTCATTTGGGAGACATTTTAGTGAATCTTGGTTTTGAAAGATAGCAGCACAATCAACTTTCTTTCCCTGTTTAGACCCATCTGTGTAGATGTGGTGATCGTCTGGGAAGTTATTTTAGGTATTAATGAATTTCTCTTGGCAAGTGATGGAGTGTGTGTTGGTTTTAGATAATTTGGTTAGTTCAATTTTTACTATGGGTTGACTTATGGTCCATGATGCTGTTTGTGGGAGGATGGTATTATAGATTATTTTTGGGTCAATTTTGATTTAATTGAGCAAGTTTTTGATTCTTAGATTAAGAGGTCTGATGCCCTTTGCTTTATTTTCAAATAGGTCTTGGTATCTTATTTTCATGATGCAGTTATAGACAGGGTCTTAGGAGCATGAGATGAGATTGGTGTCATATTGGAATGCAAGTTTTGTCTTCTTAAAGAGAGAGGGGGTTCATTAGCTTCTATGTATAGGCTTTCTACTGGAGGATTTTCTAACTGCTCCATATAGGAAGCAGGCATAATCAAGCTTTGTTCGTATAAGGGATCTGTATAATTTCATTAGTTTTTTTTTGTCAGCATCCCAGTCTGTGTGGGCTATGATTCTCAAGACTTGGATGGTTTGGTTGCATTTGGTTCTCAGATGTTTGATGTGAGAGATAAAAAATGGTTTTGAACCAAGAATAATGCTTAGGAATTTGTGTTGATGGGTTATGGGTATTTCAATATCATTTAGTATTTAGGTAAGGTAATTGTACATTTTGTGGATTTGGCAGAAATGCATGCATTTGGTTTTGTTATTTGAGATTTTGAATCCATTTTCCATGGTCCATCTTGATATTTTGTTGATACAGTGTTGTATTTTTCTTTCTGTGATAATCATATTTTGGGAGCTGTTGCAAATTAGGAAGTCATCGACATATAGAGATCCATTGATTTCTGGAGGAAGACAGATTGATTTTAATTATAAATAGGATCACTGATAGGATACTACCATGAGGAATGCCTATTTTTTGTGGTCTTGGATCAAAGAATCTATTGTTTTACTTGTGTTTGGAAAGTTCTGTCCTGTAAGAATCGTTTTATGAAGATTGGAAGTTTGCTTCATAGGCCAAGATCTTTGAGATCTTTGAGTATGCTATATGGCCATGCTGTGTCTTGGCTTTTTCAAGATCAAAAAAGACTGCAACCAGATGTTCCTTTCTAATAAACGCTTCTTGAATTAGGGTTTCTATATGGACTAGTTGGTCCATGGTACTTCTTTTGGCTCTAAAGCCTCTTTGTAGATATGAGAGGAGATTGTTTGATTTGGGGAACCATGTCAGTTTTAGACTGATCATTCTTTCGAGGGTTTTGCAACAACAGCTGGTTAAAACAATTGGTCTATAACTGGTAGGGTTTGTGGGATATTTTTATTTTTTGAGGATAGGGATGATTGTGGCTTTCTTCCATGAGGTAGGGATGTTGCCAGAGATCCAGATATTGTTGTATATATTTACAAGATATTCCAGGGATATTGTTGGGAGTTCTTTGAGGAAGGTTCAGTGGATTTCATCTAGGCCAGCAGCTGGGTTAGTGGATTTGGATATTGAGTCTTGGAGTTTGGTTAGAGTGAAAGGTTGGTTATAGCTTTCAGTATTATCAGAGATGAATTTTATTATGTTCTTTTCTTCTTTGGATCTAATTTGGTTAAATTTATTGGATTAGTTTTTGGTTGATGATGCTTGAGCAAAATTTTCTGCAATTAGGTTGGCTATATGTGCTTGCTTGCAGCAATTGTGTTTCCTTGAGAGAGGTGATTTATTAGGAGTTGATGTTTTTATTTGACATTTTCTTTATAAAGTTCCAAATTATTTTGATGTTAGTATTGCAATTAATTTTTGACAAAGTTTCTCCAAGATTTAATGGTATATCGAGTTTTAGCTCTTTGTTGTTTATATTTGATTAGATTTTCTGATAAAGGATTCATTTTGAATTTCCTGAGATCTGCTTGATGTTCTCTTATGTATTTGTACTCTTCTGTGAACTATGGTTTGTTGTATTTTTGAGATATTGTGTTTTTGAGGATAGTTTTGTTAACTATAGTAATGAGGGTGCTGGTAAAATGTATTATGGACTCTTTCTGATTTGTATTTGTTTCTGGGATTAGTATAATAAGTTTTTTGTAAGATTGCTAATTTGCTTTTTTAAAATTCTATCATGGGGGTTTTGAAATTGTTTGTGGTCCCGAATTTTCTATTATTGGGCTTTCCATGATTACTGGGTATTGATCATTGCCGCAGGGATCTTTGTATACTCACCAGTTATATTCTAGAAATATTGATGGATCTCTGAGTTAAATCTATGGCAGAGAATGTACCTGAAGATGGGTCAAGGTGAGTTGGAGATTTCTGATTGTGGAGACACAGATTGTTGTTATCAATGATTTTTTTTCAAGAGTTTTGCCTCTTTTGTTTGTTGTTTTACTTCCCCATATTATATTATGACTACTAAAATCTCCCATTAAGATAAATGGTTTAAGGAGTTGTTTTATTGTTTAACTTTTTCATTTATGGGGTCATGAGGTGGAATGTATAGTGAGCAAATGGAGACAGTTTTGTGTAATGTTGCCAAAACTGCAATTGCTTGTAAGCTAATGTTGACATTGATTTTTCTTTGGTGGATATGTTTCCTAATTAGCTCCTGAAGCTCTCAGTCCAGTATCATGCATATAATCATATTGCTCAAAGTCTTTTGTATATTAAAGTTTTGTAATTTGCTTGAAGCATTGTGTATCATAGGTATATGGTTTTGTTTTAAAGGCTGTCACAATGTGTTGAGTAAAATAAAGGAAGGTAAGGAAGTTTTTGGGTATTACCTATTTATTAAACATTAACATTTTGAGACCAAAATGGCAGAATGGCAGAGAAGCATGTGTCTGTCCGAGTGTGTTCCTGGCCTTTCAAAGAATGGTAAACCTTAGCTGGTTGTCAGCTGCTGCTGTCATTAATTTTACTGTATGTTTATGCGTGTGTGTGTGTGTGTGTGTGTGTGTGTGTGTGTTATTTTTTACAGTATATATGTGATTTATAGTTGGGGCCAGTCTACTTTTTTGGGTGGTTTATCTAAGTGTGACCTGACTGTTAGTTTGACTTTTGACCGGGTTGAAGAGGATCTATTTCATTACTGTTGTTTTACCTATCAGCTTTATCTGGTGGTGTGTGTGTGTCCGTGACTGTGTCATGTGTGCGTGCTTATGTGTGCATAGTTCTTGCAATTTATTCTACTTTATTTTGTATGTGTGTGTGTGTGTGTGCGTTTTGGTGTGCAGCGTGCTACAGTCACCTCCACTACTTTGCCGGGGGGAGGGGGTTTAGCATAACGTAAAGTTATTTGTTTTTTTTCTATAGGATTGTTATTATTATTATTTCTTATCCTCTCTAACAAACAGTATAATGAAAAAACCTTCAAGAATGTTTTTTTAAATTTTTTAATATTCATCGTAGGCATCAAATCTCTATGCCGAAATATTGGAGGTACCCAAATGCATGTATGTGTTTAGTGTACACACATACACATACATATACATACACACACACATATATATATATATACATATATATATATATATATATATATATCCACACACACACATACTCATACACACACACACACACA
Organism: Ascarosepion bandense; assembly: GCA_037127315.1. NCBI lineage: Eukaryota > Metazoa > Mollusca > Cephalopoda > Sepiida > Sepiidae > Ascarosepion > Ascarosepion bandense. Next base: position 18,662 of record JBBBDQ010002754.1, on the reverse strand, counting down.
CATATCAGTGCATGTGTTTTGGCATGAGCTGTGTACGTTATGTATGTTTATGTGTGTGCGTTAAACTGTGATAGCGTGTTTGTGTGTATGCGCTTTATTGTTGTGGTCAGTGTGTGTCATGTGCGTGTTAGCGTTGCCTATTCTGTTATGTAGTCTAGATTAAGTTCTTGTCGATTACTGATCTGTGGGTGTAGTTTAGTTATGATTAGGGACTCTTATGTGCAGGTTTCCTAGATTCTGCTCTCTAGCCTCGATATTGATGATTGTTTTTGTTGGTATTTTTGCATTTTTTAAATGCTTATGGAAGGATGACGCTTGTGTGTGCATGTGTTCTTTTAGTCTAATGTGCAACTGTCTGGTAGTGCTGCCATCATAGAATTCCTCGCATTTGGCACATTGTATGCAGTACACGACATATACATGGTGGCATATGCCGGTGCCCACAATAGGGCAATTGGCCAGTGTGTATGTTTTGTTGTTGCTTGCTTTGTGGTTGGAGTTGAGGTGTCTGCGAAGAGTGGGGCTGTAGTGGGCCAGCTGTATATCCAGTCCCTCTCTGTTGATAGCTCTACGTATTTTTGCAGTTATGTGGTAGCCTCAGGAAGCAGGCGTTGGATAGGGTGTGATGCCTTGGGCCTTTACTACCTTTCCATTCCAGGTGACCCACAAAGGACTGTGGGTAGCCATTTGTCTTCAGTATTTCCTTGAAATGAGCAGTTTGGGTGTTACCATCTTTAAGAACTATCACATCACTTGACAAGACATAAGTGTCGAAACAGAATAGCTACTTTTGTAGTGATATTGTAACATATCCATGTTATAATTTATGAATAAATAATATTATTAGCTCTACTTTTTTAAAAATAGTGTTTCTTGAAACAAGGAATATTATTCCAACAATACTTGGATATATATATATATATTTCTTTAATAACTTTAAATTCATGACTTCCTGTAATGGATAAACTTAATTAAAAATTCTTCCCCTCCTAAATATACCCCTGTAAACATTCACTAGCCTCTACCATTTGATATTTGATACCCCTTCTCTTGTCTCTATACACCCTGTAATCTCCGCCCCTCCCAGCCGTCCTATTCAGTTTTGTTTAACCTAATTCCCCAACTTAAAAAAAATTCCACTTCCCTGACCTTAAGGGAACTCTCAATTGTTGACCCTCCCCCTTTACCCCAGGGCCTTCTCCATTTAGAACAGAACAATGTCTCTGAGGTGATGTAGAATCTCTGTTAGAGATCTCATGTCGAAATGTGCGAAATGTGCATCTGACACCTTTGAATTTTGAAAATTTTCTCTAATATATATATAGATAGGTGTGAGTTTGTAACCCTGGGTTTCACGCTTTTGCGATCGTCAGACAAACTGATTAATTTTTTTTAAAAATTGGTTATATTTGTGCATTTTTGTGGAAGTGGGGGAAAAAATGTCGTTACGACAGACACAGACATACATATATATACATTTGTACACCCATTAACGCACGCAAGGAAGGACACACACACACACACACACACACACACACACACACACATATACGCGCATTCGGTCACTGAGGCTTGCATAAACATACACATGCGAATCGTGCAGGGTTCGGTATATATATGTATATGTGTGCAACAGCACACATACACACTCATTCGGTTGGCATATTCGAATGGTGTGTAGCAATGTCAATGCGCGAATAGTTGTCGATTTCTCATACGTACATATGTACTTTTGATGGGTTCTGTGTGAAACAATGGTAGGTAAGAATTGCTATTATTTTATTTAAGGCTGTATTGTTATTTTTTGTTTTAAAGTTGGTTATTGGCTTGTTTTATTATTTTTTTTGTGGTTGCGTATATTTAGATGGTGGAAATTCTAATTTGTAATGCTTGTTAGTGTTTATTAATTATTAATTTTACTATGGCAGAGACGTGTGATTTTTTTTTTTATCCGTTTGGTATAAATTGTGATAATAGGTATTTATTTTCATGTCTGCATTTGGAAATTAGTTCTGATCTCGTGTTTAGTAAGTTCTTTTGTGGGGTATGTGATATAATTGCTACTTTCTCATGTAGGCAAAGTAGGCATTTTTTTGTAATGTTGTTGTAAGCAGGTGCTTTTTTCAGTATTTCCCAGCTTATTGTTGGTGAAATATTTCTGTCTTTTAGACGCCATACGTATGTTGATAGTGTAGTGCTGTTCAAGTATTTTCTGTTGGAGAATGAAAGATTGTGGTTGTTATTTCTTTTCTTAAATGTCCCTCAGTGGCACTGATGTAGTACATTGTGTTGTTGTTTGCACTTACCTCGGCTTTATATACTATATTTGTTTGCTGGCAATTTCTCTGGAGTGGGCATGTAGTTCCATTTCTGCGTTGCATTGAGCTTCTTCGATTGCATTATTGTAGTTTGTTAATTTTTTGTTGTGGCTTTTTATTATTTGTGTAATATTTTTTGTGCAGCTGTAACTAATTTTGACGTTGTTTTTGTTGAATATCTTTGCTAATTGGTTTGTCATCGGGAAATGTTTTTCTAATAAATTCAGGAATGTCTTACCTATGTTTGTTTTGATGGCTTTGTTGTATGGTGGATTGAACCAGATGATATTTCTTTTTCTGTTTTTGTTTTTTTGTTGCGGAGGTGAATATTGTAGTTGTTGTTTGTATCCACATTTCTTTAGTGCTTCGTCGTATGGTGTTCTTTTGTTATTGAAAATTTGTATGTTAGATGAATTTTCAGATAGTCTGTGGCTGATTGATATGGGTATTTGTTTGATGATTGACGGTGGGTGGTTGGAGGATGTGTGTACGTAAGTTGGATTGTTATTATCTTTTCTGTATGGATCATATGTGTTTTTGTCCAAGTTAAGGGTGACATCTAAGAAGTTTACTGTTTTTATACCTGCTTTTATTTCTATTTTGAATCCAATGGATTTTAGAGCGTTTACTATTTTTTTCCTAAATCTATCTAATTTGGGACCATTGGGTTCTCTTATCAGGATAAGTCTATCATCTCTGTATAGTCCCGTGTCCTTTTTGTCCAGGCTTCTGGCTAGGTGTGAAAGAATGAGTATGCCTACTAATTCGCATGTCTCTGCTCCATCGTAGCTACCCATTGTTACATCGAATAAGTCGTGGTTTTGTTTTTTGTTCATGGTTCATTATTGTAGAATAGTGCATGATTATTTTAATGTCTTCGTCTGTAATTTTTATATGTTGTTGTGCCAGTTGTATAGCCTCATTTAATATGTTTTCTGTGATGGATGGGTAGAAGTCTACAATGTCGAATTGGATGAAAGTGGCTTTGTCCTTGTTTTTTATTGTTGTAAACCACTCTATGACAGCTTTGGTATTCTTCCATTGGTTAAGGCCTAATTTATTCCTTAAGTTGGTGTTGATAGGTTCTAATATTTTTTTGCTGATTTTTCCTATTTCGCTTTTTGCCGGGTTTATTAGTCTGAATGCAGGACTTTCTATGTAGTTGGTTTTGTGATCTTTTGCTGTTATGAAAGTTTGGTGTTGGCTAATTGGTTTATTCTTTCATCTATCTTTAATTTGACAGCTATATGTTTAGCTTCTTGGTTTATCGTGTTAATTGTGTTCGTGGTTGTCTTCTTGTAGGATTGTGTGATCTTTTCAGTTATAAGTTTATTGTAGTCGGTGGGTTCCATTGTGTATATGTTTGTAATTTTTTCAGCTAATATGAATACTTTATTGGAGTTCATTATTTTTTTCTTGATCTCTATAATTTTCTTCTCAAAGTTGTCTGTTGAACTTTAAATTTCTGTCTATATTTGTCATGTCATCTTCGTATTTTATCATTTCTTTGCATATTGGTGGGTATTTCCTTGTATTGAAGTGAAATGTATCAGTTGTTTTGTTCTTTTACAAACTCACACCTATCTATATGAATATGTCTGCTCTATCACTGATATTGAGCACTTTTAAATAAGTACCACGCATATATAATATGTAAACAATATAATATATATAACAAATTGCATATATATATATATATATATATATATATATATGCATACTGAGCATTCAAATTTGGAGAGACAGGGCCAAGTGACAGCCAACAAAGGTGACCATTTTGTCATCTTTTTTTTATTTCTAAACCTAATATAATTCCTAAAATTGATACCCCCCACTCTCCAAAAAATCACAATGTCCTAAGTAAGAAAAACATCAGTCAACCTTAAATGCATTATATATATATATATATATATATATATATATATATATATATATATATACACACACACACACACACACACACACACTCACACATATATCTAAAAAGATAGGTGAGTGAAAATGGATTTCATATCAGTAATCAGCACCCTAAAATTTGATTAGAATACCTATTTTTATGCTTGTTTTAATTTCTTTGTAAACCTGTAAAGTTAAGTACAGAGCTTATAAATTTTTGCAAACTCTCTATTCAATCAATTCCTCATATCTATAGCAGACATAGTTGAATGCTTTGTTTGCAAATTCTTTTCCAACTCCACATTTGATTTATCTGAAGTACTCACACCTGATTTCCCACCTAGAACAGAGACACTACTGAGGAATATGTGCACAATCTTGTATCCGGTCTCATATATAAATTAGACTGATAAGGTAAGCAGAGATGATGGAATCCCAAGCTGTCATGCTAAAGAAATGTTCCTCTGAGCTGACACCAGTCCTCTCAAAACTCTGCAGTTATTGCTTCTCTGCTTCCTGCTTTTCAGCTTGTTAGAATTCCTCATCTGTAGTTCCTGTTTTTAAGAACTCTAGACTCTCTACCACCATGTTAGCCTCTGAACAATTTTTGGTAAAGTATTTGAGGCTCTAATCAATGCTGTAGTGATTAAGTATCTCACCTCTCACAACCTCTCTCTGACAAACAATATTGGTCTACCACTGATGTGGTAACAGCCATCACTGAATATACCAGGCTCTTGATAATAATGGTGAAGCTCGAGCTGTGGCTCTAGATATATCAAAAGCATTTGACAGGGTTTGTCTTCTATACAAGCTGGACAATTGTTTGAGTTAATCCAATCATTCCTATCAAATCATGAAATGAAGGTCGTTTTGAATGGGTATGCTTCCAGATCATTTCACACTAATGTGGGCCCCTGTCAAGGTTCAACCCTAGATTATATGCTGTTTCAGATCTTCATCAATGAAGTTCCTGATGACATTAATTTCTATGTAGGCATTTACACAGATGACACCACTATTTATTCATCTCAATAGGAAATTGTCCAAAGCTGGCAAAGTTAACTTGACTGCTGCTCTTGAAACAGACCTCCAATCAGTGGTTACCTAAAGCAGAAAATGGCTTGCAAATTTTAAATGTCTCCAAAACAAAATTTCTCTCCTTTATCTATTATAGAGAAATTTTCTTGCCAACCATCAGCATAGCTGATGCAAGTCTCCTGAAGCACTATACACTGCACCCCTTGGCTTCTCTTTTTTAACCAACCTGAAGTGTAACAACTACATCAAATCAATAGCTGCATCTACTTCTAGGAAGGTTGAGTCTCTCTATTGGGTCAGAAAGATTTTCTCATCAGAATCCATTTTGCACATTTATAAATCTACCATTCATCCATGCATTGAATACTGTTGCTGTATCTGCTATTTATCTTGAGGTTCTTGACAAAATCCAGAGAATGAGCTGCAATCTAACTTGGCATCTTGACTTCTGACGTGACATAGCTTTCCTCTGTCTTTTCTACAAATATTTCATGGTAAATTCTCTGACCAGCTTTTTCCACTTGAATACAAGCATGTTACTAGCTTAACATCTAGGTTCTGCCCTTTTATCATTGAAATCAACAGTTTCTTTTCTTGCACTTCCAACCTGTGGAACTCCTTTCCATTTACTTGCTTCCCTGATAGCTACAATGTCCAAAAATTTACATGCAATGTCAATTGCCATATATCTTCTTGAATCCCATTCATCTATTATACTTTCTTCTATACCCTCTGTACCCAGCCTTTTCTCTCATTTCCCACCTGTGGAATTCCTTTCCATTTATTTGCTTCTCAAAAAAGTTTAAATTCAATGTTAATTATCATCTTCTATCTTCTTGAATCTTATTTATCTTTTATCCTTTCTTCAATACCCACTGTACCCAGTCTTTTCTCTCACTTTCTCTCTCAATAACCCCTTTCATGCTATTACTAGCACCTTGCTTGGGAGTTAAAAATAGTTATTATAGGAGTCTTAAAAATATATCTGAGCTGGAATCAGTTACACTGTCTGACTAAGAAACATAAAAAAAATAAAAAAGGAGAGTAAGTGAGTGGAGGGAAGTGAGAGAATAAAAAGTCTGATGGCTGTATATTGAAAGAAATGAAAGATGAATGGACAGGTCAGAATAAAAGGTTTCAATACACACAAACATATATACATGCATGCATGCATATTATATTATATATAAACCATCACTGAGTATATACACCAGGCTCTCAACAAGAATGGTAAAGCTCGAACTGTTGCCCTAGATTTGACAGAGTCTGGCATGCTGGTCTTCTATGCAAGCTGCATAACTGGACAATTGTTTGACCTTATCCAGTCATTTCTTTCAAATCGTACAATAAAGGTGGTATTGAATGGACATGCACCTCCAATACTATCATATGAACGCAGGTGTGCCTCAAGGGTCTATTATAGGTCCTATGCTTTTCCTTATTTACATTAACAATCTCCCAGATGTAATAAGATCCCAAGTAGGCATATATGTTGACGATACTACGGTTTACTCTCGGATCGATCAAAAATCTACTGAGGCTGACAAAAAAAACCTCGCTGCAGAGCTTGAAAAAGACCTCCAATCTGTGGCAGACTGGGGTAAGAAATGGCTTGTGAATTTTAATGCTTCCAAAGTGAAGCTGCTATCTATCAACCATCACAGACAATCATTTCTACCCCCCCCCCCCATAAGCATGGATCAGGCTAGTCTCCCTGAAAGCCAAATACTGTATATCCTCGGGTTAACTCTCACAACAGACCTCAAGTGAATCCATAGCTAAAGCCACTACTAAGAAAGTCAGTTCTCTGTGTAGGGCCAGGAAGTTTTTTTTGTCTGAAACAATCCTGCATATATATAAATCTACCATCTGTCAGTGCATTGAATATTGCTGCCATATCTGGTCAGGTGCTCCTGCTATCTACCTAGATGTCCTTGATGAAATCCAATGGAAAATCTGTAATGTGATCGATTTAGACTTAGCAACTCAGATGCATTCACTTTCTCACTGGTGCAATGAGGCTTCCCTGTATCTCTTCTACAAATACTTTCATGGCTTATGCTCCAATGAACTTAGCTCACTGGTGCTCCCTATATATGAATTCACTTGAGCCACAAGATTAGCAACTAGGTCCCACCCTTTTACTGTGAAACCAATAAAATGTAAATGCAAATTCTACTCCAGCAGCTTCTTTTCCGCACTTTCCGCATGTGGAATTCTCTTCCATTTACTTGCTTTCCTGACAGCTACAATCTCCAAGCATTTAAATGTAAAGTCATTAGTCATCTCCTATCTCCCTAACCTACATCCTCTTTCTCAAGCTCCTTTCTCCATCCACTCCACTCTCATCAGTATTCTCATCCTTCTCTTACCCACTTCCTGACACCTCCTATAACCTGTCAGTCTTTCTCATAACTTTCCTCCTATGTAACCCCTGCAAAACAGTGGCAGTAAAATAGCTTGCTTGGGGCGATATGATTATACAAAAAAAAAAAAAAAGAAAAAAAAAAGAGAACAGGAGGCAATAGGAATATAAAAATGGATAAGTTATCACCTGTAGAAGTCTCATAGATCCAACTAGTAAACACTATAATATTTTTTAATAAGAAATGAATTTGGGAAAGCTTTACATCCAATTATAGCATAACTCACAAAATTAGTTTCTCATCTCATTAATTTGGTAAAAATATTGTTCTTTTAATAAAAGATCATAATATATGGAGTAAACTCAATATTAAAAAGAAATATTAAATTACACAAGTTTTGCTACAATTAAAACTGTCATTAAGTAAACTATGTCTCTTCACAGTAAATAAAATAATATAAATACCTTCAGCAATAAGTGTTACATCACAGAGAACTTTGTCATTTTTCAATTTATTCAAGCCTTGTAAAATCTTCATGCCATGTTCCTTCTCCTCAATCTTGAAACCCTCACTGGGTTTCTTTTCTGAGCCTTCAGCCATGCTGTCTGTATCTTATCTTTTAGTATACAGCTGCTGACATCTTTATAAATAGGAGGACATATTAGGAGCTGATGACTTATTAGACATCACAAACAGGCAAGTGAATCTGCTCTCATTACACTGAAAAAAGAAAAAATGGAATATACATAATAATCTGAAAAAAATTAATTTAATTCAATCTATTTGTAATTATATTTAATTCTATAGTGTCTTAGTTCAGTGCTACCTTTGATATTTGAACCCTTAATATCATTTATGTTTTTGTCACCATTACCATATCAAATTCCTATATAAAACTGCTTATATGTTAGTCATTAAATGAAAGTAACTTCATTAAACTATAAAGAATGACACTAATGTACATTTTTGACATTGATCTTTTTTCTATGTAATACCAGCTGATGCATTTGTATATTGTTTACTTTTTGCATATTGTATAAGAAAATAATAATACAAGATATGTATATGTGACTGTAAATATGTTAATTTAAGGACCATTAAAGTAAAAGCTATTTAATATAATAAGTAAAGATAAATTTTAATTTAATATTAAAATGGTTTATATTTTAATTCAACATTTTAGTTTTTGATACCAAAAATTTAATAGCAGCATTTTCACAAGAAAAAAGAAAAATTTGTGCAACAGATTATAAGATAAATACACATTTTACAATTGGCGGAATTCAAAACAATCATATGCACTATAAAAGTTATGTATATAATTAAGAAAAGACGAAAGCCAGATTAATTCAGCACTTCTTTTGTTTTTTTAAGTCAAACAAAATTCTTACAATATCAAATTTTCAGGTATTACTAGTGAATATTACATTAATGAGATAGGAGAAAATGAATTGATACAATTGAAGATTTTTTTTCCTTCAACATTACTGATACAATAGTGCAAGAACAACTTACCATGTAATGACAACATAATTCTGGCTACCATCTTTGCAAGTAGAAAAGAGACTATTCCAAATGTTACTGTGACTACATTGTTGGAACCAAGCTGTAATAAATATATATATATATATATATCAAGAGAAACAATTATAAGATAAAATATAAATTATAACTGATATACAACTCATGATTAGGATATTTAAATCTTCAATCTTTCAACCAATACAATGAAAAACAAAACTGTATTAACATTAAAACATGCATTTGGTATATTTATATTTTACTTGAATATTCAGTTGATTATTTTCCAAAAGTATAGTTCAAAAAACATAAAATTACAGCTGAATTACTTAGTAGTGAATTATATTTTGTAAAGAATACATGATAAAAACAATGCAAAATGAAAATCATCATTAAATAAGAACTTATATTTGTAAACTTACCACATTATTTTTTAACCATTTAGAAAAGAATAACTTCCTTTACTACTCCTGCAAATTCATGAAAAAGATTTTTGCAAGCAAGGGTGTAAATATTTTCTAACTAATAAAAAGCTTGTTGTGTAACACTATTTTGCACTAAAGGGTTAAAAAAAACAATAAAAGGAAAAGGAAGACATACAGATAAACTAAATGAAGATATTTTCTGTTTTGTTAAGAAAAAGTGAAGTTTCAAAAACCTAAAGAAATTTCTCAGTGAGAGGTAAAGTGCAAAAGAGGTCATGGGACAAATATAATCGATTAATGACTGTTTTTTGGTACAAGTTATCAAAACAGGGCCAGATAAAGAGATTTTATACAAACAAAAAGTTGAAATAAAAACTTCTTTGTGACCAGCCAAAGCTGACAGCAAACAAGACAGAGTCAGAAATAAGGATTTCTTTGTGAATTAGGAATCTAATTAATGACCCGGATAAGAAATTGTTTTCCTTGTGTAGGACTGGTTGTTAATGAACAGAAGTGGAAAGCTAAGGAAGGTGGAGATTTTGTACATGCCTTTGAAAGGTATTAGTGTGAGATATCAAAGAAGGAAGGAAGGAGTTGATTTTAGCAGATCGATGCCTGTGAATGCTGCTCACAGCAAGGAAAAAGCCAAAATTGAAAATGATAATCTTTGAAAGCCAGAAAAGAAAGAGACCTTTATTGGAATTAAGTAATTCATCAATTTCCCTAGACCAGTCATACCCCACTCCAGTTTTGAGTTTAAATCCATATAAGCGAGGGCTTACAGCAGCCAAAGGGAGTTGTGGATGAGACGAGAGACCTCACTGCCTGATATCACATGACTGCCTGCCTAAGAAGAACTCCAACTCAAACTCTCTGCCAAACTTAACAGAACCAGCCAAAGTGTTATATTTCAACTAGATGAGGATTGGAAAGATAGCTGTCTGCATAAAGTAGGCAAAATTTGACTGCTTGAACAAATAAACTTGTATCAAGAATCAAAGATATAAAGAACTTTTTATAAAGATATTTTTTTCTTCTTGTAACTTCCCCAGCCTGAACAAATTCATTTGCAGCGGTTCCTGAAGATTATTTGGCTTCACCCATCTTAGGATCAAATCAAAACACAACATAGAATAAGATTGGGTGAGATCCAAGGTGATCGATCTATCAATCCAGCCTTGGAAATCAGGCAGTTTGAACACCAAAGAAAGTGGAACAGGCCATAGTAGTAAAAAAGTTTACACCTCTATGTGAAATTAGATTTTAGATCTCCATTATGGTTACAAAAATAGAAGCATACTGCTTCTCCAGGTTCAAAATAATTCTGTCTGATTTACACTCACACACATGCACACAATAGAAGAGATGAGCCTGCAGCTGCTGACTAAGGATTTGTCTACTAACCCACAAATACATTAGTCTGTCATAAAGTCTGTCCACACATTTTACCACACTAAGAATACTTAATTACTTTATGAAACAAACTTTACTGAAAGGAAAATTGAACATTTTATTGTATATTTTTGAAAAGAATATATAAATATCATTTCAGTTAACGTTCTGCTTCTACTACTTAACCAGAAAAGAATCTTTTATAAGTGTCATTTAAAAGATGTGTTGCTGTTGTTAAATGTTTGGAATCCATACACTTAGCAACAAAAACCTGGGAAAGATGGATCCCTATAATCTGAATGAAGAAAGCAACTAATAAAATAAAACTGACAAGTAATTTAATATATAGCAAAATAAGTGATTAAAACTAGTGTAGCATAAAAACAGTTTTTGTTCTGTTTTATTTTATCTTTTAGACAAAGAATTGTCAATATGCTTTTATTTGAACTATTATTCTCATCTTCAGGCATTATTATTATTATTTTTCATCCAAGAACCATCTGGATTTATTGTTTTTTGGCTGACACCTTCAATAAGTCATTTTATTTTTATCCTGTGATGCCATTTCTTCCTTCTGAACCAAACGGTATAGATTTCAGTATATGATTCTGAAACTGAACTTAGTCACAACAGCAACATTAGATTGATCAATTTCTATATCCACAAAAACTTTAATTAGAATTATGTCCATTTAAAGTTAGAAGCAGCAGTAAATTACAAACTCTCTCTCTCCATGTATCTATACATATTCCTCACTAATAGCCCAAATCATGAACAACACAATCTTCAGGTGCTGATTTTAATATATTAAAAACAGAAACATGGAAATTGGTATCGAAGAAAAATGTGTGAGAAGCCATGAATGTTTTGTTCAAAGTGTAAATTTATCATTATTATTATTACTTGCTTTTTTAATGATAAATTAAGTGCCCATAATAATATTTGTGTTGATACACAAATTTCGAGTCCAAAGTAGACTCTTTAGATGAATAAACTTGTGACTTTACATATCGAGATCAATATGTTTTTCTGATGGCCAAAATATTATGTATATATAGATAAGTGGTTGGTGAGCAAGTCAGAAAGTTTATATGCATGCATGTTTGTTGGTTTTTCTTTCACACTTACTTGTTAAATCTCTTCTGTTTTGGGAAGCATTCACCTTTCGTTGGCCAGAAAAAATTTATTTTTTTTACACTGACTTGCAAAATTTGATTTTGTCTTTACAGTTCAAAATTGTTTTCAGTGATTTTGATTGAGTGCTACAGGTCATATAGTTCTTTTTTTAAATACATACACACACACACACACGTGTGTGTGTGTGTGTGTGTGTGTGTTGTGGATCTTCATTGACAATTTGTGGCAAACCTTAATGCAAATCTTTGTCGCCAGTTTGCTGTAGAGTTGTAGTGACTAGTTTGACCAGAAGTAAGACACGGACCACAGAAGGTAGGTTCAAAAGTGTATATTAGTATAACAAGAATGTATATACAAAGGAAGTGTTAATAATAAGTAAACAGAATAAGTAATTCTGAACAGTACAGTTATGATGTTTATTGCCTGAATTGTAGCTGGCTTAAACTTTGCACTATCTGTCGTTAACTGCCTCTTGGAAGTTACACAGGTAATTATATATAGTAAGAGAAAGAGTCAATTCCTTATAGGAGGGTACCATAATACCCACCACTTAAAATCTCAACTCCACAGGAGTCTACATAAAAAAAAAAAAATTTTTCAACTTCACGGTAGAAACTTTTGACCACTTTTAACTGTTTGTGGTTTTAATATCTTTTCCACTCTGGATTAACCACTATTAACTCTGTTGCTTTTCTTTTCCTTTTCGAACAGCATATTTCAGGAGCCATTAGAGGGGTTGGAATATTAAAAGTGTATTGTATCCACTGCTGTTTCCTCAATATCCCGGTTATCAGCTTCATTAGTTAGTCGTTTTCTAAGTTGATTTATGTGTCTTATGCATGAATTGTGGCCCCTTTACTATACAAATCATATTCCAAATTCTTTATCGTACTTATCTCCCAAAAAGATCTGTTGTCTTTAAACATTTTGAAAAGACTTTTTCTCCTGGGTTATACCATCTTGCAGGTACGATGCTTGTTATTTTTGGCTTCATCAGTAGTTTGTCATAAACAGATTGTATACAATGTGAGAACATACCTTCAGCTAGAGATTTTGAAGTTGGTCTCTTGACATTTGGTGTAATCCTGTATACTTGCAGGAATTGCTGAAGGGTTTTTTTCAGTCAGGGTAGCTCTAGCTTTTTTCAAAGCTCTTTTCAAGGTATCTATAAATCTCTCAGCTAGTCCATTTGATCTAGGATGACACAGAGCTGTGGTGATGTGTTTAATCTGATAAATTTCACAGAATTCTCTAAATTCTGCAGATATAAACTGAGTTCCATTATCAGATACTAAGGTGTCCACTACTCTGAATCTAGTGAACAGAACATGCCAACTACAGAAATTGTTATAAAATTTCTGTAGTTGGGTTTTTACGTCTGTATACTTTGGGCCACTTTGAGAAATTGTTGATTAGAATGAGGTTGCAATATCCTTCTAGAGGTCCTGTGACATCAACATGAATTCTAGACCAAGGTAGGTCTGTTTTCAGCCAGGGATTGAATTTATAGGAGGTGACTTAGCTGCTAAGGCATAGCCTTTACATGATTTGGCAGCATTTTCTATATCTTTGTCCATACTTTTCCAATAGACAGAGCTATACATCAAAATTTTTCAAAATGCATTTCTGAAGTGTTAACAGAATCATGACCTGTTCCCTGTATGCTAATACCTCAGCGCATATAGAAAAAAACTCGAGTCTAATTGAAATTCAACACTTTTGTTGAATATTTTTATGTGCACAAATTTCCTTGTATCAGCACCATCTAGATTGTCCGACCTTGTATTTTTTATGAAACTCTTTGTTTTAGTTTTATTTTTAGCTAGGCAATGCAAACTTCTGTGTCCAACTCGGTGACATAGATAACAATTTTTGTTTCTGAAAAAACAATCTTTGTACCAGTGTATGGCCCTCACATCAATAACCTGGGTTAGGAGGCAATTTATTTTGCTTTTTCTTTACTTTGTTACTTTTCAGAGACTTTGTTTGCAGCATACATTTTTGAGGTGAGCAATACCCGATTCTTCAATATTTTTAGAATCCTGCTTTATACTGACATACATTTAGCATTCTTTGGCAATTTGCTGAAGAGTTATATTTGGTTCATTCACCAATTTGCTTAGTATTTTTTGTCTAATTTCTGCATCTTTTGCTGAAACTAGTCTTTGCACGAATATCAAACATATGAAGTTGTTTGCACTTAGCTCCACCAGCCTAAAATCATTGCAGTGTCGATATGAAACTATCGATATGAAAGTGGTATAGTTGCCTGATTTATTTTTATTTAGATTAAGACATTTTCATTTTTTTATGAAAAAAAGATGACTTTGGACTGAAAAGTTCAGTGAGTAATTTCACTGCTTTAATGAATGTCAGTTAACTAATCTTCCATGGCAGAATATAATTAACAAATATTGTATGCTCACTTTTCTTAGAGGAAGGATATGTAATTTTTTATCATCAATCCATCTTTTACAGCCTGTATCATAAATATCCTAATATCTTTTAAAGTAAGATGCAAAGGATATGTCTTCCTCGGGAGTGTATATAAAATTCTCTATCATACACTAAATGGTTTCTTGTGAAAAATAAAATTAATTTTCACTGGTTTTCATTTGACTTGTTAGTTCCAACACTTGTTTCTGAAATTGAATCTGTCTGTCTTGATATTCCTTCTAAGTTTGAAGAAATAATTCTTCCATTTTTTTTGTTGGGCAGTCTGGTAAGTTACCAGCTCTAATAAAATGTTCTTGAAATCCTCCATTTTGTGTCTTTTTCCTTTTCATGTAGTACTTTATGAAAACTTGTTTTCAGAGGGTTTCTTTTTAATCCAGGTGTAAATATTTGTGCAAATCTCCATCACCAAATTGTTATGGATCTTCGTTGTCAATTTGTTGAGGCAAATCTTAATGCAAATCTTTGTCATCAATTTGTTGCAGAGTTGTTGTGGCAAAACTTCATTGCAAAATTGTAGTTACCGGTTTGGCCAGAAGTAAGATATGGAACATAGGAGGTAGGTTCAAAACAGTGTATTAGTATAACAAGAACATATGTACAAAGGATGTGTTAATAATAAGTAAATAGAATAAGTAAGTCTGAACAGTACAGTTACACTACTTATTGCCTGAATTGCAGCTGGCTTTAACTGCACATTAACTGCTGCTAACTACCTCTTGGAAGTCATGTAGGTAATTATATATAATAAGAGGAAGTGTCCATTCTTTGTAGGAGGGCACCATAACAATATATATATATATATATATATATATATATATATATATATACAGAAATTAAGAAAAAAGGAAAAAAAACACAAACAAAAAATAACAATGGACACAAGATAGATCTTATACATAATTTATCAAATGCATTAGTTATAAATAGAAATAAATTCAACCACAACTATCATCTAAAGAATTCTACACTTATTAAAAGAGAAAGTAACTTACTTAGAATCAAACTTGTGTGTGCTACTATTGAATTTTATCAAAATATAAATCTGCGGCCCATATTTTTTCCAATATCTCCATTCCTGAAAGAATTACTTCTTTCCCAAGCCAACATATATGAATATAAAAAAGTTAAAAGAAGGCTGTTAAATTCATAACCCATGTTATTTAAAATATTTAACAAATTAATCCAAAGCTAAAAAAATTTCATTACTCATTTGCATTTACAAAAACAGAAAAAAAAAGTTCAACATCATCATTTAGTCACTTTCAATTATTAGGCATTGAATTGCGTTACTTCATACCCTCTATAGATTACCTGACATTTCACTTAACCTGGTTATTATGACTGTTTTTGAAATTAAAAAAAAAATCCAATAATGTTTTTGGTCTTGTATATAAACAACTGTTCAGAAAAGAAGAAAAAAATTCTGGTATTTAGGTTGATAATTTTATCAAGTCTCTCAGATGATGAAATGCATTGGCTAAGATAAATTTTCCTTTTGTCTTTATTCATATTTTCTTTTTACAGATATACACTAGCTTTTATATATATATATATATATATATATATATATATATATATATATATATATGTGTGTGTGTGTGTGTGTCAGATTAAATAAATTGCAATGCTTGCTTATTTTTATATTTATATTTTTTGCAATTTATTTAATCTAACATGTGTAAAAGAAAATTTGCTGCCTATATATATATATATATATATATATATATATATATACACACACACACACACACACACACACACACATATATATGATAGCTATCACTTCTTTGCAGAAGACCATCTCTTCAATTGGTAGCTTTTTCTTGTGTTTTTTTAAATTCAGAATTTTATAATTTCCATCTTTTATAGTTGAGCTAACACGCTGCTGTGGGCTTGTAAACGATTCTTAAGGACAGATTGGCTTTTACAAATTATCTTACACATGTGGCAAACAAAGTTTGTCTATAATAAAATTATTGGAAACATGCCTATTCCTGTGTAAAAAATTTGAGTCTTAGAACAGACTTACAAACCTTGTCACAAAATCTGCACAAGTAACCTGCAGTTCTTTCTGAGAGGGATGCATTTACAGGAGTGTGCACCTGAGCTTTCTGGAGTGATCTCACATGAATGGTAAAATCAGTCACTGAAAAGATAACTTTTTCACAAATAAGGCAAGTGTGTTGGTGTCCTAAAAGTTCTGAGATGTAGACATTGGTTAGTTCAAGTGACTTGACCCAAAAAGTTGTGAGTTTAATACCAGGCTACAGCACTGGTAAACAAGTAACTTAGAGATTCCAGTTAGGAGGAGATAACTCATGGCTATCAAAAGAGGCTTTGCACATGAAATAAGAATGATATACCCCAGTGATTATAATAAAGGATTTGGTACAAAATTCCTAACACCTGAAGAAGGCTGAAGCATACAATGGCCAAAATATCATACAAATGGCAACAAAGATGAGAACAGTAGTCTGAATAATGTAAATAGTACATATATTAATATAAATGTAGTATAAACTGAAAAATGTGTTGTGTATGAAAATCCAATTTTAATAATATGAATATATATTAATATATACTTAATACCATTGTTGTATTACATTGAGTACTGTTTTTTATTAACACCAGCACTATGTGATATATTATAATCACACATATATATGTGTGTGATTATATATATAACATGAATATGTTATAATATCACTACAAAAGTAGCTATTTTGGTTCAACACTTCTTGTGTCTTATCAAGAGATGAGGTTTATTTCAAGTTGAAGGGTTTTCAAAATTTAAAAACAAGCAAAACCCCTGTAATTAGGGAGGCATTGTTGTATATACAATGTGGACCAATCAGAATAAAGCAACTTCTAATTTGGAGAATATGTGAGCAGATGTAAAAATGATTTGGTGGGGCATCAGTATTAATATTTGATTAAATTTTGATCAGCATTATTAATTGACTATTAGATCTACTATTATTATTGCGAAATTTTAAAAATTTCTTTTAAGTTTAACAATTTATTAGATTTAGACAGTTATTCAAACATCAGACGAGAAAGAGAAAGAATGCACACATAAATAAACCTACAAACAACCACACATGAAAAAATAGATGAGTATATACACATACACTGGCAAACAGACACACATAAAGATTAATATACGCATGCACATGCACAAATTTCAAAATTTTGTTTTTATCGACTTGTCAATTTGTTTGTTAAATTTTAAAGCTCTATTTGGACACAAACTGAATTGCCACAATATTGGATACAGTAAGAGTGAATTTGTAACATGACTAGCCTTGAATGAATGAGGTCATGGCAGACACAATCATATTTCAGTAGATGAACATATAAACATAATTAGAGATATACTAATGCAAATACACAAGCTAATGTACATGACTAAAAACTCTACAGATCAAAAAATATATAACCACATACATGAAAAAACAAAACCTCTGGCATCAAACACTGTAGATACACTATACACCAATCAAATGCATATGCATGTAGAAAACATCACACATATATATATGTTAAGCCCCATATTGTTCACATACAGTGAAGTCTGTGTGAGCCCCAGTGGTCGAGTTCAAGTGCCCGTGTGTGCTTGTATCTGCGCACAACAATGGGTGTACAAGTGTTAATCTATGTCTGCGTTTTTATAAAAGACATCAAAATGACAAGTTTTCCTCCCAATTTTCATCCCACTTCAACAAAAATACATAAAGATTTTCTGACAATCACAAATGCGTGAAACCCAGGACCACAAAGTTACACTCATCTAAATAAATATCTATAAATCTGTAAATATATATATATATCTATATATAAATGTATATACAAGTATGGGTGGAATAATATTCCTTGTCCAAAGAAACACTATTTTTAAAAAAGTGCTGAATACAAAGGAGAGCTAATGAAATGTATATATCGATATATAAATCTATAAATATATATCTATATATAAATGTATATATCTATATATAAAAATATAAATATATATATATATATCTATGCATAAATGTATATATCTATATATAAATTTATAATTATATATCTATATATAAATGTATATATCTATATATAAATCTATAAATATA
>JBBBDQ010002753.1:110000-135919 GCA_037127315.1 Ascarosepion bandense | reverse complement strand
CACACACACACACACACATTCACTCTTTTCAAAACTCTCACGGGCAATTTATAAGACTTATTCCCTTGTTACTAACCCCACCTATATCCCACACACAACTCGCCAAATATAAGAAAAGAGACTTTCCATTCTACACCAACTGAGGAGACATTGTCATTTCAATGTCGAAATAAAATGTTCACTTTGTAGTGGATAAAAATTTGTACATATTCTAAACTATAATTTATAATATTCACAGCGCTATTCTATATATCGAGCACTGTTTTAAATTAATGTTTTGAACGTTGTAAATTTTTCCTCGTTCCTTATTCACTCGGATATATATATATATATATATATATATGCAGATCGTTCCGAAAATGTTTGAACGGAAGACAGAAAGAAAGAAAGAAAACTTGTGTGTTCATATGACAGGAGATGAGTAACAACAATATCATTTCCCTTACGTGTGGCCTGATTGGCGTGGGAGAGATGACCACATGTGCCTCACACTGCGGACAGGCGTGGATAGACAAGCCTAAAGAACACAAGTATGGCCAAAGGGCCGGTATACTGGTTTGTTACCTTGGTTCCTATTTCTGGGGAATAAGACACGAAGGCCGAAATTTGGTGGAGGGAAACCATTTCCCATGGGCGAAAGAGAATTGTTCTTTGAGAATGCACACCAAAGCACATTACTTGTCTGACTCATAAAAACACTTCCTCGGATTAAGCAAATACTGATTTTTTAATCGCTGTTCCTTCATATCTATCTATCTATCTATCTATCTATCTATCTATCTATCTATCTATATATATATATATATATATATATATATATAGTTTTAGTACAAAGAATTTATCACTTTAACTGAGCATGTTCATGCCGACTTTGAAGATTCGTGGTGATACGTTCATTGAGGCTGTTTTATTTTTTCCACCCGATATCGAGCACATTACAATAACAAAAAAACTTGCTTGGGAAAATACCTTTTATCAGCAAAACTACTGTAAAAACAACAATCTTTGCGCCAAACATCATAACTCAACACTGTATATACATTACGAAAGTTAACGAAAATAGTTATAAACAAGTGACAATTTGAAACTATTTGTTTAGACATTATTTTTGATCGATACATGTATTTAAGTAGATACTTTGTTTATAATCAAACAGTATACATATTTATTTTTACCGGCCTAATTATTTACGATAAATTTTTGTTACGAAAATGTGTCATTCGGCAGGATTAAAACCTGCGACCCCTACCCACATAGGGGAAGCCACTAATTGATCTGGCGCGTCTTAGATCTCTCGACCACCAATGACCAACAGCCTAAACGAAGTTAAATCAAGCCTATATAACACAATTTTCGATTCACGTAAATAACCATATCTGCACTGAAATGTATCGTAATGTCAACAAATGTAAACATGTTACGGAAATTAACGAAGATTAACGAAATGGTTTTAAAAAAACGAGAATTTGAAATGAATTGTTGGAACATTATTTTTGATCGATACCCGTATTTAAGTAGATATTCTGCTTACAATCATACAGTATATATATTTATTTCTCCCGGCCAAATTATTTACTATAAATTTTTGTTACGAAAATGTATGTCATTCGGCAGGATTCAAACAAGCGACCCCTATCCACATAAGGGAAGCCACCAATTGATCGTCATTCGTGATCGAGAGGTCTAAGACGTACATGATCAATTGGTGGCTTCCCCTATGTGGATAGGCGTCACAGGTTCAAATTCTGCCGAATGACACACATTTTTGTAACAAAAATTTATCGTAAATAATTAGGCCGTTAAAGATAAATATATATACTGTTTGATTATAAATCTACTTAAATACGTGTATCGATCAAAAATAATGTTCAAACAAATAATTTCATATATATATATATATATATATATATGAATCTAAAATAAGACATTATTTGCTTCCGAATTTTTTGTGACGTAAATTTCTCAAATTTTAACCGTCATTTTTTATTTCTTTTTTTTAATTTTTTATTTACCTTTTTATTTTATTTTTATTTTCATTTTGAAATACATACTGTTGCTGATGAAATGTGAAATCTCTCTTAGGGATTTCATGTCGAAATGATCATTCAACAATTTTGAATATTGAAAATTTATCTTATTTTTTATTGGCTCTGAAATTTTAATTACAATGAGCTCTCCTCCTGTATCATTTTTTAATATTAAAATTTAATATTAATTAGGATCAGGTTTTTGGGATTTACCTTCTTACTTTTCCGTTTGGATTAAAGTATTTTAATATATATATATATATATATTGTCATCCTCAGACAGACCTGTTTGCCCGTATCACAGCTCATATATATATATATATATATATATATATATATATATATATATAATCATGTTAATTCCATGTATGGCAAGGATAATCCAGCAAGATCTAGTGTTAGATCTGTATAGAGAGGTCAATGGATATTATCCAGAACAGTATGATATTTTTAAAGAAAGACGCAGCACATCATGAACTAAAATAGCTCATTTCATAATGGCTAAAGGCATAGCAGAAAGCGCTCGGATGAATAAAACATTCGGGCTATGTTTATATAAATTATCTACTGAAAAGAAAAAATTATAAGATCACATGAAAAATGATCTAAAAAAGTTAAACAGCACCTTGTCTGTCATTTTTAAATAAGTTTCACACACACACACACACACACACACACACACACACACGAATATATATATATATATATATATATTATGGAGTCTCCCCGTCGATTTCGACGTATGAGTGTCTAACCTCAGTTAGACTACCACACAAAGAATTGTTTAGAGTGGTGAAGGCTTGTGTAGCACCATCCACACTTTTTGGAACTGCTGATAACAAACAATCGGTGCAAAAGTTTTCCACGGATCGCATAAACAGCAGACCTCAGATATTTAACCCATAACTGGAGGGAAGGGACGGATTAATACTTTTCCCAAAGGTACCAGTGCGTAAGTGAATGCATGGTGTTTGACTGGAAACCGAACTCGGCTCACCGATTCCTCTTTCCTCTTTTCCACTGCACCACAACGCACATCCGTCAATAATCGCTTACAGCACCTGGTATACCCAAACGGTCACCCATCTAGTACTGACCAGGCTCAACGTTGCTTAACTTCGTAAATAGTCGTTATATATATATATATATATATATATATGTTTTTTTAATCGTTTCACCCCAAGCAGACGGTAACGCCACTGATGCGCAAGGGGTAACATAAGATTAAAAGTTTAGACAAGAGGAGAGCGAAGAGAAAGACGAACCAGTTACAGAGGATGTCAGAGAAAGGGCAAGAGAAGGATGGTGTGAGGACAGTTGCGAAGGTAGAGAGAAAGGAAAAGATATACAGGGTGATGTAGAAAAAAATGGAGTCTAGTGGATAGAAGATAGATATTGAAATTTCATCTATTCCTGGTAGTTGTAGCCGTCAGGAAAGCAAGAATATGAAAGTTTCACAAGCGGAAAGTGCGAGAAAAGAAGCGGAGGGAGGAGAAATGTCGGCTGCATTTGGTTGATCTTAAAATCAATATAAATATATATAGTATAGGCACTTGTGCTCTGAAACATGAGAATCTTTGTGTAGTGATACTATGCTTTTATAAACCATTGTAATAACAAAATTACAATATTAAGCTCTACTTTGTATCGAGCACTCTTTATAAAAGTAAATGCTTGAACAGTAGGTTTAAAATCTACGTGTTCTATAACTTTCTTACAATATATATCTATCTAAACCTATTTATAAATGGAACTTTGTGTGTGTGTGTGTGTGTCTGTGTCTGTGTGTGTATCTGTTTCCTATAGACTCCGAAACGGCTGAACCGATTTTCTTGAAAATTTACACAGATGTACTATAAGCGTCTGCGAGTGTTCTTAGCTAGGTTTTGTGTCGAGGTACCCCCGATAAATATTGAAAATCGATAATCGAAAAAATCTGGTTATAGAAGGAGTGGTCCGATTTTAATCAAATTTGATACACTCATAGACAAAGACATCAGAAACGATATTGAGAAGTTTCAAGGTTTTAGTTCTTACAATAGTGCAGAAAATAGATAATATATATGTATAAAAGGCAAGGTGTGTGTGTGTGTGTGTGTGTGTGTGTGTGTGTGTGTGTGTGTGTGTGTGTGTGTATTTGCCTGTATGTCTGTATTTTTTCAGGCCTTTTATTTTAGTTTTTGCTTCGGGTTTGGCTCTAAGTAAATATAATTGTAGTTCTTAGTCTCAGCCATGATACCATTTACTCAGAGGACTTATTTAGCCTTCAAAATTCAGTTTACGACGAAAAAAATTTATTTGATATCGATAGCAGGAAATCAAAATTTGACTTACATCCATTCATTTATCTTTCAGTCTACGGTTTCGCTTTAACTGGAACTATTGCTTTTTACTCTTTCGTGCCACTGTCCAAAGGGTCTGAGATCCAGGACCATGAATTAGTTTTAAAGCTTTCATTACACTCGAGCAATATATAATATGATCAATAATATATATATAATCAATAATGTAATTAATAATATATTCATATATATATAATATGATCAATAATATATATATGATCAATAATGTAATCAATAATATATACCTTATTGTAGTGACTGACATTTTATATATATATATATATATATATATATATATCAGAAAAAATTAAAGCAGACACGTTATTTCATGGTGAATCGGAAGTGTAGGCCTATTTCAGGCAAACCATCATCAGCTTCCATCTTTATTTTACAAAGGATTTTACACGAATGTATATATATATATATATATATATATATATATATATATATATATATATTGCATGATGATAATCCACGTATACTGTCTTAATATGTATAGGGAAAACTACTAAAAAGTTGTAAGTTAAAAATGTTTTTGTTTGACAGTATATATATATATATATATATATATATATATATATATATATATATATATATAAAATGCTAGTCATTCATTACCATAAGTCGAATCAGAAATGTATGGTAGTTTGGGTAGATGGCATAAAAGCAACTGAAATTAATATGTAAGGAATACCCATCGAAATGAATAAATACTGAAACTAGTAGTGCCTGTAATAACAATAATGACTATTTAAAATAAATGTTTTCTCATTGATTAAATATTGACTAATTGATTTACCAACGAGTATATTTATTCTGAGTTTTTTACTTTCATAGATTCCACCTCTCTTTCTCTCTCTTTCTCATTTTCTCTTTCTTTCTCTTTTTCTCTCTCTATCTCTACCATTCATTTTCTTTCTCTCTCTTTCCATACTGTACTAACCAAATTTTTATTACGAATGAAAACAATCAGATTCTGAATTTCGTTCTTTTATCTTTTCTTTTTTACACGTGGAAAGGGCTTAAGAAATCTGATGAAAAATGATGCAAAATCTTCCTTACATTTCAAGAATTTCATCATAATAAAAACGTTTTTTTAAGCTGAGGAAATCGAAGCCTTAATCCGGTTGGATGTGAAGATTATGATGAATTAGTCCAGTCGATAGATTTTCTTTACTTTTTAGTTTATTTTAGTAAAAGTGGCAGTATTTGATTGTCATTCAAAATAATCTCAAATTATCAGTTGATCAAATTTTGTTTGTTTGACTTTAATCAAAGAGATTGTAACAGCCGAAACCCTCAAGATTCTAAGAACTGCTAACCGAGACCTTAAAAGTGTGAGACTTGGGAAACTGGCACAATTTTCGAACTATCGCAGATTCTTTCAACAAGAAATAAAATATTTTTTCACATTAGTTTTTTTTGGCACAAATAAAGTTCTTGTTAAACCTAAGTAAGTTAAATTCTATTTTTATACACACACACACACACACACACACACACACACACACACATATATATATATATATATATGTGTGTGTGTGTGTGTGTGTGTGTGTGTGTGTGTGTGAAATGTGTATGTATATGAATATAAATATATATGTAATATAATATAATATATATGAAATTTGTTATATATATATATTATATTATTTATATATTATATATGCGCGGTACTTATTTGAAAGCACGCAATATCAGTGATAGAGCTAACATATTCAGTTAGATAGGTGTGAGTTTGTGACCCTGGGTTTCATGCTCTTGCGATCGTCATCTTTGGTGATATTGTCCAGCATTCGCTGCCATATTGAAGAACGGACATTACATCGCAATCCAGTACTCTCTTCTTTGTTTCTAGCGAAACTTTCCTGTCTCTTAATACACTGCTCAGCTTCTGGAATGCGTCATTGGCAATGCCAGTTCGCCTTCGGATCTCAGTGTTGCACGTTCCGTCTTCCGTTAGAACACTTCCCGACTACTTAAATTTTTGTACTTGCTTGATTTTAGTATCCCCAATCTGTAATTAGCATTTTGGTTTCCTCTGTTTGCTGATGACCATACATTCGGTTTACTTGTAGTTTGTAGTCCTTTCTTTCGACTTTCTTCATTTGATTTTCTTAGGAGGTCTTGTAGTTTCCTTTCCGTATCTGCTATCAGCTCTGTATCATCTGTGTATCTTATGTTGTCCTCAGTCTAAATGCATAATAATCGGCACCTCCACTAAATCGCTTAAAAAACACAGCATAGTATGAATAAAAATGGCCCCAAACTTAATAAAAACGAACTTTTCCCATCAAAATGTTTATATTATTATTAAGAATAAAGATCAAAATATTTTTTAATTATTTAAAAAAATATTTAATCCCGTTTCTAATTCGTTCGAAATTTTGGTAAAAAATTTGTTTTGATTTTAGTTAAGAGAGTTCACAATGAAAAACGTTATATTCCATAACTCAGTTTTTTTTTTCGGTAAGAAACACATTAATGTGGAAATTCTTGCAAAAATCAAATAATTGTCAGATTTTAATGAACCTTTCAGGATTTATTCACATATAAAGGAAATTATTTTTGAAATTATTATTTTTAAAAAATTGTTATTTTTTTACATTTGTTACCCTCCCCTCAACGTAAGTTAATGAAATTTTAAGAAATGTTGTGAAATTTGGTTTTATTAGTTAAACGCAGGACTCATTGGAGAATGTAAATCATCTATTATATATTAAACATTTTGCCTTTATTTTCGAAAATCTGTTCCCAATAGTAAAATAAAAAAATACAATATAACTATGACATTATTTAATTTAATACGCTTTTAATTGCTTTAATGAATTAATATGAATTAAGGACATTATATTCTGAAGAAAAAATTCGATTAATAATGAAATTTTGAAAGAATTTTCACTTTTTTAATTATAACAATTTATAGATTTTCAAAAGTATTTTAACATGTTTCAAAGATTTGTTGTGGTTAGTTTATAAACTTAATTAGTGAAGATTACATTTACTAAACAAAAATTTAAAATTTAAAACAAATCGTTGTGTCTTCGTATTTTTAAATAATTTATAGTTTTCTTTTGTGCACTTGAAATTTTTTTTGTATTGTAATTTCTATGTGTACATTAAAAGGTCATGTGTTTCAGGATCTTTTCCCCTTACAGGAAAAAAATTGTATAATAATGTCACTTGTGATTACCATACACTTATCTCATCTGTCAACACAATTCATTTACGGTGGAAAGGTTAAAAAAACGTTCAACTTTGTGCTTAAGAAATAGTTTTATTCTAAATTATATATATATATATACAATGTCGCTGACGTGACGTAGAGTCTCTATTAGAGATACTATGTCGAAATGTACATCCGACACCTTTGAATTTTGAAAATTTTCTCTAATTTATATTGGCTCTGTATTCTTAATACATTGAGCTCTGTGCCTGAATCACTTTTTAATGTTAAAAATGTTTAATATTGATTAGGATCAGGTTCTTGGAATTTACCTTCCTACTCTTCCACTTCGGATTAAAGAAAAACAAATATATATATATATATATATATATATATATATATATATATATATAGATTATAAAGGAAAACTCAACACGTCATATTAGTTATAAACTATAGTTCATTTCAATGAGCTTACCCAGCTCATATCATCAGACCCTTTTACAATATTTCCTCTATCTGGCATAAAATTTCTGCCGGAATGAAAAATGTTTTACTCAGTGGATATGTAAACTTTAACAAAATCACAGGGTAAGTATATGTGGAAATATACACATAGGTATATGTGGATAAAAGTTGGTATAATTAAATGAGTTGACCTGATGAGGTCAAATAGACGCCTAAAGTCAGGGGAATTGGGTTTTTTTCAGAGGTCATACCATCTAAGACAGCCAAATAACTTCAAACAGGTACTATCCATATTTGGAACTAGACACTACATCCCTTTCTCCCCCTTCCCTCCCATTCCTTCCTTTTCTTCTTTCTTCCCTCCTTCCCCTTACATTTATTGTCATTTATTTATTTGTTTGTAATCTTATGTTTATTATTATTATTTTTATTATGTTCCCTCTTCATTTTAAGAAAACGTTAATTCCGGCAGAAATTTTATGCCAGATGGAGGAAATATTGTAAAAGGGTCTGATGAGATGGGCTAGTTAAGCTCATTGAAATGAACTATAGTTTATAACTAATATGACATGTCAAGTTTTCCTTTATAAACTTCATATCGCTCTGGTTAACACCCATCGAGCTCTCTATATGGATTTACCCATTAATAATTTATATTAAGGAAATCTTGTTGGATTATCCTCACCGTTTACGGACTCACAACTACATATATATATATATATATATATATATATATATAATAAGATGTAAATTTTCTTTTCTTTTCTGCGCAATTTAGATGACAATTTATTCATCGTACCCTGTGTATTTGTGAATTCTACACACATGTGACTGGGTGTATATAAGCTAGTGTTTATCTACGCATGCGTCAATTAAATGTGAAAAATGACAGACAAGAGAAACTTCGTTGTTGCATTATAATTCAATTTCTTTCTATAAGTTAATTTCAAGTTCTTCCGAAGTCCATAAAAACCTGGAAGTAAGCTCTGAGCAAAATTTTTGATGCTATTTTTAAAGTAATTTTTTTTCTTATCTTTTCAAAGTTTCATGCTTTATGGTATTGTCTTAAAAGACTTATATTTGGAAACATAGACGATTGTCGTATCATATAAACTTCAGTGAAAAGTCTTCCCTTTTAACTTCCTATTAAATATTGTATATTCCAAACGATGTGCAATAAGCAGAAAGTGTTTGCGCAAATTATCATAAATTATTCTCTGTGCGCTGATGCATGATTTAAGAACAATTCACATAGCATCAATGATGAAATCTAAAGTTTTCAGAAAATATTTTCTCAAAAAAACCAACGATTTGATAATGAGATAAAATAATGAAATTAAACTTTATGAAAATGATTGAAATCAATTCACCATTTTAATGAAACAAACAAAACGGTAGGTATATATGTGGCCTCTGCTTTGAATCTGACCGACGAAATTCTGTCACTGGACTATCTTAAAAATCGTAATATAAGGAAGTATTTTAATTTTTTTATATTTTAAGGGTTAGTGTTAGGGTTAGGATTAGGGGTTATGGTTAGGGAAAATAATGTTTCAATAAATAGCCGAATAATTTTATCTATAAAGAATCTCATGTCGAAGTAGGACACATTCAAACTGGGTAGGCAGCATACTCTTGTCTTAATCAAAAATAAAGGTCATACATTTGCACAAAGCAAACCGTCTTTTTGATGGAGCGAGGAAAAGTTCATCTTTTTCTTTTTTAATTTTGATGAGATGACCCAGCAAAGCCTTTTGTTGAGATGAGGAACCAGTTCATCGTTTTTCATAAGGCGAGTAAGTAACTCATTTTTCGTGACATGGCGACAAAACCAGCGTTTCTTTGATATGGAGACACGAAATAATAAAGCCTTTTTAATAAATCGACGAACCAACCCGTCCATTTTATAAGGAGAGGATTAAACCCATTCTTTTCATAAGAAAAGAAAATAACAAAATTTTTGACAGCTAACGGAACCAACATATTCTTTTGAGAAATAGATGACAATATCAAAGCTATCGAAAAACCAATTCTTACATTTGATACATTTGACGAAACCAGTCGTCATTTTCATTACAAAAAAAATAGAGGACTGAGCTGAGCTGCATATTTTCTAGCCTTGATAGAGTTTAGAAGTGTCTGTGCGGCTTTATGAGCGTTTACTTACTTTACGCTCTTCAATCTTTTATTTTGCAAGCCTCCCTTTTTTATCACTATTATTTATTATGGCAAATGTTCAAATGAGCTACATTCAATTCTTCCAACTGTTCATGCCTTCAAAGCTAAGACCAAACAAACATATCACGTACAACAGAAGCAATTATCCCAATTCCCTTCGAATAGCATTAGTAAAAAGATTAATGCTGTTACTTTGTGGCCCAGAATCCCGAGAGGATGCTTCCCCGTTCGCTACAATTTTAACCACTTCAAGTTCAGAAATCAATAGTTATCTTTCGTATATGGTGATTATTATCACCACTTATCATTTCCATTGGTACAGTAACATCCTTTAATACTTTCCTACATTGGCTCTTTGGTCTTGCACTGGGTGTAAAATTAATTTTAAAAAGTGAGTAAACTTCATGTAGATAAGAGGAATCTACTAATCAGTTTGATTAGTCAACGAACTAAGTCTACCTTTTGATAATTAAATAAAGCAATTCATACTTTTGATTAGGAAAAGAATCAAGCCAGGCTGTTGATAAACCGGATATTCGCTTAATCGTTTTTGAAAAAGTAAATCATTAATCTCGTCTTTTGTTGAAGTAAAGAATGAATTGTTTCAATACAACGAAGAACCAAATCATGTTTCTGATTAGATTAAGTAGGCTTTTATTTTATTTATTAAACATTCGAACTAACTATTGGGTAGTTACAAAATAATGGCCGATTTTAGAAACATAATTCTATTCTTGAAAAATTGACTGTA
This sequence comes from Ascarosepion bandense, assembly GCA_037127315.1. Taxonomy (NCBI): domain Eukaryota; kingdom Metazoa; phylum Mollusca; class Cephalopoda; order Sepiida; family Sepiidae; genus Ascarosepion; species Ascarosepion bandense. Next base: position 124,987 of record JBBBDQ010002753.1, on the reverse strand, counting down.
GGTATGTTATAATTAGCCAAAATACGTGCCTTGAGCATCTATACACCTCTGCCATCGATCGACAAGATTATTTCTCGTTGATAAAACGTTATTGGCTTCAACGAAACCTTTGAAAGCTGATTCCACATCTGGTTTGGACTTAAAAGTTTTACCATTTAAATGTGCTTAAGTGCTTAAAAATGATTATCAGTGGATGAAAGATCCAGAGAATTTGGAGGAATTGGTAAACTCTCGTATCCTAAGTCTATGAGTTTTTGCAACATTATTCTTGCAAAATGTAGCCGAGCATTATCGTGGAGCAGAATTGGACCACGTCGATTCAATAATGCAGGTCTCATTTTTTGCAGGCGTGCATGCATTTCAGCAAGCTGATTGCAGTAAAGCTCTGCATTAATATTCTGATTGGCTTGCAGGAAGTTGTAGGGGATAACACCAATTGCAGACCATCACTCAGTCACCATAATCTTTGGCTGATGCAAATTTAGGATTGGAAAATGTTTGGGGTGTCATCACGATCAAGTCATTGATTTGATCGTTTGCGGTTATCATAAAGGATCCACTTTTTATCACAAGTGACTATTCAGTCAAGAAAGAGATTATTTTTGTTACGCAGAAAAAAAAACATCGAGCAGACTTCAAAACGCCTAAGTTTTGATTTTTTCATTGAGATCGTGAGGAAACCTTTTTCCCTTGCCATTATTCAAACGGTGTAAGACTGTTGAGATATTTCTTTGACACTTTGCTTGCTATTGTTCGTTGTCAAGACTGCATGACTGTCTTATACTTTCTTTATCTCCAAGGCTCTCATCATCACTATGGAATTTCTAGAACCAATTTCGTACTGTCCGATCACTTGTGGACTCATCTTCTCATACTTTGTTGATATTGGCAGAAGTTTTGAAGGTTCTCTGCTTAAGTTTAAACTCATGTAAGAAAAGTAATAGAAGTATGTTTTGTCATGTTCAAAATTAAGAGCATCTATACTTCAAGAATAATTCTGTATGAAAATAAGTCAAAATTATTAAAGAGCACACATTAATTTTTATATATATATACCAAAATTCACCTATTATATACCGTGAATACTACGTTAAAATGCAAACAAAATACAACACTTCGAGTGGCCATTATACAAAAATAATGGCCATTCGAAGTGTTGTATTTTGTTCGCATTTTTAAACTAATAATAATTTAATAAGATGAGGGATTAATTCAATTTATATTTTTGATAAAGGGCGAAACCAACCAAGCCATTTTCAAATTAAAAATGGAACAAATTCTTCTATTTCGTCAGAAGGTATAATTATTCTCCAAGAATTAGATAAATATTAGTAACTCTAAATAGGATAGGATGTGAGTTGTGGTGCAGTGGATATCGGCTCGGAACGAGAAATCGGGGAGCCGAGTTCGAATTCCAGTTGAATTCGTTGCATTCACTTACGCGCAAATACCCTTGGGAAAGGTATTAATCCGTCTCTTCCTTCCAGTTATGGGTTAAATAACAGATTGGGTTCTATAGAAAGGTATTAATCCGTCTCTTCCTTACAGTTATGGGTTAAATAACAGATTGGGTTCTATAGCCTTGGCTGGCAACCAGTCTACCGCAGAAAGCAATGGCAACCTACTGCGGGATAATCTTCTGCTCTTTCGAGACATGATCGCCCAAGCCTGTTTCACGTATGGTACTTAACTGACTGGCTGAACTCTAAATAGCAAATGTGTGTATATGTATTAGGAGTTTTGAATTTCTGTTTCTCTAGTTACGGGGAAGTGCAACCTTAAGGGTTTCAAATGAAACTTTAATAGGATTTTTATTTCTTTTCTTTTTTTTTTTCTCCAGTTCTTCTAACCTATTCTTGTTCCTCTCGGCTGTATTTAATTTTTTATTTTTCACTTCGAAGGAAAGAATCCTTCCATATGTTGATTACTGTTTGTGCAGTCACTCGATCCTCAATGGGTGTAGATATTGTCAGAGGGTTGGTGGCTGTATCCAGGTGACTATTCTGAAAACCATGGCATCTGGCTTCGCCAAAAATTTGGATAAATTGCGTATCGGTCAGCGATGCGTGATTCGTTTGGCAGTTCGTCAAGACAGAACATGAAAAAAATCTTTTCTACTGATTGTGTTTATATATATATATATATATATATGTATTGAAGTGTGAAAGGGAAGTAGCGAATAGATCTGTTAAAAATGTGGTTGTTTCAGAACAATCGGAGTATATTAACCCGTTATTTTCTCAACTGACTACAGGCCTCAAGCCTTTTCTAGAGTCTCCCAACCTGCTAAACTGATCCTTGATATGTTGGTAGGGAATGTGGAAATTTCTTTTAGAATGCTTACAAAAGCTGCATAACACAGTCTGCCCTGCCGTTTAGCCATGGATGGGAAAACTTGGATTCCCAATGTCAAGCGGAACGTAAACTTGGCATGCCTATTCTATTTTCGGCACCAATAACCATCTCGCCACCAGCGCATTCACACGGCTGAGAAAGTGCACCCATACCCTATGGACTAAACTCAAATCTTTGGAGTTAATTTCTTGCAACAAAATAAAAATAAAAACGAAATTCTTTATTGTTACTCGCCCGAATCTTGCAAGTTTGCGTCTCAGCGTTTTATTCTTGAAGAACATGTCGACTCGACTCCTAAACCTTGACTGGAAAAAAAAAATATATATATATTGATTGTTTAATACTTAGTTTTTGGTCCTAATAGGGTTAGACCAGTACATATTTGTATTAAAAAGTGTTCTGTACAATTATATTGTATAACTTTTAAATATTTTCCATTTTTAAACGAGTTATTTCGTTACCCAGGTTTCTAACATGAGTGGTGTCTTCAGGCGATTTTGAATAATTTTAATGTTATTAAAAATCGCCTGAAAACACTACTCATGGTAGAAACATGGGTAGCAAAATAACTCGTTTAAAAATGGAATATATATATATATATATATATATATATATATATATATATATATATTTCTGTGTATACACTGCTTATTACAGAACGTTAAAATTTCCATTTTCTAATTCCATGCGCCTATAGCTAAGTGGGTAGCAACTCCGACTGACACCATATCGGTCGAGTTTCGATCCCGGCCAGAAGCAAGTGGATATGTCTAACCACACTGATGAGCTGTGATACAGCGAAACAGGCTTGTATGCGGATGACTATATATATATATATATATATCTGATAAGTATGTATTTAAATGTGAAAATAAAACCAACAGATATTGTTGTGATTTTGTTTTTAATATTTTACAATACAAGTGGTTCATAGAATTGAGATGCACATAGCTGGATATTATGAAGATATGTAGGATATATAACGGTTGACTACCGATTTGAAGCACTCCCTCGGGAGTTCGTTTCATACTTCAACATTTTGAGGAAGAAGCTATATCAGTGGAACTTACTCGAATTTCAAGGTCATCATCTTATGAATGCTCTACTGTTGCTTTATGTGCAGGGGATTATGATGTATGAGAGGGTGCTGAAAAGTTCTCTGCCTGACCCACTTTCCATTATGTTGCCAATGCGTTCATGACGTTCAAGTCTTTTTGGCATTGCCCAAAATAAAAAAAGTCAGTTGTTAGATATTTGAAAGTGGATGAGAGCGTGATTTTGTCAGCAATCCCTGGTCAGCGCTTGTGTGTGTATTCGTCAGTTCTTGTATGCCTGTTTAATCTTTTCAGCGTATCCGACAGGTACCAAAAGTAGATTCTTGAGGTCAGTTAAAAGAATCGATTTCAAATACTTTTCCAGGTAGCTACATACTCCCCATCCGCAAGATTAAGATAAAACATGCTACCAAAAAATGGTCTTGTACCAGACAAACCCATTTACTATATATATATATATATATATATATATATATATATATATATATATTGGAACCTGCCGTATGCGACCGCTTTAGTCAACGACCACCTGTTGTGAACGACCGTTTTTCAATGCACGGACGATTTGCTAATGTTAATTGACCCTTAGTGAGCGACCGCCTCCAGAACGTGACCAGCGACTAACATCAACGAGTGAAAATCACTGATCAGGCGACCGCTTTAAAAAAAAATCCATTTTGGTCGTACAGTGCGAACTTCTAAATTAGGTGAAACTAAATGAGTAATCTACTTCATCTTGATTTGATCTAAGTCAGGAACACTTCCTCATTGTTCTGTTATTGTAGTGTTGTATCAAACTATTATTTCTAGTTGAAATATACATTGCGATCAAACATCGGCTTTTTTGTACAATATTTATTGCATCTGACATGTTCAAGGGATTTATAGCAGTCTCTGTACCTACTTGGATAAATTCAGGGATGGGAAAAATCACAACTATGTCCCTTTCTCAAATGTCTATCTCTTTCGTTCCTTTAATTTTTTGTGTATCTATCTACTCTATTTCTATCTGAGTATATCTATCTCCATCTTTCTGTTTCTTTACCCCCACTCACGATCGTTGTCAGTTTTTTGTATGTTTTGTTTATTTTTTTCATGTATTATCGCAGATTCTCTTTTGCTATCACTTCTAAGAAAAAAACTGAAACAAAATACGACATAAATTTTTCCATCCTACATATTTTATAAGAAATGGCTAGTACCAGTACAGGCACGAAAAGGAAAGCAATAACTGACTTTTTTAAGCCCACTTAATAGATATTTTTTACGAATAAATATTTTGGTCTCTTGTTGACCGTTGTAAATACGTTTTTAAAATTTTAAAATGAATTATGCTGAATAAATCTATTTAAAGTTTGGCCCTCTTCTTATGTTCTTATTTATTTATTACCAAATTACATGGTAAAGCTCTAATATGTACATTCTGGTGAGTAGAATATACGTTTCTGGCGTAAATAAGTCATGACTAAGATCCTTTAGTGAACGACCACGTGCCGTATGCGACCAGTTTTTGATTGCAGTAGGGGTGGTCGCATACGACAGGTTCCACTGTATAGATAGATAGATAGATAGATAGATAGATAATCTAGTATATGACCTGTTTAAATGATGGTTTTATCAAATTAAGGACTTGAGTTTACCAGTCACAAAATTAATAACTGTTTTTGTCATAAACGGGGTTGGGATTCATTTCCGTTGGCTCATGAGACAGGTTTTCTGCTCAACCTAAAGGAGGAGCGTTTAAACGGATTCCAATCTATCAATGTCAATATAAGCAGTTTCTACATATGTAAAATTGTTCACACAGAATAAGCTATTCAATTCATTTTGAATTCAAGTTTTGTTGCAGAGTTTTGTTAATATGTTTCCCTCATCGACTTAAAAACCATCAGAATAACCCATTTTCTGTTGTGCTTGATGTGTTTTCATCTCGGTGTCCCTTAGAATTCTAGTTTTTGATTCTCTAGAAAAGAGTCTGGTTTGTATGGTTAACATTGCACTGGTTTGTTCGATTCCCATTCAAACAATTTTCCTAACCATCGTGTCGACATTTCTACAGTCGGTCAGTGAGGTACGTGCCGTACGTGAAACACGCTAGGGCGATCATGTCGCTTTTGGTACATGACTGACTAGGCAGAAGATTTTCCCGCAATAGGTGTTCATTTTTTCTGCGCAATATATTTCTATACCACATCTAATTCAAGTTTCATTAATCTCTATTTTGTAATCGCTATCATTTAATCTCTGTCTTTAATCTCTTTCTTTAATCTCTATCTGTGCATAGATGGCATTTACTATTTGCATTTTTTCTGTCTTGGTTTTAATATCATCTCTCAAAACCGATCTAGGTGTTCAGCAAAATTAGATTCAGTTTCTCACTTTAGATGTCCACTGAATTGTCATTTCCATAAAGGCATCATTTATCCCTTTTGTCTCCTCAGATATCTGTGAAATTATTTCTGTTCATATTTGGTCTGCACTTTTTGAAATTTTTTGATCCAGAATTGTACGTCAGTCATTTATTCTGCGATTAATTTTTTTCTTTGATTTCTGTTGTATACATATTTCCTCCCGGAATCTAACCATAGATCTTAGGTCTGAAATGCTTTCATGATATTTATCATTTTTGGATAAAAAATTTCATAAAAGTAATTCTAAAACACACATATTATACACAAATGAAGTTATTCGTAACTTGGGAGTATTATAATTTATTATTATTATTATTATTATTATTATTATTATTATTATTATTATTATCTTGCAGATATTGACCGCTGGTCAGAAGAATATTTTCAGTTCACCACTCGCGTTTTTTTTTCAATAATAAATAATATCCAATAGACTTGCAATTGTGTTCTGGCAGTCCGAGCAATATAGACTCTTTGTAATTCTTCTATTTCCAAATCACAATGAAAAATCTGCAATAATTTTTGTTTTTGAAAAACATGTACTACTGTAATTACTTTTTTATCTGACTGGTCACTGGTGAAGGGATAACCATGCCACATGCAGGACGATTACTTCAATCTTGGATAAACATTTTTCTAGAGAAGGTGTTTCGAAAAAAATTTAAAATCACTAGTTTGGGACTAACTTTAAAACACATCTCATTATTGAGAGTATGTAAAATAATACAAATATTTATTCAATGAGTCAAAATTTACTCTGCTGTTTAACCCATAGTTAGTGGGAGAAGAACTTAATAATACCATTGTCAATGACATTACTGATAAAGTCAATAACAAATAACTAAACCAGAAGTTGAATTCGGATCTCGGATTCTATTGTTTGAGACGACATCGCTTTACGTACAAAAGCATCCTCCGACGAATTTCGACACTTTGATTTGTTGTCGTCTATTTTCGAAAATAATGATTAGAATATATTCTCCAATTAATTTATCAATGCGGAGATTTAGAATCTTCTGATTATCTACTCAATTGTATCGACAAAACCTTTTTCCTGTCGTTATTTCAAGAAACTTAAATGAATTATAGAAAGCCAGATTTTCAAGTTTTATACAGATTGATAATAACAAACGATAAAAAGACGAAATATTGATTGATTGAAACGGAAGATATTTCGAGAGCAAATCCCAATTGAATAATCATTCGCACCTTGCAAATGGTCACTTCTCTACAGAATCTGATATTCATAAAGATTTTTTTTCATTCGTGTGCCTCCGCGGGGAACATTGGCTAGGAAGAAGCCGCAAGTCGACACCCGAGGATGAAGAACAAATATGAGTAACGAATTGGAAACGGAAACTCGAAATAGGATGCATTAAAGGAAGCGTTAGTGACAACAGTTCAATCAGTTAAGTGCCATACGCGATGCACGCTTTGGGCGATCATGTCTCGAAACAGACATGATTGACTGAGCAAAAGGTTATCCCGCAGTAGGTTGCCATTACTTTCTGCGATAAACTGGTTGTCAGTCAATACTATAGAACTCAAACTGCTCTATTATTTGACTCATAGCTAGAGAGGGAAGAGATGCATTATATTAAGGAGTAATTAGTTGGAGATCAGTTTATTACTTCATAACAATAAAAAAAAACTGATCCCCCATTTATGCCCAGTACATCTCTTCTCCCTCTAGCTATGAGTCAAATAACAGGACAGATTGGGTTCTATAGTTTTGACTGGCAACCAGTCTTTACTTATGTTTTACTTATGTTTCCAACTATTATCTCCATTCAATCAGTTAAGTCACATAGATAATACACGCTTTGGGTGATCAGGTCTCGAAAGAGACATGACTGACTGGGCAGCAGGTTATCCCGCAGTAGGTTGCCATTGCTTTCTGCGGTAGACTGGTTACCAATCAAAACTGTAGAACCCAATCTGTCCTATTATTTGACTCATAGCCAGAGGGGAAAGAGATGTATTATATTATTAAGTATTAATTAGTGGGGATCAGTTTATTACATCATAACGATAGAAAACCGATCCCCCACTTTATGCCCAGTACTAATTTTAATTATGTTTCCAACTATTATATTCAGTCAGTCAGTTAAGTGCTATACGTGATACACCCTTGAGCGATTATGTCTCGAAAGAGACATGACTGACTGGGCAGAAGATTATCCTCTAGTAGGTTGCCATTACTTTCTGCGGTAGGCTGGTTGCCAGCCAAGGTTATAAAACTCAAACTGGATGGAACGGACGGATTAATACCTTTCCCAACGGTATTTGTCCCTTAATGAATGCAAGGAACTCAACTAGGATTCGAACTTGGCTGTCCGATTTCTCGTTCCGAGCTGATAACTACTACACCACAACGCACCAAAAAAAAACAAAAAAAAAAACAAAAAAAAACAAACGTCGAAGAAAAAATAACTGATGAGATTCTCGACATGATGCAAAGGAGACTTTAAAAAAGACCGAAGCAAGGAAATAAGAAGCAAATTCAGACAGGCTAAAGAGGAATGGCTCAACAACAAATGTGCTGAAATAGAGAGACGGAGCACAACTAATAAAGAAGACATGAAATAAAATAAGGATTTATTCTTATACCCCTGACTCATGTAATGCTATGAATATTTGCTCTCTTGGCACCTCTGATGGTGCGATGGTGTCCTCTAAGCATCTTTTTTCAGCTACCTTATCCAAGAACTTTCTACCAGTAGAATATCATTCTATTACCAACGTGCTGATTAGACATAATCCTTGATTTCCTTCATAACGTTCCTTGGAACAACGTTTTAATCACACTATTCAAACAACCATCTCTGAATTCTCCTCCTGTTTAAAATCTGGCATTGATGTTTTAATTCAAGCAAGAAAATACAAAGTTAAATCTTGCCGGTTCTCATTTGCATGATTGACTGCTATTGCCTACAGGAAACACTTCTTCCGGTTGTATCTGAGTGACACTTCTGAATACAACAGACACATCTTTGTCTGCTCGTAATGAATGCAAGTGAGTACTGAATGATGCAATGTTATTGTTAACTGATGGAACGAAACAACGTATTACATCCTACGAGATCGGTTCTAGAGATTACGGGTGGCTTTGCAAGCGTGTACTAAACAACAGCAATACCTCGTCTATTCAATCAGTTGGAAGTCCTTCCATCTTTAGCAGACAAGCTTGAAAGCTTTGTTTCGAACTCAATACTTATTAGAATGAGATTAGCAAATTAGGGCCCCACCCTTTTACTGCGAAACGAATAAAATATAAACGCAAATTCTACTCCATCAGCTTCTTTTCCCGCACTTCCCGCCTGTGGAATTCCCTTCCGTTTACTTGCTTTCCCGACAGCTACAATCTCCAAGAATTTAAATGTAAAAGCCAATAGTCATCTCCTATCTCACTAACCTGAATCTTCATTCTCATGCTCCTTTCTCTGTCCATTCTACTCTCATCAGTATTCTCACCCTTCTCTTGCCCACTTCCTGACACCCTCTATAACCTGTCACTCTTTCTCATAACTATCCTCCTATGTAACCTCCTGCAAAACTTTGGCAGTAAAATGCCTTGCTTGGGGCGATATGATTAGAAAAAAAAAAGAATTTTATATTATAATGTGGATATAAAATGGGAGATCAATTTTACATTACAATCAATATATAAACTGACTCTTCACTTTATGGCCATAGTCACCCTTCTTTTATCCACTTCCTGACACCTCCTATAACCTGTCACTCGTTCTCATAACTTTCCTCCTATGTAAACCCTTGCAAAACTGACAGTAAAATGCCTTGCTTGGAGCGATATGATTATAAAAAAAAAAAAACAGAGGTTTTACTGAGTGATATAAGCATAACTCCGTCTCTGGTCTTTGACATAATTTCTAAATTAGACTCGCATAAGGCAAGTGGAAGTGATAGAATCCCAGCTGTCGTCCTAAAGAAATGTAACCTTAATCTGGCACCATCCCTCTCCAAACTCTACAATTATTTCTATTTTGGATCCCGGGAATGGGAACCGCACAAAAATAAAAGAACAACAAACAGAATTTGAGATAGAAAAATAAGTATATTAAACGTAAAGAATACAAACTTGAACGCAGGTTAGTAATCCAGAAATACAGTTAATAAGACGTATATATATACAATGTCTCTGAAGTTAATCCGTAGTATAATTAGTATGGCCACAACGGTAGCTGACGGGTGCTGTATAATAATATTCTGCTGATTGGAGCTCAGAGCTACTATGAACTACTTACGCTGTATTATCCGTGAAATCTCGGTATCTGTCGGTATAGCTCGGATCTGACGATGTCTCACTATGGCAGGAGTATATGCATACGATAGACGAGACTATTATCCTGGAAAAAGGGGAGACTCCATGACAATTGCCTCTCTGCTTTCTGCTTTCCAGCTTGTTAAAAGTCCTCATACCTGTTTTTAATAAGTTTTCGAAAAAATATTCGTGGCTCCAATAAATATTGAAGTGGTTAATCATCTGATCTCTAATGACCTACTCTCTGACAAACAATATGGCTTCCGCTTCGCCAGGTCTACCCCTGATGTGCTAACGGCCATGACTGAATGTGTATACCAGGGTTTAGATAATAATGACGAAGCTCGAACTATGGCTCTAAATATCACGAAGGCGTTTAGCAAGCTTTGGCATACTGGCTTTCTACGCAAGCTCAATAACTACCGTGTTAGATCTAACTCGACTATATTCTGTAAAAAACGGTTTAATTTCTATTTTTGTCTTCAGAAATTGAATTAAATCAACTTTACAGTGTTAGCTGCTTGTGGTAAGTCAACCGGGATTCAGTCCATTTTTCAGTCTGTTTTTGTGAAATTTCTTGGAAATTATTTTATTTATTTATTATTTATTTTTTCGTCTTTTGGTCGTCTTTGATTTTTTTTTTTCGTCACTTAATTTGTGTAAATAATTTTGCTATTCAAGGGTATTTTTGACTAATGATAAATAGCATCACGGTTCAATTATTTCCATTAGTTTTGTCTTGTAGAAGATTAAAATTTCTGTCTTCGAGATATTGAATTCTTAACGGTTTGGCAAGCGAACGCAAGCAACATAACTCGACTATATTCTGTAAAAAACGGTTTAATTTCTATTTTTGTCTTCAGAAATTGAATTAAATCAACTTTACAGTGTTAGCTGCTTGTGGTAAGTCAACCGGGATTCAGTCCATTTTTCAGTCTATTTTTGTGAAATTTCTTGGAAATTATTTTATTTATTATTTATTTTTTCGTCTTTTGGTCGTCTTTGATTTTTTTTTTTCGTCACTTAATTTGTGTAAATAATTTTGCTATTCAAATGTATTTTTGACTTTTACTAAGTTAAAACTTTGTAAACCTCAGTCACTTTTTCTTTGTTTCTTTTTTTTTTTTTTTTTAATTGGAGTAGATAGTTTCTACTATCGCCCGGTCTCACACTCCACCCCCTTCTTTTGAATGAGTTTAGAGGTGATCACCTTGTTTCTTGTTTAGGAAGGGGTTCCCGGTTCATCCCCTTTCTCTGGTCTTGGTGTTAGATCAGCTGGAAGCTCTTTGCAGTTACGTAGTATGGTGGCAACGTCTTTACATTCTGAGGGTACCGGGTTGGCAGTTTCCTGGTTGCTGCTTCCGACTGGTAGTTAGGAGCCCGAAATCTTGCGTAGCGTCTTGAGAGGCTGCTCTGATCAACAGTTGAATAATACCGGGGTTCTTGTAGTGCCATATCGCGCATGGACGGGCGTCCCTGCATGAACGTTCGATGGGCAACCCCGAGGCCACATTATGTTGTAGGCCGCGCCAGTTTCCATCCTTCACAAGTTGCAAATGATTGACCGACTGATTCTATTCTAAGACCACTCCTTAACTGAATTACTATGGAAAAAAGCAAACATAATAACAAAACTAAACCAGCTCATTTGAAAACGCCCAAACCTGTCTGCATCTCTTTCACTAACATACGCGGCATCCGCACCAAATTCCCCAGCGTAGATTCTTTCCTCCATAATAACTCACCTGATATATTAGCCCTATGTGAAACTAATCTTAACCCTTTTATCCCCTCATCTGAGTTCTGCGTTCCTGGCTACCTTCCCCTCTTCAGGAAGGACTCCAATGTTCATATGCATGGGCTTGGTGTCTATGTCAGCGAACACCTTCCTTTAGCTAGGGTGTCATCTTTTGAATCCCCAGATCATCCTTTCATGTGCTTCCGCCTCTCACTTCTCAGCTCGATTAGCTATCTCTTCTTTCTCTACCGCTCTCCTTCCTCCCCTGACTGTTCGTTACTTGACATCATTTCTGACAATATTGACAAAGCCATTTCTACCCATCCCTCTGCCCATGTATTCGTGTTTGGTGACTTTAACGCCCACCACACCAAGTGGCTGAAGAACGCTGTCACTGACGCTGCTGGTGTCCACACCATGAACTTTTCAATCACCCAATCCCTGACGCAAGTAGTGGACTTCCCCACGCGTTTCTCCGACAACCCTAACGGAAGGGACTCACTTCTAGACCTCTGCTTCACTTCCATCCCAGACTCTTGCACTACCAGACAACTCTGCCCACTTGGAAACTCTGACCACACTGTAGTGTCCGTCAATATTTCACTCCACTCCCGCCCGACCCATGAAACACAGACAAGTAGAATATCCTACTGCTATCAAAGAGCAGACTGGGATTCGTTCCGAGACTTCCTCTGTGACATCCCTTGGAACAACGTCTTTAGTCTTCCCATCGAAGAATGTGCATCCGAGGTCTCCTCCTGGGTTAAGGCTGGCATCGATGCCTTCATCCCTGCTAGGAAATTCCAGCTTAAATCTCATTCGTCTCCATGGTTCTCACCCGCTTGTTCGGCTGCCATTGCCCACCGGAATCATTTCTTCCGACTCTATCGTAACTATGCGTCGGAACAAAACAGGCGCCTTTTCACTTCAGCTCGTAATAAGTGTAAAAGGATACTTAACGAAGCTAAGATGTTGTTTGCTGCCAGAATGAAGCAACGCATAGCATGCTCTAAATTCGGCTCTAAAGACTACTGGCGACTCTGTAAAAGAGTACTTAACAAGAGCAAGTCCACAATACCCCCGCTAACCAACAAATTTGAGGTCCTCACCTCTCAAGCAGATAAGGCTGAATGTTTTGCCCGCAGATTCTCGAACAATTCGAGTCTGGACTCATTTGGAGTTTTTACACCCGACTTCTCACCTAGAACCGAGGCACAACTGAATGATGTCCACATTACACCTTCGCTTGTCTCTAAGATAATCTTAAAACTTGACCCTCACAAAGCGAGCGGTGGTGACGGAATCCCAACCATAGTCTTAAAGAAATGTGCCCCTGAACTCTCCTCTATCCTTTCTAAGCTCTACAATCTCTGCCTATCTGCTTCCTGCTTTCCTGCCTGTTGGAAATCTTCCTCTATAGTTCCTATATTTAAAAACACCGGAGAACCCTCTGACCCTGCAAATTACCGCCCTATCAGCCTTCTTCCGATCTTTGGCAAAGTGTTCGAAGCCATTATCAACGCCGAGGTGGTTCAGCATCTCACAGCACACAGGCTCCTCTCGGACAAGCAATATGGTTTCCGCTTCACCAGGTCTACTGCTGATATGCTAACGACCATCACCGAGTACATATACCAGGCACTCGACAGGAATGGCGAAGCTCGAACCGTTGCATTGGATATATCTAAGGCGTTCGACAGAGTTTGGCATGCTGGCCTTCTATGTAAACTGCGGAGCTATGGTATAACTGGACATTTGTTTCAACTAATCCAGTCATTCCTCTCTAACCTTGAAAAAGACCTCCAATCCATATTGGACTGGGGTAAGAAATGGCTAGTAAATTTTAATTCTTCTAAAACGAAGCTACTGTCAATTGACCATCATCGACAATCTCACCTACCTCCCATTAGCATGGACCAGGCTTGCCTCCCAGAGAGTAAAACACTACGCCTCCTTGGTCTCACACTTTCAACGGACCTCAAATGGAATGACTATATCGAATCCATTGCTAAATCCGCTGCTATGAAAGTCGGTTCTCTGTGTAGGGCCCGGAAGTTTTTTCCGTCTAAATCTATCCTGCACATTTACAAATCTACCATCCACCCGTGCATTGAATACTGCTGCCATATCTGGTCGGGTGCCCCTGCTGTTCTCCTCGGGCTTCTCGATAAGGTTCAGAGGAGGGTCTGTAATGTGATAGATACCGACTTGGCAGACCGCCTGCAGTCTCTCTCCCACCGGCGAGACGTGGCTTCCTTGTGTCTCTTCTATAAATACTTTCACGGCTTCTGCTCCGATGAACTTAGATCACTGGTGCCCCCTAAATACGAATTTGCACGAGATACTAGATTAGCAACTAGATCCCACCCTTTTACAGTGAAACCGATAAAATGCAGCCGTAACTTCTACTCCAACAGTTTCTTTCCTCGCACTTCCCGACTGTGGAATTCTCTTCCAAACGATTGCTTCCCCGACGGCTACAATCTCCAGGAGTTTAAATGTAAGGTCAATACACACCTCCTAACACACTAACCTGCTCCCATTCTATCAAGCACTCTTCCCATCTGCCCGACCCTCATCCTCGCTATCCTTACTCATCTGTCACCTTTCTCCTGACATTCCCTATGTCTATCCACTCCTTCTCTTTACCTTCCCCTATGTAGCCCCATGCGCAATAGTGGCAGTGGAATGCCTTGCTTGGGGTGAGATGATTAAAAAAAAAAAATCCAATCTTTCATATCGAATCGTGAAATGAATATCGTTTTAAACGGGCAAGTTCCAGTTTCTTGCACACGAATAGATGTCCCTCAAGGCTTTATTATAGGTTCCACGCTGTTCCTGGTCTTCAATGATATTCCCAATGTCATAAGTTTCCAAGTAGGCATTTGTACAGAACACCATCATATACTCCCGTCTGAATAGGAAATCCGCTAAGGCTGACCAGTACCGTGCTCAGCAACATCGCAGAATCTGCCTTGCGGACCCTCTACTCGAAAAATGCAACTTGCGCCCCTCCCCCGAACATGCTGAACCCACAATAAATGGTACTTTAAACAAAATAACACACTCTCGGAACGCAGATATTCCGTGATCACGAAAAAAAGGAAGAAATCGCGGAATTAGCGTTTTGAAGGTATACATTACGA
>JBBBDQ010002753.1:47500-105000 GCA_037127315.1 Ascarosepion bandense | reverse complement strand
AATCGCCATATATTCCCAGACTCACACATGATTACGGACCCTTGATCTCAGAATCCACAACATCACCCCTGCTGCATCGACCAGCTTCTCCCATAATCCCAAATGAATTCACTATCGCTCGCTTTTCTCCTCTGCAGTTGAAACACAAGAGATTGAACACTTCCGGTTCAGATACGGCCTCTGTCAAAAGTTCTTTGTCCAGTTTCTTAAGAATAGTGCTGTACAGAACATCTGTCGTCTTCACTCAACATATTCAGCCCGCATTGATGCAACCTTTTTGTGTGGACCTGTTTCCGGTGTTTTCGTTTGCAGAAAATCCTCTCTGCCAACCAGTTTCTACCTTGCCTTTAAGTTTTCTTATGAAGCGAAGCCTCGAAAGGAAAACTTTTGTTTCAAGGAATGGACAGGCTGTCAGTCGATCGGGTCAAGGCTCAAACACTGGGGCTAGCCACATTGACTTGACGGAGCGTAATGGTCAAGATCCAAACAAATGCGTTGCTTTTGCACTGGTTTCTTACTGAAAGATTTCTGACTGAATTTAATGGAAGATGTTTTTACTAATGAACCTTTAAGTGAATTTGTGATTATTCATGTTTGAGGGCGGAAGATCGTAGTATGTCATGTGAAATAGACCTCCAACCATTAACAAAGCATACTGGTGCCTTCAGTTTATAGCTAATGGGCGAATATATAAACTTCAGATCATACTTCTGTTTAGGTCCAGATTAGCATCGCTAGTAAAAAGATTATGCATTTATAAACAAATTATGGAGTGCTTATTTGATCCCTACGAATGGTGTATATTTATTTCTCAATTAGTCATTCAGTGCTCAAATGCAGATAGAAGTCAGGATATCTAAAGCGTTTTTTCAAAATAAAAAGGAAATTAGAAAAATGATATCCATGAGTAAAACTCGTTGAACGCAAAAATTTAAAACATTCGTTTACTTTGACAATTTACAAATGAGATTAACCTAAATAGTTTGATACATTGAAATTTATTTTCGACAGATCCAATCTATCTGTCTATCTACATAAAATCTTTTTGATTGTTTAATCATTGATAGCCTCTTTCAAGCAGTGTGCACATCAAAATAGGTGTTTGTTTCTATTGGATCCTAGCAAGCTAAATACTTCTTTTCCACGTTTTTTTAAAAAGGAGTGTGTCGTCCATCTACTACCTTAATATGTCAGTCAGTTAAGTACCATACGTGAAACACACTTACGCGATCATGTCTCAAAAGAGACATAACTGACTGGGCAGAAGATTATCCCGAAGTAGGTTGCCATTCCTTTCTGCGACTTAATATGTAATAATCCATTAATTACGACGAAAGAACATATGAAGATAGCGGAACGTGGAAACACGGTGGAGTAATATTTAGCGGCTCGAATTGGGGAATCGGAGGGTCGAATTCGAATTCAAGTCGAGTTCGTTACATTTTCTTACGTACATGCTGATACCCTTGGGAAAGGTATGAATCTATCTCTTAACCTCCTGCTATGGATAAAACAGAAATACAGGCAGAGTCTTCTAGCCTTCGGTGTGAACCCGTCTCGGAAAATTAATCTCTAAATTCAACCAGGATTATATTATTCTAAAAGTGTATATGCATGTAGCTAGGGGCCCTGCTTGGGAATCCAAATCCTCAATGAAACCCCTACAATCGCACGCACGAATGACTACGACCTCTGCTACGCTTTTTCAACTTTTTTTAAGATGCAACGTCAATAGGAGACCAATATGGAGCGAGGGGGAATAATTATAGTCATCTACATACAAGCCTGTTTCGCTGTATCACAGCTCATCCACTTGCTTCTGGCCGGGATCGAAACTCGACCGATTTGGTGTCAGCCGAAGTTGCTACCTCCTAAGCCATAGGCGCATGGACTCGGAGAAGGGAAATTTTAACGTCTTGTATATAAGCAGTGTATACACACACGCCAGTCACTGAAATAATACAATTCATTTCTGAAGAGTAATATATATATATATATATATATATATATATATATATATATATATATATATATATCCTTGATGAGTGAGAATATAACAGTGTCTTCACGAAACTTCAAAGTCGGCATGAATCTGCTCAGTTAAAGGGACAAACTCTTCGTACTTATCAACACTGTATTTCTAACCTGATATCGAGCACTTTGCAATAAGAAAAACCTACTTGGCAAAAAACATTTTATAAGTCAAACCAGTGAAAAATAACAACCTTGTTGTTAAACATTATTCAAATGAAACAATATATATATATATAATACAGAGGAGATTGAAGTCAAGACCTAGCGGTGATAGCTTATTTCATACTTATTATACTTATTATACAAATCTGTCAGGCCATACATTCTTCAGAGTCCGTAATTCATTAGCCGTTCATAATATGTTTGATCAAAATTTTAACCTAACCTAAAGTAATTTATTAAAGCAAAAATGTATTGAAAGTGTACTAATTTCTGAGACGATAAATGTACATTTACTTTCAGACAGCATATCACCTTTTTTAGCCGAAACTAATTCCATTTCAAGGTGGGAAATTTTGAACTAATAACGCTGACAGCAAAAATACAAACGGTAAGATTTTTTTCTATATTTGACTTTGATGCATTTGATAAACTGTTGATCTTTTTTTGTATCCATAGATACGATTTTTTTTAAATTTTTATTTTAATTCCTGTAAGTTTCCCCAATGTATTGTGAGGAGCAGTTATGGCTTTTTATTTTATGTATACTTGCTTCAGAATTATTATTGTTTGTTTCTAATCATATCAATAATAGTTTTGGGTGTGGTTATAATTTTTTTTTGATATTGTTAAGATTTGATAAATTACTGGATAGTCAGTCAGTCAGTTGAGCAAACATGTCTTGAAAGAGACATGACTGACTGGGTAGAAGATTATCCTGCAGTAGGTTGCCATTGCTTTTTGCAGTAGCCTGGTTGCCAGCCACGGCTATAGAACCCAATCCGTCCTATCATTTAACCCATAACTGGAGGAAACAGACGGATTAAGACCTTTCCCAAGGGTAGTGGATGTTAAAAAATTGGTTGGTAGTACAATATGTCACTTTTTAATCTTGGTTATTGCTAATGTTGCTTTCCTTTACGATATAGTGTTGTTGTTGTTGTTGTTGTTGTTGTTGTTGTTGTTGTTGTTGCCGTTAATAATGTCATTAACAGGACCAGCCACAGTAGCATCGAAAAAAGAATGGTCCAATTAATACTCTTGACGATAAGCCGCACCAAACTGTAATTCTTGGTAAATTAACACGATAATCGACCATAACAAGTGGATTCTCAACTCCCCAGAAGGTGCAATTGTGGCGGTTAATCAAACCATTTAATTTGAATGTGACCTCATCACTCCCCACAATCTTTGTGGGAAAGCGTGCATTTTCGTTGCATCCTTCCAAATACCACTAACAATACTGTCCTCTTCTATCTGGGTCATCGTCATGAAGAGCATGGTCTAATCTTGGAATGTAACTTTTCCATTTAAAACCTTTCATGATTCGACGGACAGATGATTTTGAAACCTCACGACTGGCTTGCCTCACAGATTTTCTAGGACTTCGCTGAAACGTTTTAAGTACACTTTCTCCCTTTGTAAGACTTTTCAATGCATGTGGTCTTCCGTAATGCTTTTTGGAGACGTTCTAAACAGTTCCATCAGCTTCAAACTTATCTCTAATTCGAGTGATGGTCACTCATTTTGGTGGTTCTTTTTGAAGCATCCTCCTAAATTGTCTTTGCACTTCAACTGCGTTTTTATGTTTCCAAAAGCATTTTAGAATGATTTTTTGTCTTCAAAGTTTAGTCTAGCTGCCAGCATTTGAATCGATTGGTTTAATCTGCAAAGAAAAACAAACATTTGATTTATCAGCTGTTAAAAGGTGTATACATCTATTTGGGACATCATGTAGACACACACACACACACACACACAGACACACAGACACACACACACACACACACACACACACACACACACATATATATATATATATATATATATATATATATATATATATATAATCATAAAATTATGAATGAATTGTACATTGCGACACGGAAATTTCCATGTTTCGAGATAGATTCTCTTCATCATGGAATTTTGGATGTTGGTGAAAATGATATATATTTAAATACAAAAAAAACATCGGTTTGCTATTTATATATGTGGAAAGATATAAAATATATAGAGAGAGAGGAACTTATTTTATTGGTATCTTGAGTGGTTGGAATTTCGTGAAAAAGCCTCGTAAACCAGACTAGTTAAGATAAAATAGATTTTCTCCTATCTTGGTAAAGATAGTCTGACGTAACAAATGAATTTACGGTTATTGGTATTTTTTAAAGTTTCTTTTTACTATTTGGTTCCCCACATTTCCGTTTTTTATTTCCCTTTACCTCCTTGTTAGGGTTTTCTTCAAGAACTATCACTTAATATACAGAACTATATATATATATATATATATATATATATATATATATATATATTGATAACATACACACATACACAAATACATCTACACACAAACACACACACACACACACACATATATATATATATATATATATATATATATATATATATATATATATGTACAGTACTGTGCAAAAGTATTAGGACAAGAACTATTTTATCTTTTATGAGGCATCAAAATAAAGTTTAAAATCACCCCTGTCCTAACACTTTTGCACACTACCGGTAGTAGAGGTAATTTTTCTAAAAACCTCACTGAAATTCAAATACAGGGTGAAAAGCCAAGTAAATCGCTAATAAATATTGATTATTTAAAACTAGGTGCAAAAAATTTTTAAAAAAATTTTTAAATTAAAAAATTTTAAAAATTAAAAAAAAATTAAAAAGTTATATTTAATTTTCCTATTTTCTATTAAAAATTATTTTGAAACTACTCATTATTCTATTTTCCTTGGATATGTCTGACTTTTTTCTTATTTCCCCCTCTCGAATTGATAAATCTTTTGTTACTTCGCAAGACACACTTTGGGAACAAATACAAGCTGCTTGGCAGGAGATACCATTAGATACATTGAAGAATCTTGTGATGTCAATGCCTGACAGAATGAAGGCTGTGATCAAAGCAAAAGGCTATTATACTAAATATTAAATTTATTTTTTAACAAGTATTTTGTTCTTGTTATAGCATTTGTTGAGTAAATCAAATAAAATTACTTCAATTAAATTGTTTATTTTCTGTCAATATGCCTAATAAAAGATGAAATAGTTCTTGTCCTAATACTTTTGCACAGTACTGTACAGGCCAATAGCCACTCAGAGAAGGTGGAGTTACTGAACGATGATATATGAGCGTTAGAAGAGGAAGTAAAGTTTACAGTTACGTTGAATGTAGTGTGTGATATATATGGAGAAATAAATGAGAATCATGATGAGGATAAGTAGGATAGATTACAATTGATCCCTTATCTTGAATAGGTTAAGACTTTAAGCATTCATTTCAGAGTCTGTTCCAAGAAGTAGCAGTTCTTAAGAAAAAAATAACTGAAATTTTTAATACGGAGGAAATTAGGCTGATTTGATACCGTGGAAGTAATATGGCATGCTCTAGCAATAAATGTCTGAAAAAAGTTAGAATTAAAAATTATAGCTGGTCTTAGTATTTACCACGGAAATAGTAAAAAAAAAAGTAAGGATAAGCTTGCAAAGTGGCGACTTTTGCAAAGCGGCTGCAGATTGGAGAATATTTCTTCCACCAGACAATTTTTTTATATTCATTTCGCCCCAAGCAAGGCATTTTATTGCCACTGTTTTGCAAGGGGTTACATAGAAGGAAAATTATGAGAAAGAGTTATAGGGGTTGTCAGAAAGCGGGTAAAAGAAGGATGAGAATACTGATGACAGTGGAGTGGACGAAGAAAGGAGTATGAGAGAGAGAGAAAATGCAGGTTAGTGAGACAGTAGATGACTATTGACTTTACATTTAAATTCTTGGAGATTATAGCTGTCGGAAAAGCAAGTAAATGGAAGAGAATTCCACAGGCGGGAAGTGCGAGAAAAGAAGCTGATGGAGTAGAATTTGCCTTTACAATTTATTGGCTTCACAGTAAAAGGGTGGGACCTAGTTGCTAATCTTGTGGCTCGAGTAAATCCATATATAGAGGGCACTAGTGAGCTAAGTTCATCGGAGCAGAAGCCGTGAAAGTATTTTATGCGCAAATGTTGTTGAACTCTACCTAAGATGAAAAGTGACGATTGTGAAGCTCCAGTCTATATATGACAGCAATGATCCAATTTTTATCAACAGATTTGTAGAATCTTAAATCCAAGAACTCTTTCTTCAATTTAGTCGTCACGTATTGTAAGTGAAAACAAATAATTCTTTTCTAATTAAATAATAACGAGTGGGTTATAAAATAAAGAAAGTAATGTCATTCTACGTCACGACTGATTCTATAATAAAAAATGCCCGTTGTACCGAATTTTAAATATATCAAAATATTAAAACAAACAAAAACACAGAAAAACCACAAAAAATTCCATTTTAAGAAGGAAGCAAAAATTTAAAAAACTTTGAAACACGAAAGTGGAAGCAAGTTAGTGAAAAATTTGGTTTGTTGATTTGAAAAAAGGAATGGTTGAAAATATTTTAAACTTTAGTTGAAAACATTAAAAACTGATTTTTTTTAAGTTGGTGTGGTTTTATGTCTGGTAAGATCTTCAGTGTAGATAATGTTTGAAAGGTTTCTTTGGTTTGATGAATAATTAAAGATGGTCTCTACGAAAAGCCCCATTTCTTTGAACAAACACAATCGAAATATTAAAAAAGAAAACAAGCGAAAAAAAATCAAACGCAGGTAGATTGTTGAAAAAGACAGAAACAGAGTCAGATACCCAAAAACTAGGAATAGCAAAAAGATTTGTAAACAGGAGAGGAATGATTTCAAGAGTTCATAATCTAAAATGATCGTTTCAGCTACGCAAGAATTGAACAGATTCAAATTTAAATAAATAAATCTGATATTGTTTTCAATTGATTCTTTTTCACGTATGGCTGTGTAGGCATTTGTAGAAACAGGTTACTGTATATGTGAAGGACTTTATGCGCGTCTGCTAGATTGGCAGACACAAAACGACAAATGTCAGTGTGAATAGTTTTTTTCTTGCTCTCTTTTCATCTCTTTCTCTCTCTCTCTCTCTCTCTCTCTCTCTCTCTCTCTCTATCTATCTATCTATCTACCTATCTATCTATCCTTTTCTCTCTCTTTCTTTCTCTTTTCATCTCTCTCTTGCTCTCTCTCTCTCTATCTATCTATCCTTCCCTCTCTCTCTCTTTCTTTCTTTCTTTCTTTTATCTCTCTCTTGCTCTCTCTCTATCTATCTATCTATCCTTCCCTCTCTCTCTTTTTTCTCTTTTCATCTCTCTTGCTCTCTCACTCACTCTCTCTCTATCTCTCTATATATCTATCTATTCTTCCCTCTCTCTTTCTCTTTTCATATCTCTCTTGCTATCTATCTATCTATCTATCTATCTATCTATCTATCCTTCCCTCTCTCTCTCTCTCTCTCTCTTTCCTTCTCTTTTCATCACTCTCTTTGTATCCCTATCTCTCCCGTGAGTAGACACATTCACATATACACATAGACTCATGGGCACTCCGACGTGGTGTAATGTTTGGCAAGTTTGTCTCGCTAGAACCTGTTACAACCGAGTAGTGAGTTTGACTTAACCTCTTGAATGAGACGAATTGGTTTGCCTACAAGTCAATTCCAGGAGAGATGGATAAGGTAAGATTGTAAAAGATTAGGCACGAGTATTGGTGGAATAAATAGAAAATAAACATAAATAAAGGAAAAAAGAAATTATTCTGAAAATATAGTTGATGAGGTAAATACACTTCAGATTTAGGATTTTGCCAGTAAACGTAATTTTAATTATGCGAAATGTATTAACGGAAAATAAAATATTAAAATTATAAAAATGTTAAAATTACCTTTTTAATGGCAACACGGACGACCTAAAAAGAAAGAAGTGAAGACCCCATGAATGCGAGACGCATTACAGAAGACAACCAGAGTATTGAAAGGCAGGAAAATCTCATTAGAAACAAAGAAAAGAGTGCTGGATTGCTACGTGATATCTGTCCTTGTGTATGGAAGTGAATATTGGACGATCACATCAAAGATGAATTGAAGGCTTGAGGCAACAGAAATGTGGTTTTACAGAAGGATACTGAGGATGCCATGGACAGAGCAGGTGTGCAACGATGAGGTGTTGGAAAGGATGAATACGAGAAGAAAACTGATAATAAACATCAGGAAGAGACAAATGAGGTTACTGGGACACGTAATGAGGAAGGAAAACTTGGAAAACTTGCTACTCACAGGTCGGATAAATGGAAGAAGAGATAGGGGAAAGCAGTGCGAGACGTACTTGTTAGGTCTGAGCAAATGGATGACGGGGCGGGGCTTAGAAGAGATACCAAGAGAAAAATTACTGAGAGCGACAAGAGACAG
Organism: Ascarosepion bandense; assembly: GCA_037127315.1. Lineage (NCBI taxonomy): Eukaryota > Metazoa > Mollusca > Cephalopoda > Sepiida > Sepiidae > Ascarosepion > Ascarosepion bandense. Next base: position 96,492 of record JBBBDQ010002753.1, on the reverse strand, counting down.
AGTCAAATCGAAGTTCATGATCGTCTACATCCTGAAGGGATACGGCACATGAAAAAGAAGTGAGTTCGATTCTCACTGGGTACCCCATACATTTCTCCTTGCGAGAAATCAATATACAATCATCTGTACACATTAAAAGCTATCGAAAAAGTATATATGATAAACTTTTAAATGGAGTAATTGAAATGATGAAAATAATTCATAATACTTTCACGGCAGGGTTCCAATTTGATCCTGATAAGCCATACATACACGTGTGCAACGAAAACAAATTAATTTGAAACATTTTCGTTATGCAATTTCGGTGTGATTTTCTTAAAACTGGCGAAATTAAAACACACAACTATATCAGTCAGTTAAGTGCTATAAGTGAAACACGCTTGGGCGATCATGTCTCGACAGAGACATGACTGACTGGGCAGAACATTATCCCACAGTATGTTGCCATTGCTTTCTGCGGTAGACTGGTTGCCGATCAAGGCTATAGAACTCAAACTGTCCTGTTATTTAACCCATAACTGGAAGGAAGAGACGGATTAATACCTTTCCCAAGGGTATTTGCGCGTAAGTGAATGCAATGAATTCAACTGGAATTCGAACATGGCTCCCCGATTTCTCGTTCCGAGCCGATATCCACTGGACCACAACGCACTATGAAATCACTTTTTCAGTATTTATTTTATTTTTATTCCAAGCTCATAGATTAGATTTAATATTTCGAATAAGCAAAATATTTCAATTTTTTTTTCAGACTGAATTTAAATTGATTTGGAAAGATTTCTTTTAAAATTGATTGGAAAGATTTTTATCAGTAAAATCGGTAAAATAAATGTCCATATTGACAAAACTGTCAACACTGAATAATTCTCATTATTATTTTTTTAATTTTTTTTTTCTGAAACATTTTTGACAAAAATTACCCTATTTAAAGTTTAATTGAACTGGATTGAAACAGACATTAATTACTTTTACTTTAAAATATCACAAGAAACCATTTTTTTTACAAGGATGTATGTGTTTTTATAAGATGTTGACAAACTGCTGTTCTAATCTCTGAATGGATCCTGTCCAAAATGGAGGGTTTTTTACCCACCAAAAAATTCAACCAAAGCTAAACTGTTCACACCAGTTCACCCCTGAATATAGCTCACATGAACCACGAGTTCAAAATCTATCGCAAGGGACAGTGTAGTCTGGCCCTTACTTCTTTCAGAATTGCCCGCAATCACCATAAGAGAGTTCTGGAAAAAGCGAAGTGCAGCTACACGCGAGTTGTCAAGGGCAAGTTTGAAAAGAAACTAATTTTATCTCGCGAATTCTGGAAGATCACCAACCAAATTATGAACAGAGGCAAAGCGGCTTTCTCCATATCATGTATGGTCGTTGGATCATAAACTCTTTCAAGAATTTATTGATGATACTGAGAAGTCTGCACTGGAAGGGGCAGACTCGTTTGGCCGCGTTCTTGAAGACGCGATATACGGTTGTTATGGTCTTCAAAAACGCGTACAACCGATCCTCTCCCTCCGAGTATCATCAGTAAAATTTTTGAGGCCATTACCTAAAAGAAGACCGTGGAGCATCTGAATAAGAACAACCTCTTGTGCGAGGAGCAGTACTAGTTTCGATGAACCCGGTTCACAACTCGCGTTCTAACTATCATTGGACACAGAATTAGTGAGGCCCTTGACGACACGCATACCACAAATACCATAACATTAGATATCTCGAAGGCCTTTGACAAGGTGTGGCGCAAAGGTTTAATACGCAAGCTCTCCGGCTATATAATCACTAGAAGAGTTTTCTCTATTATAAAATCAGTCCTAACAGGGAGAATTCTGAAAGTAGTTATTAACAAGCATTCTCCAGGGGTCACTTCTCGAACCAACCCTCTTTCTTATTTACAGAAATGATCAACCCAAGAATATACACCGATCATTGGTAAACACCAATGCCAATGATACGACGATATACGAGCGCAAAAATCTTAAACGATCAAAGATTAGCAGCTGACCTCACTCCTTGCTTCCCAGTGGTGGAAAGACTGTCTGGTTACATTCAATACCTCCAGAACCCAACTAATTACATTCCATCACCGCCGATCAGACCCCTAACTACCACCAGTCGCAATGAACGAATACCCCCTCCAGAAATCCCCGTACCTTGAGAGGATACTCGGCCTCGGAATCACACTCGACCTCAAGTAAAATTCCTATACACAATCCGTCGATAACAAGATATAGGTAAATAATTATCCATTGATAGCCTTATGTTTGTGAAATTCAACTACGGGGCAGATAATTTTAATAAATTTACATAATATAAAAAAGGTATTTACAGTGCTGAATTGTAGTAAATTTAACCATTTATGATGAGTAAATATAGTTTTTATTTAATAAGAATATCACTTGACCGTTACAAATTAATATCGAATTTTAAAAGATTTAAAACGTTATTAATTATTTTAATTAAATTTTAAAAAATAGAAACAATTTTTGTAAAAATTCATTATTGATTGATTTATTTCTTAAGATACCAGAGGCCATAATATATCTTATTCATAAAAAGCAGTTAAAAGCTTTTCTAATTAAATAATGTCGTGGTTTTACTGCATTTTTTACTTTATGATTCAGATCAGATTTTCCTGTTTGAGGCCCTGTTAGACCAAAGAAATTTTATGATTTAAATTCTTCATGACTTTGACCTTAAAGCTAATAGAAACATTCACTCAATCAGTTAAGTGCCATAAGTGATACACGCTTTGGCGATCATGTCTCGAAAGAGACATGACTGACTGGGCAGAAGATGTATCCCGCACTAGGTTGCCATTGCTTTCTGCGGTAGACTTGTTGCCGACCAAGGCTATAGAACAATATCTGTCCTATTATTTAACCCATAACTAGAAGGAAGAGACGGATTAGTACCTTTCCCAAGGGTATTTGTGTGTAAGTAAATGCAAGGAATCCAACTGGAATTCGAACTCGGCTCCCCGATTTGTCATTCCGAGTCGATATCCAATGCACCACAACGGGCATCCTAAACCCCAAGGTTTAGGATTCCATATTGTTTCAGTCTTAATTTAGTGACAAAAGGCGAAACAATAAAAATGATAGCAGAGACAGCTTTACTAATACTGATGATGATATTTCTATGTTTCATGGACAATGCAGAATGTCTTGATACGGCACAAAAATATATTTGACCTACAAGGAAAACTTAAAAAGAGATATTACAATGATTCAGTAGTTATATCAGGAGCAAAATTAAGAGAAAGTGACCTTCATTCAGACAGTAAATAAAAAGGGCACCATGGCACTGGATATATTCAACCTTTATAGCAAGTCATTTCTAGGAGTCTTGCCAGGATTTATTATCTATGGAACTATCTTAACAACATAAAATATGCAGATAATACCGTGATAAGGGCTGGTAAAGGAAGAAAATTACGGGGATTATTGCAAAATGTTATAAAGGAAAGCGAGAATAAAGGTCTTAACACCAATTGTAAGAAGATAGAATGTATGTATGATTTTCAGGAAGAGGAACCAGCAAGATGTAAACTATGAACAGAGGATACCAGAATCGAGCAAGTAACAAATTGAAAATGTATGGGAAACATTTTAACAAAGGATCAGGAAAAGTGGCACCTAAATATGAAGATGCATTGGAATAACAAAATATGTCTTCCAGAAACTAAGCAAAGTATTAAGAAATGTATTATCAGTTCTCCTACGTAGCAGAAAATTCATAACCATTTTCTCACCAACGAATAGAAGTTTCTAGGCAACAAAGGTGTGGTTCTGCAGAAGGATAGTGATATTGCCATAGATGGAGGAAAATTATAATCTTAAAAAAATCGGCAGCTGAAACTTCTAAAACATTAGAGAAAAGAAGGCTTGGAAAATTCGACACTGACAAGAAGTTTTGAAGGCAAAGAGTGACAAAGGTAAACAGTGTGTCACCCACGTAATTAGCTTTTGTAAATAAAGTAGGAGAGCCAGTAAAAAAGCATTGTTAAGAGCGACAAATGATAGGAAGTTGTGGAGAGTAATGATCACCCACGCCCTGAAGGAGCACAACACATAGAAGCAGAAGAATGAAGAAGAAAGCTATGAACTGAAATAGTCCGGTAGTATGTTAATCATAGGAAACTCTTAGATAATGAAAATTTAAAAAAAACAATCGTGATCATGAAGTATTCGGTGACCCATAAGTACGTTAATTATGTTCTTTAATTTAATGTCTTTTATATTTTTGCGTATTCTTTTATTTAATTGATGGCATGTTACGTCGGCGTATTTCAGTCAGTATTGTTTAAACTAGAGTTAGTCTTGCTTCTGATATACAATCAGCAAATATGCTTGACAGTGATTAAACCTTTAACTGTTTTAAAAGTTTTGTCACCATTTTTTGTTGAAATGACGTCAATTTATTTCAAGTTAATTCGTTATGATGTGCAGCTAATATTACAGACCTTTTTTGTGCTGTCTTATCGTTCATAACATTTCGTTGGTAAGGAGATGCATTTCTTTTCTTTTAAAGAAAAGGTCGTACACATACACATATATATTAATGTGGAGAAGTTTGTCACTTAACTGAGGTATGCCAACTACGAATTTTCGTCAAGGCATTATTGTGATGTCTATACTCGTCAGAGGTTATGTTTCTTTTGCTGCTGCTTCCCAATATTTTCTTATTTATATATTTATATATAAGTGATTCTACAAATGATTAAATACTTTTTATTGCTTTTTATTTTGTTGACTTCTTTTTAGTTATGTACGCTTAATTGCTTTATAGTGTGTTGACCTCTTATTTATTTTCAGATTGACCCTTTTTACTGTACTAGGCTGAATTATTTGTTACCGTGTTAGCATATTTGACCGATTATTTTTTTGTTTATATATATATATATATATATATATATATATATAACAATAATAATTATAACAATATTAAGAGTAACAAAAATGATAATGCTAATACTAGTAATTGTTATACTATATTTAAGTTCGTCTTGAAAAACCCACCGAGAACGAACTCGGAGGGAAAAGGAGGGGAAATAAAAAAAAAACAAACGAAGTACATGAACAAAAGTCAAATACTCGTAGGAAAGAAAAAACCCCAAGACGAAAAGCCTAACACTAAAGTGCTTAATACGGAAGTAAAGCAACAAATATATATATAGTAATTTATTTATATATATTAGGACCTTGAATAAGTTCTTTCTGATTCTTCATGAAAAGTAATGTTATATTTACAAAAATTGTTAGAAACTTGTCACTGAAAGTATTGTCTATCGTTAGCTACTATTTTTCTCATCTTTCTGGCATCATTTAGATCTCACGTCGACAAAACGATACGATTTTTGAGGCTAACGACAAATCAACCCTTTTTTTTTTGCATCTTCATAAGAATGAAACTGCTTCTCAGCCAGGTCATGTGCCACTGATCAAGGCAGTTTCTGGTAAATAGACAACGGGTGGGTAGGACTTCCCATTTAAGCGTTTCCAAATAGGTTTTCACCCGTTGTGCAAAATGTAGCCTAGCGTTGTCATGTTTCAAAATCACTTTGTCGTGTCTCTGCTCGTACACCGACCGTTTTCCCTTCAATGCTCGGCTCAAAAGCATCAGTTGTAGTCGATAGCGATTTCCCGTGATGGTTTTGGTCAGTTTGAGCAACTCATAATGAACTACGCCCTGCTGATCCCACCAAATGCAGAGTAGAAGCTTGGAACCGTAGATATTCGGCTTTGCCATCAATGTTGATTCATGGCCGGGTTTACCCCACGATATTCTACGCTTACGGTTATTGTAGTTTATCCATTTTTCATCGCCGGTTATGATACAGTGCAAAAAAAACTTTAATTTTCTGCCGTTGAAGCCGCTGTTCACACGTGACAAGACGCCGTTTGACGTCTCTCGACTTCAACACGTACGGCACCCAATGCCCTTGCTTTTGAATTATTCCTGATGCTTTTAAACGTTTCGAAACTGTTGTATGATCAACTCCTAGTCATTCTGCAAGTATACTTTTGCGCCTGACATGACTCTTCATGAAGTAATGACTTCAATTCTTCGTCTTTAAACTTTTTCGTTGCACCAGGGTGTTCTTTATCTTCAACATCAAAATCATTATTTTTGAAGCGTCTAAACTAATCTCTGCGTGTAGTTTCCGGCAGAGCTTGGTCGCTGTAAGTTTCATTCTGTGTGCTTCAACTGCATATTTCTTTTCAATAAAGTAATGCAGTAAAATACCCCGCAAATACACTTTATTTGACATGAAATATGACTTATTTAACATTATGAAAAACGAGTTGTTTACACTTCAGCGAAATGACATACACTGAATTTCAAGTTTGCTTATAGTACTTCCTTATAGATGCGTTACCATCTGAAACGCCATTTGTTGGAAAGCAACGAGAACTTATTCACGGTCCTGTCATATATATATATATATATATATACTAGCAATGTAGCCCAGCGTTACTCGGGTGTAATGAAAGCTTTAAAACTAATCCATGGTCCTGGAGCTCAGACTCTTTAGACGTTGGCACGAAAGCAATAATTGTTTCCAGTTAAAGCGAAACCGCAGACTGAAAGAAAAATGAATGGGTGTAAGTCAAATTTTGATTTCCTGGTATCGATATCAAATAAGTTTTTTCGTCATAAACTGAATTTTGTAGGCTAACTAAGTCCTCTGAGTAAATGGTATCGTGGCTGAGACTAAGAACTACAATTATATCTACTTAGAGCCAAACCCGAAGCAAAAACTAAAATAAAAGAGCTGAAAAAATACAGACATACAGGCAGATAAACAGACACACACACAAACATCTTGCCTTTTATATATATATATATATATATATATATATATATATATATATATATATATATATTATCGGTTTTTTTGCACTATTGTAAGAACTGCAACCTTGAAACTTCTGAATATCGTTTTTTATGTCTTTGTCTATGAATGTATCAAATTTGATTAAAATCGGACTACTCCTTCTATAACCCGATTTTTTCGATTATCGATTTTCGGGGGTACTTCGACACAAAACCTAGCTAAGAACACTCGCAGACGCTTATAGTACAACTGTGTAAATTTTCAAGAAAATCGGTTCAGCCGTTTCGGAGTCTATAGGTAACGGACACACACACAGACACACACACAGACAAAGTTCCATTTATAAATAACTTTATATATATATATAAAGTTTTGAGTTGTGATAATGTTTAGCGCCAATATTGTTTTGACGTTTTACTGATAAAGTTAATTTGGCAAGCAGTTTTTTGTTTATCGTTAACTGCTCGTTAAAGATTTGAAGATAGAAGCATATCTTACATATATTTGTTTGTTCTAAGCGCATTGAACTCTTTTATTAATCATTTTCAAATAGTTTGGATTTGATAATGCAATTAGTGTATTTTGCTAAAAGTAAAAATACTTTTAATTACTGAACATGGTAATTAAATGAGGACCATATTAGTAGTTAAGGTTTTATTGTTAGTGGGGGGATAAATAATTCTCATATTATTTGTAGACGTTTTGTACACATTAAAAATAACTAAAATATCTTGTCAATCATTTTAATTGCGACACACACACATACACAAACACACATAGATAGATAGATAGATAGATAGATAGATAGATAGATAATTTCCGGCGCTTTCTGTAACATTGTCTGCTTAGATTTGTTTATATTACGATACTTTTTCAGGGAAGAGATGATTATATACGAGAAATTCTGTGTTTATAAGGTTTGATTTGACATCATTTAAACCGTGAAACCAGTCAAGTTCGAGCTGTTTAAAAGGCATTAGATCAATTAACGGCTTCCCTTATATTTTTAGGGATCGCAGATTCGAATCTTGCCGAATGACACACATTTTTCTAACAAAATTTTTCATAAATATTCAGGATAGATAGATAGATAGACAGATAGATAAGAAATTTTTATATACGTGTATGAAATTTTCTGATCAAAATTCAGGAGACACTTGAATCACAGATTATTAAAGACGTGTAAAAATTTTCCAATCTTCTCTATTAAAAATTTAAATTGTTCTACTGTGTGTTTTCACTTTCTGAACAAAAACAAAGGAAGCCGAGGATTTTTGTACGTGCCTCAAACTTAAAATTTAGAACTTTTAGGGAAAACTAAACGTAAAACAACGACTGTTGAAAAATACAAATCTTTCAAAATCCTTTGAATATTTGTTTCTCATCAAAGTCTACCCATGACCCGTCCCTCCGGTCGGTCAGAATCTCATGCCCAGACTTCGAAGTATGGGAAAGGTGACTTGATATCCTACGCCTACTGGCTTTCGTATATAATTTTGGTTCGCACCATTGACTAAACAAACGCGTCTGGCTATCTTTCCACTCGGATAGAGCGGCAGGAGTCAGTCGTCCAGCTAAATAGATCAATCAATTCAGATCGAATCGAGAGAAATCGATTGGAACAAAATCAAACATGAAGGCGGATCGTAGCGCAAAAATGACCGCTTGTTGGCTTATCATTGAGGCGGAAGAGTATATCGTTCAGCAAACCGACTACATTTGCACAGGCATCCACCCACACTCATCTACGTAGCTTGAATAACATACTTTATACATATACTCGGAGGCATCTAAGTACGCAAATGCGATCGGATACTACCAAAAATTTCAGGAAATTTGACCAATATTACCCTAAGTGTTTCTGCAATCTCATCTGAAATATTCGAATTCGGCATGTTTGCAGCGATCTCACAAGAAATTCTACTTACAAACAGTATTTGAAAAATATACAGCTTTTACTTCGCACACACTGTTCATATGTCCTCAGTAGTAACGTGTTCAAGTGTTCAAACTATACGTTCTCCAAATCTATGCACTCGTTTGTACCTACCTGTTTATATATATATATATATATATATATATATATATATATATATATATTTCAGAAATTATAACATGAATATGTTCTAATATCAGTACAAAAGTAGTTATTTTGTTTCGACACTACTTGTGTCTTATCAAGTGATAAAAAGTGTCGAAACAAAATAACTACTTTTGTAGTGATATTAAAACACATTCATGTTATAATTTCTGGATAAATATTATTAGCTCTACTTAGCATTTTTTAAAGAATAGTGTCTCTTTGGATACAGAATATCATTCCATCCATACGTACCCTATACTTATATATATATAATTTTTTTTCTAAATATATACTGTTAAATATAAGAGACAATGAATGTTTATTATTTTTTATCATGAGCCGTTCTAAACATCAAGGCAAAAAGACGAAATAAGCTTTATTCTAAATTACGTATCTATAAACAAACGTTGGCAACTATAAAAATGCTCACAAATCATTTTAAAAGATTAAAAGAATATTCTAGAGATGTTAACATGAAGGGAATTAAACCGTTTTCCTTGGACTTTTTATTATGTATGTTAGTCTGTTTTAGTATAATTTCAATAAGCAAAGATGAAATTGGGAAAATACGGGGCGCAAATTGATGTTTTGGTAATACTGGATGGCTGCGCTCTCGAGAACTTCGTCTTTTTGCCTTGATAAAGTCCATCACAGATAGGCGATTTAAATACAGTTTTCCTCTTGTCTTCTTTTTATTTAACCACACACACACACACACACACACACACACACACACACACACACATATATATATATATATATATATATATATATATCGTTGGATTATCCTCACCGTTTACGGACTGACAACTATACCTATATATATATAAGAAAGAATACTTTCTCGGGCCAACATACACAACAAAAATATTTAAAAAATACAAAGAAAACGGTTAATTTCCATCATTTTAACATACCATAACATGACATTATACTGCACATGAAAAAATTCTCTTTAAGTATGAAATATGACGTATATTTGAAAATGCTTAATAGTTTCTGTTAACCTTATGAATAATTCGTGATGATTTTTTCTAATTACCAACAATTTTTCTTTATAGAAACGTTATTTAAATTTAAATTCACTTTATCTCTTTGTCTTGATAAAGTCTATTATAGGACTAAACGCGTAGTCGAGAAAAAATATAGTTTTCCTCTTGTCTTCATTATTTAACCATATATATATATATTATATACCCGCTATAATTATTAGTTTACCACGGATTTTTAAAGAAATGGTTTATTTCATTCTATTTTCAATATTTATTGCCAAGGGAATAATTCTAAATGAAAATAGAAAGGTTCTTTTGTTATGAATACTTTGCAAAATTTTACACGGTAAAGAACCAAAGATAAACTCGTCCAAATCACACTAAATTTTCTTAATTTTTCACTGATGAATCTGCAATATAAGTAATTATTAAATGTTTATAAATTCATTTGACGCACATGTTATTGTGCAGTGTTAACGAAAGAATCATTCTATTTTTATTTACGATTATTCACTTGGCAATAAATACTAAAAATTAGTATGAAATACATCATTATTTTAAAACACTGGTGTATATATATATATATATATATATATATATATATATATATATATATGTATAAATACAATTATTATTAACCAGTTAATGGTCAAAATCAAATTAGACTAGTACACAGTCGTATTAAAATTGCTCAATATATCTAAACTTATGTATAAATGGAACTTTGTCTGTGTGTGTGTCTGTGTGTGTGTACGTTACCTATAGACTCCGAAACGGCTGAACCGATTTTCTTGAAAATTTTACACAGTTGTACTATAAGCGTCTGCGAGTCTTCTTAGCTAGGTTTTGTGTCGAGGTACCTCTGATAAATATCGAAAATCGATAATCGAAAATATTGGGATATAGAAGGATTGGTCCGATTTTAATCAAATTTGATACACTCATAGACAAAGACATAAGAAACGGTATTCAGAAGTTTCAAGGTTGCAGTTCTATCCTTGGATGACTTATTTGACATTGATATCCTATTGGGTTTGATCAAAATCAGTTTTTCGGCCCTTTTAGTTTAGTTTTTGCTTCGGGTTTGGCTCTAAGTAGGTATAATTGTAGTTCTTAGTCTCAGCCATGATGCCTCCAAAACGACGAAAAAAACTTATTTGATATCGATACCAGGAAATCAAAATTTGACTTACATCCATTCAATTTTCTTTCAGTCTACGGTTTCGCTTTAATTGGAAACAACTATTGCTTTTTAGTCTTTCGTGCCAACGTCCAAAGAGTCTGAGCTCCAGGGCCATGGATTAGTTTTAAAGCTTTCATTACACCTCAGAAACGCCGGGCTAGTATATAATAATTTAATATTTTAATTCGGATGTCAATCCATTACACTAATTTGTGTTGAATCTTACAGTATTTTCAGTTGTTTTATATTAATTGATCATCAAAAGCATAAGAAGAATTTTCTGAACGCATATATAGAAGTTTTAAATAAGGGAGGAGCTGGTCAAGAATTGTAAACACTTTTATTCGGCTTTGTACGACCCTAAAATATATTTTCTGTAATGTTTGCGACTTTTCATTGAGTAAACTTTTTCGTTGTCTAAATGAACTTTGGCTAACTTCTCTTCTTGGCATAATTTAGAGACATAACCACCGTTTCATGGTCTGGCCTTTTTTAATCTACTCCAAATTACATAAGGGTCATTGCCGTATTGTTCTTGTAATTTCCATACGTGGTTGACTAGTTTGGTACAATTTTTAAGGCTTTTTATCTTTAATACAGATTTGTGATTATACCAAAGTATTTTTTTAAATTCTCTTCAGTACATCTTACATTTATTTTTTTCTATCCTTTTTTATTTTGTTCTTCTTCTGTTTCATAAACCCCATTAAATAGGCATTTGCTTTTATCTCTGCAGTTACATTTTTCATTAACGATATTTTGCTGGATGTTATTTTTAAAATCTTAGCGTTTTGTATATTTGTGTAAATTGCAACTGCAGTTGAAACCTCATTTGACTGCATTTCTGTATTTACTGCACGCTATTTTTAAAATCTTGGTCTTTTGTCTCTTTATGTAATTTTCTAAATTGCAGCTGCAATTGTAACCTCATTTGACTCGATTTCTATTGAATATCTTGCGTAATTCTCAGTTTTTAGGGAAGTTTTTATCAATTAATTCGAAAAATATTTTCCCTACTTTAGAGTTTACTTCTGAATTAAAATTGAATCAAATAACATTTCATTTCCTCGCATCATTTTTTATTTGCTTATTTCTTCGAGGTTTTTATTCTAATTTATTTTTCATCGCCATTTTCATTTAAAGCCTTTTCCTAATCTTTTTTCTTTCATCTAATATTGTTTTGTGAGAGGAATTTTTAGATAACCGGTGTTCTATTCTTTTAGGTAAGTGTTTGATTATGTTAGCAGGATGGTTAGATTCAATGTTTACATACCTGAAATTTGTGTTGGGTTTCATATATGAAGAGACATTGCCAGTTTGCAGATTAAATTCTACATCCAAATATAGGACAACATTTTTATTCATTTAGACATCTATTTCAATATCAAGGCTCTTGAAGAGTTTGAAAATCTTTTTTCTGATCTTGTCATTTGATCTTCTCATATCCAGCACTATCAACAACCGTCATTTCTATATAATCCGTGATTGTCTATGTGGACTACTTCATTAATCTTATTTAGAATATAATGGCCTATTATTCCAGAAATCTTAGCTCCATCAAACAAACTTTCTGATACATCAAATGTGGCCTTTTTTTAATTCATGCTTTGCCATTCGGAAATAGTATGGATATAAATTTACGGCAATGCAAAATTGTGTTTATATGTTCTGATGGTATATTTATAAAGCGCTTAGCAAAATTCAAAGCTACCAGCAACCCTTTTTCAGATATTGATGGGTAAAGTTTTTTGATGTCATATTATATGAAAACGTTTTTATCTTTATTCCTAACTTTCTGAAACCAAGAAATGCACACACTTGTGTCCTTCCATTGGCTGGCTTCTGTCAGTCAGTTAAGTGCCATACGTGATACACGCCTGGGCGATCATGTCTCGAAAGAGACGTGACTGACTGGGCAGAAGATTATCCCGCAGTATGTTGCCATTGCTTTCTGCGGTAGACTGCTTGCCAGCCAAGGCTATAGAACCCAATCTGTCCTGTTATTTAACCCATAACTGGAAGGAATAGACGGATTAATACATTTCCCAAGGGTATTTGCGCGTAAGTGAATGCAATGAATTCAACTGGAATTGGAACTCAGCTCCCCGATTTCTCGTTCCGAGCCGATATCCATTGCACCACAATGCTAATCCTGGCTTCTATCTGTAGCAATCCTTAAAAGATTGCATATGGTTTAGGATTTCCTGGCTTGTTTTACTTAATTCAGTTTTGTGTTTGGTTGAAAGTCGGTAAGAAGCGTTAAAAGTAAGGTAACATAATTGGCTAACTTCCGAATTAGTACACACACACACACACACACACACACACACACACAGACATATATATATATATATATATTTTAAAATTTTTTAGATATTCCACAATTTCTAAAATTTTAAATATTTTAAAAATTTTAATTATTTAAAAAATTTAGATATTCTACAATTTTTAAAATTTTTTCTAAATTATTCAGTTAAATTAAATAAATAAATTTGACATTGAGTTCTTTGGAATTCGTCTCAATCGGAATTTGCCTGACTTATATACCTATATATATATAATATAGGGTAGATGTAGATGGAATAAATTTCCGTATCCGAAAAACAATATTCTTAAAAATGCGCTTAATACATAGTAGAGCAAATAATATTTATTTAAAATTTATAATATTTTGTTATAAATTTTAAATAAATATCTATCTATCTATCTATCTATCTATCTATCTATCTATCTATCTATCTATCTATCTATCTATCTATCTATCTAGTCCGTTTATCTATCTATCTATCTATCTATCTATCTATCTATCTCAGTTCGTTTATCTATCTATCTATCTATCTATCTATCTATCTATCTATCTATCTATCTCAGTCCGATCATATCTATCTATCTATCTATCTATCTATCTATCTATCTATCTATCTCAGATTTTTTCCAACGTCTAAAACATTAATTTAAAACAGTCCTCGATATATAATATATATAGAGCTGTGAATATTTATTATAAATTCTATTTTAGAACATGTACATAATGTTGTTTATATATATATGTGTCCTCTACAATAATATGGTTGTTTCGACATTGGGTCTCCAATGTCTCTTCAGCAGCAATGAAGAAGAATGAAAATCTTCGTTGTCTATATTTGGTTCCTTGTTAGTGTGAGGTTGGTTGGTGTTATTGATAATAAAAGGAATCTGTCTTCTGTGTTGACCGTTAGAATTTTGAAGGAAATAGAGTGCGAAGTTAAATGGTTGATTAATGACATTAACTGTTGGGATGTACGTTTTTATTGCTTGGGTAGATCTTTTGGTAAGGATTTTGAAGAATTGTGTGCTTAGTTAGAAGGTTGATTACTTGGTCAGTTGTGCGTGTGTGTGCGCACGAGGTGGGGAGTTTGTGATTAGGGAACCCGTCCTGTTTGCTGACCTTAAGAATTAGATGAATGAGTGTGTGTTGTTACTAGACGGATTTTATGTATTCTTTTTTATCTAGTGACTAAGGGGCACCAAATATGATTGCAAGGGGCACCAAATATGATTGCAAGAAGGGACCAAGTTTGATTGCAAGACAGGAATCAATTTGATTGCATAGAGAGGAACTAAGTTTATTGCAAGAGGAGACCAATTTGAGTGCAAGAGAGGAACAATTTTTCCATGATGTTGCGAAGTATTTATGAAGGATTACAAAATGTCTATGCGCACATTCTGTCATTAAAATCTTTCATTAGAACACGTTTATTGGAATTTCGGTAATTGAGTTAATAATGTGAAATTGGCTATTTTGGTAAAATTTGCATAATGGTTTCTATTTTCTATACACTCAGCTATAGATTAAACAGTAATTCTTGTATCTAGAAAATTATTGTTATTCACAAAAAGATTCTTACAATCCAAAATATTTTTCGGACTTAAATAATTCACAAAAGGTTGATAAATCATAAAAAAAAACAAATCAATCATAAAACGGTTGCCACATCGGTAGGGTAACATGAAGTCAACTACATTTTATATATATATATATATATATATAATGTAGTTGACTTCTCCCAGTATTGTAAGTAATCCTTTGTTTTGTCCGTCATTGATCCTTTATAATTAAGCAAACGAAGCCCTTGATAAGTGTTAACCGAAAGGTTCCTCGGGTTTGGGATAATTATGAAATCTATTCTGTTTAAGTATATATATATATATATATATATATATATATATATATATATATATATATATTCCTCATCCATATACAAGCCTGTTTCGCTGTATCACAGCTTATCAGTGTGGCTAGGCATCCACTTGCTTCTATCCAGGATCGAAACTAGACCGATTTGGTGTCAGTCGTAGTCGTTAACTCCGAAGATATAGGCGTATGGAATCAGAGAAGGCAAACTTCAGTGTGTTGTCTAAAAGCGGGATTTACACAGGCCAGTCATTGCTGAAGAGTAATATATATATATATATATATATATATATATATATATATATATATATATATATATATAAGCGAGGCAAGAGGAAAAACTTTACGAAACCGCATTTCTTTATATATAAACACATGCAGGAAATCAGCAGCTGAAGCACACACAATTCTTGTTGAAAATTCCAGTGACCATGTTTTATTGAAAATAAAAAGAAAAAAAAACATATGGAAAAAAATGGTAAGGTTAGTTTAGACGCTTCCAAAAAATGATTTTGATATTGAAGATAAAGAACGCTCTGCCACACCGAAAATGTTTGAAGACGAAGAATTAAAGGGATGACTTCATGAAGACTCATGTCAGGTGCAAGGTGACATTGTAGAATCATTAGGAGTTGATCACATAACAGTTTTGAAACTGTTATGTCGTGAGTAAGAATAAATAACTCAACAACAGGAATAGGTTAATCGTTGTATTCCGTGAAAATAGTATTTACAAAGGTTATTAGTATCCAATACAAGAATAAAGGTTAATCGTCTCAACTGTCGTAAGACGTAGTATGAGCAATGGTTACTTCCGGGTCGTCACCGGAAGTCTACGACTGACTTGTCGATGGGGCTGCTCGGCACACTCTCCTACCTAGATGCCACCATTACTTTACATTATAGCCGAATAGACGCGGGCGTCTCAACACCCCTCTCCTAAGACTTTTGCTGTCAGTCATACTTTTTCCTTTTCGGATCCACTGTTAACTGGTGCGTCGCTTTCCTTTTTCTGGTGGATTTTCTACTATTTACTTCTTGCCCCTGAGGCATCTGTAGCTGAAATGTGTCATACAGATCATCCACATTTTCGTCCCACCTTTGAGACACCACAGTTGTTTCCTCCGAAAGTCTTTTCTTTATTTGATTCACATGCCTTTTGGCCCTTGAACCATGTTGCATGTTTCCTACGCGTTCTTTTATTTTCCCTGGCATCCAGGAAGCAGTATTATTTTTGCAATTCCTGAAATAAACTTTTTCATTTATCAAGAATCTTCTTTTTTGTGTGCTCACGATGGGTGTATCCACTTTCTTCGTCGGGATTAATTTGTCGAAAACCGATCGCACCTTTCTCGCGAACATCAGTTCGGCCGGCGACAGTGCTGACGGCGCGGCTTTGTTCGGTGTAATTCTATACACTTGCAAAAATAACTGCAAAGCCTTTTTCGTGGGTGTCCCTGTTGCTTTTCTCAGTGCTCTTTTCAGGGTGTCCACGAACCTTTCTGTTAATCTCTCCAATTCAGCGTCAATTTTGCTGATAGCCGCATAAGGTGCATTTCTTTTCTTCTTGAATACAGGTGTCACGTCTTCTTTTAATTTAATTCTTGCAGCCGTTTTAGTACACCTGCCTAATCCTTCTGCAAATACTTCGGGGAAATCTTTCTTTAACTCCGCCTTCAATACTTTTATAACGTCAGTCGTGTCTTCTTTTATATTCTTGCAATAAGCACTTATGGGCAGATCCCACAAATCAAACTCATTAATCCAATCTGTCCCAAACAAATTGTTTGTTCCATTCATGACGAACATTTTTAATTTTTTAGTTTGGTTATTAAAGTTGACATTGAGAATCAGTTCACCCTCGAATTTGATTTTCTTTCCTGTAACTGTTTTCGCAACTTTATTCGCCTTCCTCAAGATTGGTTTATTCAGCTTTCGCCACGTTTTTGTGTTTATTATACTTATGTCAGATCCACTATCGAGCTGCATTTTTACTGTCTGTTTGAGTATTTTTACCTCTAAAAATTTCCTAATATCGTGATTTTGCTCATCCGATCTTGCTATTTTTACTAGAGTTTTAGTTCTAAATCTATATTTGGCCTTTTTATGACCTTGTCTGTTACAGTTTCTGCAAGTTTTACGTCTAAACGGGCAGTCGCTATACCAGTGCCATTCGCCACAGCCATAACAAGCTTTTGGAGGGGGTCTTTTTTTCAAATTTTGTCCCACCCACCATAGGCGAGTGATTCTTTTGTCTCGGAGACAGAGACCGAAAATGTGACTTCCGTTTTACTTTTTTAACGCTTGCTACTGCAGATTCCTGAATTTTCTTGGCGTCTTCCTTTATGCTTACGCATTTTTGACAAAAATCCGCCAACTTTTGGAGTGAGATGTCCTGCTCGCTTTCCAGCTTTGTTAAAATTCTCCTCATTTCACTGTCTTTCCCCGACACTAGGCCTTGCACAGAAATTAGGCATTTAAAATTATCTGCTGATAGTTCCGAAAGCCTAAAATCATCACAGTTTTTGTTGACAACCGAGGCGAACGTTGTATAGTCTTCGTCCTCGTTTTTTTGTAAATTTAAGCACTTCCATCTTTTGTGAAACAAGGACAACCTTGGACTAAATAATTCCTTCAGCAGACCTACTACTTCGTTAAATTCCAGGTCCCTTTTTTTTCTTGGTAGAATAAAATCTGTGAACTTATTGTGTTCATATGTCCCTAGTTTTCTGATGAGCAGTCTAATCTTTTTTTCAGAAGACCTGGACTTGCAATCAATTTCATAGAAATCCTGGTACCGATGATAATATCTCTCGAACGTTTTATCCTCGTCCGGATTATATGTAAAACTTTCGATGGTTGACCAGATAGTATTTTGTGAAAAAGTTTTTATTTTTTTCGAGAATTGCTTCCCGTAAGAGCTCTTGCATTTCTATGCTCTTTTTTGCATTTTCTTCCTGCAATTTTTGTTGTTCTTCCTGAAATTTTTGTTGTTTTTTCTCACTATCCAACTGCATCTGTAACATTTTTTCTTGCAATTCCAATTGTTGTTTGCGGAATTTTTCTTCGATTTCTATTTGCTTTTCGTCGTTTCTTTCTTGTATTTCTATTTGTAGTTTACGAAATCTTTCTTCGCTTTCTCTTTGTTGTTGCATCTGATATTTTATCAGTTCCAACATGGAAGCTTGAAATTGTTCCATTTTTCCTTTTTTCCAGAGAACAGAACTCAAATATATATATTTCTCCCTTTTCACAGAGGGGAGGGTCATAAATTTCAACCCAAAAGTTTTTCGCAACAACAGAAAAATAGCAAAATGTAACGTGCAATTTCTTCGCTGTGTATACGACTTTACCGCGTGCTTTTGCTTTTTTTTTCGTCGTAGTTACAAATTTTCCTGTGCTCCACGAGAGGAAAAAAAAAATTTTTTTCCCCGTTCGCTGACTAAAAATCAGTCTTTCCTCTGAGTAACAACTCTCGTTACCACTGTCCTGCTGTGGCCCAAGTTTGTATTTTTCTTCCGAGTACTTTCGATGTTTGAGTTCTTCTTCTACGTATGTCTTGGAAATCTTCTTCCCACGTCAATTCGATAATCTTCTTCCACGTTTGTTCGACAATCTTCTTCCACGTCTGTTCGACAATCTTCGTCTCCACTGTTGTGTCGTGAGTAAGAATAAATAACTCAACAACAGGAATAGGTTAATTTGTTGTATTCCGTGAAAATAGTATTTACAAAGGTTATTAGTATCCAATACAAGAATAAGGGTTAATCGTCTCAACCGTCGTAAGACGTAGTATGAGCAATGGTTACTTCCGGGTCGTCACCGGAAGTCTACGACTGACTTGTCGATCGGCTGCTCGGCACAGCCTCCTACGTAGATGCCACCATTACTTTACATAGTAATGGAATAGTCCATTATAGCCGAAAAGGCGCGGGCGTCCGAACAGAAACGTTCGAAAGCATTAAAAAGCAAGGTTGTGGGGTGCCGCACGATTTGCTTCATCAGCAGAAAAGAAAAGGATTTTTACATCGTATCGTGACAAGCAATGAAAAGTGGATACAGTGGTCATCCATCAACATCAGTGGAAAAACTGAATATCTACGGTTTGTAGCTACTACACTAAATTTGATGGAATCAGATGGGTATAATTTATTATAAGCTGCTCAAACCGACCAAAACCAATTACAGAAATTTGTTATCGACTAGAACTGATGCATTTGAGCCGAGTGTTGAAAAAAAAAAACCGCGGCTATAGGATCAAAACACAAGAAAGTGATTCTGAAACGTACTTGGAAACAATTAAATGGTAAGTCCTACTCCACCCACCGTATTCACCAGACATTGCCCCGTCCGATTATCACTTTTGATCGATAGCACATGGCCTGGATGAGCAGCAGTTTCATTCTTAAGAAAATGCCAAAAAATGGGTCAACAGATGGGATAAAGTAGTTTGCGAGCAATGGACAATAATTTTAGTGACATTAGTTTCGTACTAATTGTTGTAAATAAAACATTATTTTCATGAAAACTCAGCGAGAACTTATTTAAGGTCCTATTAGATAGATAGATAGATAGATAGATAGATAGATAGATAGATAGATAGATAGATAGATGATGATTAAGACTGAAACTAGATTAACATAGATAGATAGATAGATAGATAGATAGATAGATAGATGATGATTAAGATTAGAAATAGATAGATAGATAGATAGATAGATAGATAGATAGATAGATAGATAGATAGATAGATAGAAACTGATTAACATATATATAGATAGATAGATAGATAGATAGATAGATAGATTGAAACTGATTAACATAGATAGATAGATAGATAGATAGATAGATAGATAGATAGATAGATAGATAGATAGATAGATTGAAACTGAGTAACATAGATAGATAGATAGATAGATAGATAGATAGATAGATAGATAGATAGACTGAAACTGATTAACATAGATAGATAGATAGATAGATAGATAGATAGAAACTGATTAACATAGATACATAGATAGATAGATAGATAGATAGATAGATAGATAGATAGACTGAAACTGATTAAGATAGATAGATAGATAGATAGATAGATAGATAGATAGATAGATAGATAGATAGATAGATAGACTGAAACTGATTAACATAGATAGATAGATAGATAGATAGATAGATAGATAGATAGATAGATAGATAGATAGACTGAAACTGATTAACATAGATAGATAGATAGATAGATAGATAGATAGATAGATAGATAGATAGATAGATAGAAACTGATTAACATAGATAGATAGATAGATAGATAGATAGATAGATAGATAGATAGATAGATAGATAGACTGAAACTGATTAACATAGATAGATAGATAGATATATAGATAGATAGATAGATAGAAACTGATTAACATAGATAGATAGATAGATAGATAGATAGATAGATAGATAGATAGATAGATAGATAGACTGAAACTGATTAACATAGATAGATAGATAGATATGGCGGCTGAAATATCTTGTATGTTGATGCTACAAATATTTTATCAATTATTTCATCAGGTTTCAAAAAATTATGACAAAATTAAAACTGTAAAAAATGTGATAGGTAGTATACATATGGTGTTGGTGTATGTGTGTATGCGTGTACGTGTGTTTTTGTGTGAAGCATATATATGTGTGTGTGTGTATATAAATATAATGCAAGGTGCTAAGGGTAAATTGTTGCCGTGTTATATTTTCATTTCTCGCATGCGCGTTGTTTTTTTTTATTTTGGATGGTCATTTGTGCAATGTCTGTGTTAAAAAAAAAAAAAAAGAAAGAAACCCTTGACGGAAGTCATTCTACCAGAAATTTGGAAACGGCATGCTGTACTGCTTGATATTCGCTCCGGAACCTTCAATACGTACATTCCAGAGTGTTTGGGCATCAAGCTGAGAAGAGTGCAGAGGGTTTTGAAATAGTTGTATGAGTCTAATGGTGATTACGAAGGGGGTCAGAAGTGATTTCTACTGATGGCCTCTATTCATCATCCCACAAGGAATCAGACTCAACCCGGAAACCTGCATCAACTGCCTTTAGAAGGTAGTGCTACCTTGGATTAAGAGACTGACTGTTGAAGGCCTTATGTCTGGCAACAGGACTCTGCACCATGCCACACAAAACGAAGAAACAAGTCATGACTGTCAGAAAATTTCTGGGACCACATCACCATTTGCATATGACAACCTAACTATACACATTGCAACCTCCTTGATTTCTATTTGTGTGGTGTAGTTAAGCAACAAATCTTCAAAGATGAACGTAAGGCAAGAATTATGGCAGCTTTTACAGACTTAAACAAAGTGACCTTTCATAAGATTCCTTCATCATCTTGAGACCGTGGTTGAAACCAATATCGATTTTATTGAATAAACTTACTCTTTAGTATTTCAACATCATTTTGCGCGATTTTGGTAAATATATCTCTTAAAATGAGATGCCAGTGTTATTTTCATTTTTTGTGTAATTTAGACGACAATTTATCCATCGCACCCTGCAGAACATTTATAGATGTAGGCATTGAGGACATAGGAATCAGTACTGCATGGTTTATGCCAATGGCGATTTTATTGAATAAATTTACTCTTTAGTATTTCAACATAATTTTGCGCGATTTTGGTAAATATATGAGATGTCAGTGTTATTTTCATTTTTGCATCCTTTTATATGACAATTTGTCCATCGCATCCTGCATATATGTGTATAGATGTGTGCGTCTGGTATATATAGTGTGTATGTATGTGTATAATTCTGTTTGTGTGTGTATTGTAATATCCTAATTTGTTTCTAATAAGCACATATTAAATTTTATGATTCGGACTATTGAGAGTCCATGCTGAGCCGATTAATTTCCAATCTAGCTGTGGTTTCAGATGAACCGAGAACATCACACAAATAATAAAAAATATGCGTAATGTAAAACGTCTTGTTAATGTACTTTTTGTAAATCTAACTTATATATATATTTTTTGTCGTAGACACATGTCTGACCATTCGTCCATTTCTAGACATGTACAACAACATTCCTGTCTACATTCACAATAAAAAAAAAATAATGATCGATTACACAAGTATCCAACACCAAGAAAACAACAAAAGCAAACTACAAATTCTCGAGGCCAATATTCATTAAAAACTTAAGCCGTCAGTTAATAGAATCAGCTATGAATATTGTAGTAATGTTCTAAACTGTTTATAAAAAGGACAGTTTTTTCATGCTTTAACACGTGCATGACCATGACGTTACAACATAAAAAATTCCATTTTCACGTTCTAATGAACGCTAAGCAATTTGTCAACCGTTACATTTGATGAGAGAGTTTTGCGGTTATATTTTGTTATCACAAAAAGATTATCTCGGAAGGAGATTGAAAGTACTTAGGAACATCGAAAAATGAATAATAAAATCATCTGTCAAAGTTACAGATCATTTCTTAGATCTTTCAATTATAAGACGTTAAAGATTACCCGTGAGTATGAACGGATGTTCAAAAGGCAAAACCAAGAGGAAAAACAATAGACGTAAATCAGGAAAGGAAATATATACTAAGCGGAAAAGACTAAAAGACAGTCACCTACCTAAAGTCATCTATGTCTAAACTACCAACAAAGAGCAAATATGCCTCCATCTCACGACTCAGAGATAAAAGTACGGCTGCTATTCACAATTGTCGGGTGACCAGAATCTTATGTATAATTTCAATATTTTACATTTGGGGAATAGATGTTTCTACAGGTTATCTTTTACCTACTTGATCCCCATCCATCTCGGAAATAAAGATTAGTTTAGAAAAGTGGGAGGCTAAGAAGGCTAGTTTAGTAAAAGAATGAGGCCGAGAAGGAGAGAGAAAGCGAGAAAGGTAGCACTAAGTAAGATAAGAGTGGAAGGGAAGGCAGCTTGCCCGTGGGCTCAAGTGTAGCTGGTAGAAATAAACTTAACAGTTATCTCGTGTATAACATTAAAATATAACCGGTATCAATAAAATTAGGCTAAAATTTAATATAATGATTAAATGGGAAGGAAGGGAATTAGCTAATACCATATCAAGGGAGTTTAAATCTAATCCTATGACATTTGCTAACCAACTTTCATTGCAGGTGTTTTGCAAACTTTTCGATCGACGATTGAAATATTTTGCTCGTTTGTTAGAGGATCAATTGCCACATGTTTCCGCGATTGGACAGCAAAGATTACTTTACTGCGTGCAACAAAACAACAGCGGCACGTTAGGCTATCATTGAGAGGAGCGGCATGCTGCCAACGTTCTTTAATATTTGCACGCAGTTGAATCTTATGTTCAAGTCGACGTCTCTCAAACCTTGTATATATAGAATAGAAACAAGGCAAACACCAGTTCCTTCGCTCTGATGCTTTGTTTTCCCAGGAAGAAAAGCGGATGTTGCATCATATATATATATATATATATATATATATATATATATATATATATAGGTTTCTACCATGTGGTGTCTTCAGCCGATGTGTAATAACCGATTTTACCGGGCTTTTTTTTTAAACGCTCACGTAACTGTGATTTTTTTGAACGCTCACGTAATGGGAAATTTCTGAACACGCAAATTTTAAAATTAGAAGAAATTATAATGTTTTCAATCATGGTTGTGTGAACCTAATATGTATTTTATGGTATGATTACACTTAGTCAAAATTTCTGTTTTTTCATTCAATAATTCATTTAACATAATCGCTATTAGCGACTATGTTAACAAAAATAAATTATTGAATGAAAGAACAGAACCAAAAAACCAACGGTGAAAAAAATGCTTAGATCAGTTGTTGCAAATCGCCTGAAGACACCACATGGTAGAAATCTAGGTCGAGTAATAACACGTTTACAAATGAAGAATATTCAAAAGTTCTACAACACTGAAAACTTTTTAATACAAATGTGTACTGGTCTAATTTTATTATGACCAAAAACTAAGTAATTATACAATATATATATATATATATATATATATATATATATATATATATATATATAACAAGAATTAATAACAAAAAATGAGACAGATCGGTGGTAGAATATATATATCTGTTGTTTAATGATGATAACGCTACCTTGTTTTTATTTAAATCTTAAGATTTTCTTCCTTAAAATTTATCGATAACGTTTTTCAGGCTAAACTTTTTCTGAAGTCATTCTAGAACACATGAATTTCGGATCTATTCGGCTTCTGTTTTATATGCTAATGACATTGACCAGCTTTCAAATATGAGCTGCAAAAATCCGGACGCGTGTCAAGCAGTTTTTTCTCGATACATCGCTGGTTGTATTCATGTTAGCTCAATAATTACAAGTTTCTTACAGAAACATTGAAGAGTCTTATTTATAAACGTTAATAGATCTACTTTGTTATCATTTGTTTGATTGTCTGAACTGAAAAATCACTCGCTTTTTTCTTTCTTTTATTTTTTTTTTTTTTGTATAAAGAAATAAAAAAACCGCAATTAATCAGAGATATTTTGAAGATGCTATAAATATGCAATGAAAGTTAAAATAAATACAAAGTTCAGGATTTCACTCCTGTTTTATGGCTTACAACTTTGCAAAGGATCTGTGAGAATCTTGTCCAAGTTAAATAAATGGCTCCTTGTACATTCGAACGTAAACCGCCATTTTTTTTCCTAATTTGTTTAGGAGAAGATGTAATGTTTTTATCTCTTAAACTAAGCCAGCTGCGGTTCTATTTGATAAAATATAGACTTTGTGCTTCTTGGAAATAAAGAAGAAGCCGTTAGCGACGAGAATGTTTTCTCTTTTTTTTTTTATTTAAATGTTGTTCGTTTGACTGCTGCTGTATTTGCGATATTTTACTTTTTTTTAAAAGAGTGGATGGGTGGCGGTTGCAAAATTGTTATTGGAAGTGATACGCAAATTAAAATCGATTACATTGATGATACACGTCATGTCTACAGTCGTATTTACTGGCTACAATTATGAAAAAGAGAGGATCATAGATTTTAGGTTAAATACAAAATAATAAAGAAAAAATGCCATTTGTAAAATGATGCCATGAAGTTCGGTTCTGAAGATAAATATTCACATTTTTCGGCAACCAGTCTACTTCATTATATGTTAAACCAATATACATATGCATGTACATATATATGTAAGTATATGTACATGTATACGTACATATGCACATATGCATATGCACATAAATATGCACATATATATATATATATATAGTTAGTATATCGAGGCAACAGATAATTTTCTAAACATATATTGTTAAATATAAGAGACATTGTATGACTATTATGTTTAATCATAAGCCATTCTAAACATCGTATTTAATTTCAGGTGACAATAAAGACGAAAATTCTCTAACATTTGGATAATTTTTTTATTAAGTTGGTTCTAAGCTTTCTGCTCACATGAGTCATCTGCAGAGAGGTTACAGGGACGTTAGCATAAAAATATTCATCATCAAAGACGATTTTATCTTGTGTTGACATATAAGCTTGCTAAGCAACGACAACAGTCACCAAATAGCAAACGCAGCTCATAAATTTGTAATGTGGTTCTATGATGTCACACAGCATGAGAGCTGGAAATAATAACAGAACCATATATTTAAATGCAATGTAATGTGTTATGACCAGATTTAAACGTGATTTTATTAAGTGTGGGTTGTTTGGATCTAATGTAGATGGCCTCCAATATCTGAAGGTTCTTTTTACTGTGTGTATGAGTGAAGATTATAGTATTGTTTTGCTTCATTATTTATTTATTATTATAATGTTTTGGTTTCAAAATGGGCATCCGAATGAAGAAAATTTTAATTTTTAGATGTAAAAAATATTGTCTCTGTAAATAAATAAATTTAATTACATTAAGCCCTCTGGCTACATCAGTGTTAATATCTAATATTAATGGGATCCTTTGAGATTTACTACCAAGCCGTTTTTTTTCGCATTGACTAATATATATATATATATATATATATATATATATATATATATATATATATATATATCCGAGTGAATACAGAACGAAGAAAGAATTCTTCCAACGTCCAAAATATTAATTTAAAACAGTGCTCGTATATAATATATATCGACACCACTAACAAAACTAAGCAAATATAAGGAAAGAGGCTTTCCATCGCCGGATGAGACATTGAAGTTTCAATGTCGAAATGTCGAAACAAACATACCTTTGTTTAATAAAAAAGATGGATATACATAGAAAAATTATGTACATGTTCTAAAATATAATTTATAATATATATATATATATATATATATATATATATAGAGAGAGAGAGAGAGAGAGAGAGAGCGGGCGGGGTTTTCCTCCTCAACCACTGAAGAAAATTGGCTTTGAAGCACCCCTGATTTTCTTGTTCATGTTTGTTCAGACCCCCACGACCATAAATATACCAGTAAATATATTATTAATTATTTCGTTAGAACATGTAAAAAACTACTACAAAATTATACATTTTGTTGCAACATTAAAAGAACAACGTCTCATCAGGTAATTACAATGATTAACCATCATTGTTAACTACCTGATGAGAAATTGTTCTTTCAGTGCTGAAGCAAAATTTTTGACATCTTCTCACGTAATAATTAATAATAAATATTCATTGGTCTATTTTTATATTTAGCACTGTTTTAAATGAATGTTTTGAACATTGCAATTTTATTCTTCGTTCTTCTTCGGATATAATTACATACATACATATATGCATACGTACATGCATATGCATATACAAATATAAGATACATATAGGCAGATACGAATATACAGATATAAAAATATAATTAATTTGTTTGAGTAACTTCTCAACTATTAATGTGCCTCATACTATCATTGAGGGAGATGCAGAGCAAAGAAATAACTGGAGATATTTGTGCTAGGGTGTTATTAGAAATTTTGTAATCAGTCGTATTAATCGGACAACGAAGGACAATGGCGACAAGCGTCAGCAAATCTTCTTATCGCAATGTCCCAAGATCCTCGCAGTTGCACAATCTGTAGACTTGCATGCACATGCAAGACAAACATAAAAACAGAAAGAGGTTGTCGGATTCTCATACGTCAAAATCCACCGGAGATCCTTAAAAATTTACAATTTTACTGCTTAACTACATATATATATATATATATATATATATATATATATATATATATATATAAATAAACGAAAATCTAAGGGTGAGCCAACAACCTACCGCGGTTTCGCTTAACAGCTCGTCAGCGAAACCGTGGTAGGTTGTTGGCTCACCCTTAGATTTTCGTTCTTGTTTGCTCTACTTTCAGGTTGGGTACTTCTTGTACTCTGCTTTCGTATTGAGCTCTTTATTATTAAGGTTTTCGTCTTGGGAGTTTTTTCTTTCTCACGAATGCTTGACTTTTTGTTCGAGTATTTCGTTTGTTTCTCTTTTTTCTTCCCCTTCTTTTCCCTCTGGGTTAGTTCCCGGTGGGTTTCAAGACGATCTGTTGTAGTTTAATTATTGATAACCTTGACAGAATTAGTTTTGTCGATATTGGTATTATAACTATAATTAACATATATATATATATATATATATATATATATATATATATCTGCGTGTGTGTGTGTGTGTGCATGCATATATATATATATATATATATATATATAAAGGAAAAGTCAGCACATCATCTACAGTGGTTATGAATTATAATTCATTTGGACGAGCTAATATGGTCACATCTTCGGACACAGATTTCGATTTGAAGAGATAAGCATATTTTCTCGTCGAAATAAATTAAGATTTATAACCACGTTAGATGATGTGGTAAATTTTCCTTTATATATATCATAGTGTTCTGGATAATATTCATTGGGCTCGCTATACAGATCTATTGCCAAATATTTTATATTAAATACATCTTTTCTGGATTATCCTCTACTTTTACGAACTGGCATTATTATGCACACACACACACACACATATACATATACATATATATATATATAACGAATTAATATATTTTATTTACTAATCCGACGTATTATTTTCTCTATACTTATATCTGAATAATCACTCTATTTACTTTTTAAACAGTATTTTTTTAAATTTCCTCCACCGGCCTGAACAACCGAGAAATCTTATTTATGAAAATGCTTTCTCTTGCAGGATTTGATCCTGCGTCCCCTTTGCAAGAAAAACCGTGGCTAAAAAGACATCGGATCAAATTAGCGTTTCTCTCGCAAAGAACAATTCATGTTCGAATTCAACCGGAGGGTGTATTTTCTTTAATAAAATTTCTCGAATATTAAGTCTCGTAGACGAAATAAAAGTAAAAATAGTGATCAAAGTAATAAAATAATATATATATATATATATATATATATATATATATATAATAATAATAATAATAATAATAATAATAATAATAATAATAATAAAACCGACTCTGTACGTATTCTAATCTTAAAATGTTACACAAACCTACCGCAAGATCGGTAGGTCTTGGCGATCGGTAGGTTACACAAACCTATCGCCAAGACCTACCGCGAAACCGCGGTAGGTCTTGGCGATCTTGCGATTTTTTCGTGTATATATATATATATATATATTCTACCTTTTAAGTACGACTTGGAGTTTTAAGCATTATGCAGTCATCAAGGGCATATTAAAAACTGAATTAATTTGAATTATTATTTTTGGTATTAGCTTTGCCCAAGTTAAGGTAATTATAAATTATAAATTGGCTGTGCCAATGTTTTTATTTATTAAATGTATAACTTAATCTGGTTAATATCGAAACCTAAAAATATAATAGGATACTAAAATGGTGTAAGGAAAAAAATCATTACTTCAGGGTCCGTTTATTATTAATGTTACGTTTTTTTTTATATCAGGGACGAAGCAGATAAATGGGCATTTCTTGTAAAGAATGAAGCGCTAAAAGGAAAAATATTTTAAAAATTAAAACAGTAGCTACTCTAGCATCTATGCATCGTGCATTCAGCAATGAACTAGAACACTCTTAGCAATTGGGTGTGTATAACGATAACATACGCGCTAAAAGTCTGCCTTCTTCTACCGAGCACTCATACCTATATATATATATATATATATATATATATATATATTATAAGTTATAGTTTAGAACATATGCAAATTATAATTTATTCCAAAAGTGCACATGTTGTTTCGACATCGATAAAACAATGAATAATCAGGTAGTTAATAATAATGAGACATTGTTTTTTCAATGTCGAAACAAAATGTACACTTTTGTAGTAAATTATAATTTGTACATGTTGTAAACTATAACTTATAACATATATATATATATATATATATATATATATATGTGGGGGATGTGGGGGGTGTTACTTCATTTAATTCATTAATTCATTGTCGTTGATTACACGTGGTAAAAATATATAGGGTTACAAATAAGATAGAAGCAGTAAATATTAAAACCACAACATATGTTTATTTTGACCAATATATTTCATCGACCAATATAGATAGATAGATAGATAGATAGATAGATAGATAGATAGATAGATAGATAGATAGATTGAAACACAGTGAGATAGATAGATAGATAGATAGATAGATAGATAGATAGATAGATAGATGATGATTGATTGAAACACAGTGAGATAGATAGATAGATAGATAGATAGATAGATAGATAGATAGATAGATTGAAACACACTGAGATAGATAGATAGATAGATAGATAGATAGATAGATAGATAGATAGATAGATAGATAGATAGATATGAACAGACTGATATATATATATATATATATATATATATATATATAGATAGATAGATAGATAGATAGATAGATAGATAGATAGATAGATAGATATACATCATAGGGATTTATTTATAATTAAACGGAATGCGAAGTCAAGAATGGTATTTTTCATCCATACCTAAAATTAATCTTGCAATCGTTTTTAATGAAGCTTTGTGACAGAGTTGACAAACTCTCTTCTACCAGTCTATTGCTTTAACCATTGGACCAAAGTTGATGTCTATTAAGCAGGTGTTATTTCTCATTCTTTGGATTTTTTTTTTTTTTATATTGTCATTTTTTTACGTTAATGTCATGTTATGGGCTGAGAGAAGGTTTGCATTGTTAAGGTAAAACTTTCGACGGAGAAAGATGATATTTTTTTAACATTGCTGTCTATATCCAGAGAGTGACAAAAAATGACACTCAACCCAGGGAGACAAAGCAACACAAAGACAATAGAAAAATAGGAATTATTTTCTTTTAAAAGATACAATTCGTAAAACAAAGCAAAAATAATATAAATGAGAAACGGTTTCGAAGTTTACTTCAGTCTTGTCAACACACACACACACACACACACACACACACACACACACACACACACACACACACACACACACACATATATATATATATATATATATATATATATATATATATATATATATATATATAATATAATATAATATAAAATAATAACAAGACCGACTCTGTAAGTATCTAAATCCTAAAACGGCCCTGACGAGCCGTTGTGTGAAACCGCGGTAGGTTTTGGCGATCTTGTGATTTTTTTACGTATATATATATATATATATATATATATATATATATATATATACATGAGTGGGTGTTGAAAAGTCCTCAAGCCTACCAAGAACGTTGAATAAGTAAATTCTTATTTAACCGCAATTTGGAAAGAGGGTTGGGGTAATAACTTCAAACACACACACACACACACACACACACACACACACACACACACACACACACACATATATATATATATATATATATATATACATGTAAAGAAGGTCAGCCAGTTACGCAACCATGGTTTGACATTTTCTGTTTTGTCAGGCAAAACCAAAAAAAGATCGTAACCATGGTAACGTAACTGGCTTATCTTCTCTACGTAAATATCTAAATACTCTATATGTTGAATCTTCATCTTCTTTCAAACATGTAGTGAGCACTTTCTAATTTTATTTTAATCTGTTTTAAGCGTGACTCTTCAGAAATGAATTGAGTTCTTTCAGTGACTGGCGTGTGCGTATACACTGCTTATATACAACACGTTAAAATTTCCCTTCTCTGATTCCATGCGCCTATGACTTAGGGAGTAGCGACTCCGACGGACACCAAATCGGACGAGTTCGATCCCGGCCAGAAGCAAGTGGATGTGTCTAGCCACACTGATGAGCTATGATACAGCAAAACAGGCTTGTATGTGGATGACTAATATATATATATATATATATATATATATATATATATATATATAACTCTCCTTTTATTAAATGATGGTGCTGA
Organism: Ascarosepion bandense; assembly: GCA_037127315.1. Lineage (NCBI taxonomy): Eukaryota > Metazoa > Mollusca > Cephalopoda > Sepiida > Sepiidae > Ascarosepion > Ascarosepion bandense. The sequence goes on along the minus strand of JBBBDQ010002753.1, from coordinate 64,873 downwards.
TTTCGTATTAATAAGTTTTAAAATGTTCAAAACTAGCCAAACCTTCTTAATCAGGGAGCTTGGCCATATAACAACGAAACTATCCCGAAGACTCACGCTGCATCTATCAGAACAGAGCTTAATTCGATCTCATTTAAACACACATGTAAACCAACCAAACCCTATCCGGAACATACTTGTTGACAACACAAATCTCATAGCATCAGCCACATGCTAAATAAGCTGAAAATAATGCAGGCATTATTGATAAAAGAACAAAAACAAACAACACTCAATAACATCCACGACGAACACGCTAACAATGTGCTTATCGTGTTCGGTACATTAAACAGACTCACTACTCTACAAGCATACATCACACTACATACATTCTGTTACATTTAAAATAAAATTTATGCTTGATAATGGCTAAAAGTATAACTGAAAGGGCTCGGATAAGCAAAATACATTTGAATAATTTTGTATAATTTATGTCCTCAAACGAAAAAATCATGATCACATAAAAAATCGCATAAAAAATGTATGTGAATCGGTTCTGAAAAGTTTTCAGTCAAAACAGTATCAAAGAATCAAACATCAGAATTTTGACGAAATAACTTATGAAAACTTCTCAGTACACACTGGTATTCATGCATTCACACACACACACACACACAAACACACACACACACACACACACACACACACACACACACACACACACACACATTTATATATATATATATATATATATATATATAAGATTGATGTGGAGAAGTTTGTCACTTAACTGAAAAGAGTCATGGCGACTTCGAAGTTTTGTGAAGGCACCACTATGATGTCCTCGCTCCTAAGGGTTTTTTTTCAGTCTGCCCTGAGAAGTGAGCGTAGTGGTGCCATCACGAACATTTGAAATCGAGATGACTCTGCTCAGTTAAATGATAAACTTCTCCATATCAATCCTATTAACGCTCTGTCTCTATCTTGATAACGACAGAAATTATGTTTGCCAAAATATCTTTTTATCAGTATAGCACTGAAAAAACAACTTTGGCACTAAACATTAATACAACTCAACACACACACTCTCTCTCTCTTTCTCTCTCCCACACACTCTTTATCTCTATCTCCATCTCTCTCTCTCTCTCTCTCTCTCTATCTCTCTCTCTCTCTCTATATATATATATATATATATCATCATCATCATCTCACCCTTTATACACCCAATGGTGTGCAGGGCAGTATCTTTTTGTTACTGTTTCCGTAACAAACTGTTTTTTTTATGATGCAGGGTTGTTAGCCCTGCGCCCAACCCCCAAATCTGGAGGACCGGTGGATCATTCTTGGTCCTTACGTTTACAGCACCTGGTATTCTCAAACGGTCACCCATCTAAGTACTGACCAGGCTAAATGTTGCTTAACTTCGGTGATCGTACGACAGAAAAGATAATGACGATCCAACTTACGTACACACATCCTCCAACCACCCACCTTCAGTCACCAAACAAATACCCATATAAATCAGCCGCAGACTATCTGAAAATGCATCTTACAGATTTTCAATAACAAAAGAACACCATACGACGAAACACTAAAGAAATGTGGATACAAACAACAACTACAATATACACCTCCGCAACGAAAAAGCAACAAAAAAGCAAAAACAGAAAAAGAAATATCATCTGGTTTAATCCACCATACAACAAAGCCGTCAAAACAAACATAGGTAAGACATTCCTGAATTTATTAGAAAAACACTTCCCGGTGACAAACCGATTAGCAAAAATATTCAACAAAAACAACGTCAAAATTAGTTACAGCTGCACAAAAAATATTACACAAATAATAAAAAGCCACAACAAAAAATTAACAAACAACAATAATGCAATCGAAGAAGCTCAATGCAACTGCAGAAACGGCACTACATGCCCACTCCAGAGAAATTGCCAGCAAACAAATATAGTATATAAAGCCAAGGTAAGTGCAAACAACAACACTATGTACTACATCAGTGCCACTGAGGGACCTTTTAAGAAATGAAATAACAACCACAATCTTTCATTCTCCAACAGAAAATACTTGAACAGCACTACACTATCAACATACGTGTGGCGTCTAAAAGACAGAAATATTTCACCAACAATAAGCTGGGAAATACTGAAAAAAGCACCTGCTTACAACAACATTACAAAAAAATGCCTACTTTGCCTACATGAGAAAGTAGCAATTATATCTCATACCCCACAAAAGAACTTACTAAACACGAGATCAGAACTAATTTCGAAATGCAGACATGAAAATATATACCTATTATCACAATTTATACCAAACGGATAAAAAAAAAATCACACGTCTCTGCCATAGTAAAATTAATAATTAATAAACACTAACAAGGATTACAAAATAGAATTTCTACCATTTAAATATACGCATCCACAAAAAATAATAAAACAAACCAATAAATATTTAAATATATTTTAAAACAAAAATAACAATACAGCCTTAAATAAAATAATAGCAATTCTTACCTACCATAGTTTCACACAGAACCCATCAAAAGTACATATGTACGTACGAAAAATCGACAACTATTCGCGCGTTGACGTTGACATCGCTACACTATTCGAATACGCCAACCGAATGAGTATGTATGTGTGCAACGGCACACATATACATATATATACCGAACCCCGCACGATTCGCATGTGTATGTTTATGCAAGCCTCAGTGACCGAACGCGCGTGCGTGCGTGTGTGTGTGCGTGTGTGTGTCCCCTTGCGCGCGTTGATGGGTGTACAAATGTATATATATATATATATGTCTGTGTCTGTCGTGACGACAGATTTCCCCCACTTCCACAAAAATACTCGAATATAACCAATTTTTTAAAAAAATTAATCAGTTTTTCTGACGATCGCAAAAGCGTGAAACCCAGGGTTACAAACTCACACATATCTATCTATCTATCTATCTATCTATATATATATATATATATATATATATATATATATATATATATATAACTTATTAGGGAAATAGCCATTTTTAACATGTGATTTTAAGGCATGCATTCTTCGAGCGCTTATACACAGAGAATGAGAAACAATTTTAAGCCCAGTGGTTAGCTTAGGTAAAGGAAGGGGTTGGGATGTATTGGTTTTCATTGGGTTGGTCTGGGGGACGGAGTTAGTAGAAATTCTTTCTTGGTAATGGGAGGTATGTGGCCTGACCCTAGGGTTAGCAGTGGCGTGGAGGTAACTGCTAGATAAACTTTTAAAAAATTTTTGAAATTTTTTTATCAAGACTAATTTCTATGGCGACACATACTTATGATCTCCCTTCGTTTGTTCAGGAGTATATTTTGGTCTTGAAATTTTAAAATTTTAATTTTTTCTGTCAAACATAGATTACACCTATGTCTTAAACTATTAGGGGTCATAGCCTTGCCTATGAGTTCTCATTTTATCTGGGGATCTAAGTTACTTTCTTTTAATTCCCAGTATTCTCTAGAAAAGAGCAGTTTCGTATTTTAAATTAGGGTTGGTGAATGAGTGCCTGTGCCCGTTCCCTGCCGAATTCCCGCGAAAATTCCGATATATACATTCCGTTTCTCCTGATTTTCCTTAAGGTAGATGGTAGCTTGATAAATCACATTTTCAGGTCTACACTTACCCTCAATCGGACAGTTATTTCTAGATCTACAGTTACGGGGGGGTGTCCTTCTATTTTCTGTATTAAATTCCCTCCACTTCTTGAGAGCTAGTAATATTATACATGCTATTGGTACACAAGTAACTAATTTTGATAGTTTTCCTATTGAATATCTTAATTACCGGGTTATCTCCATGGAAATGTTTACTTATTAATTTAAGGAAGATCTTCCCAATGTTAATTGTTGATAGTTTACAGAACAGTGGGGTTAAATCATATAATTTCCCTTTTCCTATTTCTACTTTTGGTCTTTAATGGTCCCGGATTCTTAGTGGGTACTAAATACGCTAATTTCTCTTTATATCCGCTATTCTGGAGAGCCTTATCGTATAGTTTTTTGTTATTCCTAAAGATTTCTCAGCTAGAGGATAATCGATTAATTCTAAAATGCACGGTCTTCGGTATCTGCTTTATAATGGGGCTAGGGTGGTTCGAACTAATATTGATGTAGCTAGAGATTTCATTGTCTTTATTGTATGGTTTAAAGGAATTATTGTCCTGGTTGAGGGTAATTTCTAGGTAATTTACTATCTTTAAGTTGGACGCGATTTCTATTTTGAATCCTAGCATACTGAAAATCTTAATGATTTTCTTCTGGATTTTCATAGTCAGGGGTCCATTACTATTCGGGATGAACAAAAGCCCATCATCCCGATATAGGCCTTATATATATATATATATATATATATATATATATATAATCCCAATGGAAAATAACATTTCCACCCAACTTTGGTTCTCTTTTGGAATAGTAAAACTTACACCTGAGCGCCGTTTGTTCTTAAATTTTAGACAGTAATCCATACTACCTTAGTTCAGTAACGAAAGGAAGAAATAGCCGTTTTCCTGGAAAAGACCTAAATTACTGTTTCTTGTACCACATGAAAGAAAGGAAAAGGAGAAAAGAAAATGAAGACAGGAAGTGTTTCGTTTCTTAGCTGTTTTATAAATACCTTCTAATGATATTTAAGCCAAGAAGGGTTAACCCACATATCTATATGTAAGCATAGATAGATAGATAAATAGATAGATAGATAGATAGATAGATATTTTTCATCAATTATAACTGTTATACATTTTTAACGTGACGTGGTGCCTCGATGTTGTAAGAGGTGCTAAAATGAACAGTCCTACATCAATAATCTAAATCGGAAAGGCGACGCAATAATGCTGAAATCGGCACATTGAAATCACAGTAGTCTCAGACAGCATGGCAACCAAAACCAAATATGGCCCCAGGACTGTCAACGTGGACTTTTCAGTAACGTTTACCTGATGTAAGGTTGTCTGCACCTATGCATCTTGTCAAACATCAGTTAGTCAGTTAAGTTCCATACGTGATACACGCCTGGGCGATTATATCTCGAAAGACAGACTGGTCAGAACATTTCCTGCAGTAGGTTGCCATTACTTTTTGCGATAGATTGGGTTCTATAGCCAACCAAGGCTATAAAACCCAATCTGTCCTGTTATTTAACTCATAACTTAAGGGAATAGACGGATTAATACCTTTCCGTAAGTGAATGCAATGAATTCAACTGGAATTCGAACTCGGCTCCCCGATTTTTCGTTCTGAGTCGATATCCACTGCACCAAAACGCGTATCCTGTCAAACATCATCCTACGCCAAAACATTACCATCCGCTTCTCCTGTGGTCTCCTGAGACAATTCCCTGGAGGGACTGCATTCCTCCATCTAGTGTTTAGAAATGATGGTCGTTAGATTTTGAAATGCATACCAGGTTTTATTATTATACAATGGCATTCTGACATTGATCATCAACTTGATTAATTTTTTTTTTCATAAATCTTTTCCAGCTTAATTATACCTCCTACGAACAAATCGTCGGTACACGTTGTGATAGATAGATAGATAGATAGATAGATAGATAGATAGATAGATAGATAGATAGATAGATAGATCGAACAGACTGGGATAGATAGATAGATAGATAGATAGATAGATAGATAGATAGATAGATAGATAGATACGAACAGACTGAGATAGATAGATAGATAGATAGATAGATAGATAGATAGATAGATAGATACGAACAGACTGAGATAGATAGATAGATAGATAGATACGAACAGACTGAGATAGATAGATAGATAGATAGATAGATAGATAGATAGATAGATAGATAGATAGATAGAACAGACTGAGATAGATAGATAGATAGATAGATAGATAGATAGATAGATAGATAGATAGAACAAGTTGAGATTAGATAGATAGATAGATAGATAGATAGATAGATAGATAGATAGATAGATAGATAAGAACAAGTTGAGATTAGATAGATAGATAGATAGATAGATAGATAGATAGATAGATAGATAGATAAGCTGTTGTTACCACTGAAAAGATCCCACTAATAATTTTATCTATTTTCCTTTGAAAAGTGACGTCTAACTCACACGGTGCACTTTTGGAGAACACCTGGCGTCTGAGGATATCCTTATTTTTGTTTGAGAGAGAGAGAGAAAGAGAGAGAGAGAAAAAGAGAGTGTGAGAGAGAGAGAGTGAGAGAAAGAAAGGGGGAGAACGAGTGGTTGTTATTCGAAGTCAACGACAACCAATGACACTAATTCTCTTTTCGGTTGGATAGCAACGCTTGCAACAAGTTACGGACTTTAACTAATGCAAATGACTCCCGCAACACAATTTATACGCCTGCTTTTAATTTTCTATTAGATTTTACACAGTTTCAAAATGGAATCTTGAGATAATTTTTGGCAGTGAATGTGATCGAAAAAATAGCGCGTTGGTAGAATAAAGAGGATGAGTACAGATTGCAGAGTATTATGTAAAGTCAGAAAGACGAGATCCATCGAGTGTTGAGGCTCAATAGAATTGCTATCCGTTCATCTATTTACGTATCGTACAATTTAAATCATATCTCGCTGTCTGTTGCAGCACTGCTTTTAGTTTAACTAGATTTGTATGGCAAACAAAATTTACACATTGTAATCGACGGGTTATCATTACATGTAGTCAGAAAAGAAAAATTTTCAACACGGATATATTTCGGGCGTTTTTATATAACTAATTAAGAAAAGAGATAAAAAATACACTAGTGTGCATGTCAAAGAAAGATATCAAAAGTTAGCAATTCGTAAATATGTGTGTGTGTGCGCGCGCGTGTGTGCGTGTGTGTGTGATTTCAGTCCCTCACGGGGAAGATACCTGTTTCACAGAAAAGGGCCGAAGTTAATGTTTCTTGTACGACATGAATGAAAGGAAAGAAGACTGTTTTAAAATGCCTTCTAAAGACATTTAAGCCAAAAGCCCAAACTTACATATTTATATTTAAAGAGTTTAAGTTTTGGTTTGAGTTTGAATTTTGTTTAACGACACATCCACCACTGTTGGTTATTTAATGCCAAAAATGTGGGGTTTTAACTTATTTTTTAATGTTTGGTTATATTTAGTCAAGTTTAATTCAACTTTTTATTTTTATTCTTTTTTATTTTAGAAAACTGAAAATGTCTTCTAGTTTTGTATTCAAAAATGTTTTGCTGGGAATAATTTCTTTCCTTCAAAAATGTGTTATGGTAATGATTTTTTCTTCAAAAATGTATTGGTGGGAATATTTTTCCTTCAAAATGTATATTTTTCTAAAAAAAAGTCTATTATGTATATCTAAACTTATTTATAAATGGAACTTTGTGTGTATATGTGTCTGTATGTGTATGTGCCTCTGTGTGTGTGTGTGTGTGTGTGTGTGTGTGTGTGTGTGTGTGTGCGTGTGTGTCCGTTACGTATAGACTCCGAAACGGCTGAACCGATTTTCTTGAAAATTTATGCAGTTGTACTATAAGCGTCTGCGAGTATTCTTAGCTAGGTTTTGTGTCGAGGTACCTCCGATAAATATCGAAAATCGATAATCGAAAAAATCGGGTTATAGAATGTGTAGTCCGATTTAATTAAATTTAATACACTCATAGACAAAGACATAAGAAACGATATTCAGAAGTTTCAAGTAAATGGAAGGGAATTCCACAGGCGGGAAGTGCGAAAAAAGAAGCTGATGGAGTAGAATTTGCGTTTACAATTTATTGGTTTCACAGTAAAAGGATGGGACCTATTTGCTAATATTGTGGCTCGAGTAAATTTATATATAGGGGGCACCAGTGAGCTAAGTTCATCGGAGCATTATATCGAGTGTTAGTTAGGGGGCCGTTCAAGATGAACAAATAGGCGAGCTCGGGCTTACGAAGCAGGAGGCTCGCTCCATATGGCCTTGGGCGCCTGGGTTGAAATGTCTCACTAACGATGAGGCATCACTCACCTGGCTGATGATTCGAAAGGCTCTCTGGGTTGGCAAGAAGCTTCATGCAGCGGGCCTAACTCCGTAATCAACTTGCTTGCGTTGTGGGCTGTCGGCGGAAACCGTCGATCATGCCTTCTTCCACTGCAGTGTTGTTGCTCCGTTGTGTAAGTTTCTTGAAGATCTCATGGTTCGTATGCTGCGTGGAAAGTTCTTTGTCCTTGAGGCTAGTTCTGTTTGTAGCAATGCCGTACCTCCGTTATCTAGAGCTGAGCACTATGTGCTCTTTTGCTTACTAGGTGTTATGCTAGTCGTGATTTGGATGACGCGACAGTAGGAATTCTATGGTGATGAGAAGTTTACCTCTTCCCAACTATCTTGTTCTTTAAGCATCAGCTTAAATTCAAGATCAGGACGGAAAGGAAACGACTCACTCCATCTGAATTTGGCAAAAGGTGGGTGAGTCTTGCGCGTTTCTGTCGAGTGAAAGGTGCTGACCTGGAGTGGTTGTTTGATACTGGTTAGGCATCAGGATATTGGGTGTGCTGGGCAGAACATGTGCACCCCTTCCCTGTTAGGTTAGAATAGGAAGTTTTTGATTTTTTTGTTTTTCATTTTAACGTTAACTTAATTAGGTTATGTTTGCTCATTGGCCCCCTTTTCTTTTTTGTCCCCTGTTTTCCTTTAGTTTAAACCCCCACCCCTTCCCACTTTAGGTGTTCAACAATGTTAGTTCTCTGGTAGATGCGTGGCGTCTTTCGTTATTTTTCAAGTGTGCTTTTCGTTTTTGTTATGGTCTTTAAATGTGTGAGTGATTGTGTGAGTGATTGCTGATCGGATAAGAGGTATTAGTATATTTCTAAAGCCACGCATTATATTTCGTCCGGGGAACTGATTTTGCTGTCACAATATTAGAGTAGTAGGGGGCTTTTATTACTAATACAATTTTATTTAGTTTCTTGTATATATTGTATATCATTGTATATAAACATTTGGGGAATTTTAAATGTTGTTATTTTCTGCCCATGCCCTCCACTGAAAATTGTACATATGGGAGTTAAGTAGGACTACATAGAGCAGCTGAGGTATTATGGTGGACGTAGTAAGAATGGTAAGTAAAGATGTGGTATTATGGTGTAAGGTTTATTGTAAGTGTGTCAGGGTCGACGAAAGTGAATAGCTAAGTTAAACTAGGACAGATGAAGACCAGCCTTCTCCATCCCCTTTTTAGGCCATGTGCCATATTTGTACTTAGTACAATAAATAATGAAGTTCTTGGGAAGTTCTTAGGAGTTCTTAGAAGTTCTAGAGAGTTCTATTGGAGTTCAGTAGAACTACTAAGCAGTTGATATTAGTCGGCAGTTAGCCGAATACTAAGGAGTCAGCTTTCAGTGGAAGATTACCAAGTTCCTAACATTTAGGGTACGTCAAGTCGACTAGCAACCGTCATAGCACGCTTATAACCTTTAGTGCGAAAACAACAGAATATGACACAAGTTTGCTGTTTAATGTTTTGGTTTCGCAGCAATTTACGGTGTTGGGCGAATTTAACTCTAGCCCAGCCCAGCCAGACCCCTAATGTCATTATCTTCAACACTAAATTTGTTATTTGATTCATGCCGAAGTATCTGAAGTATTTACTGGTTATTATTTCCAAATATTGACTTTTTTCTTATGAATTCCGGATAAATGCCAATATTCATTCCAATGTTAAAATTCGATTAATTATTTTACTTTCTACGTGAATCCAAAGGGACTGCCATATTGAAAGATGATTAAGAGTAAAAAAATGGAAGATAGCCCAACAAATGTTTTCTAGAGGGTTTGCGACACTTTGAAAGCTAAAATTATTATGCAATTATGACTAATACGTCATAAATTATTTTAGAATAGACATTTATTTATACAGTCTCGGTTGTAAGTGTTTATAAACATAGTTATCTATAAATGGAGAGAGTCGGGTAAAGATCAAAATCGCTGTCAGTCATTTCCGTGGAAACACTATCCCCACCATATAACTCTTTCCTTCTCATAAATATTTTTCTTCCTTCTTTTTTTCTTACCACCATCCCCATTTTACCACCCTTCTTCCCCCCTTTCTTACATTTTTAAAATTTCTTCTTTTCCATCACGATTTGTTCTTTCTCTTTTCGTCAATTTTTCTTCACTTCGTTTTTTTTTTAATTTCCTCACCGTTTTCTTTTTCAGACATTTTATTTTTTTATGTTGCATTTACTTTCTTTCCATCTGGTTTCATCCTTTTCGTTTTTTTTTCTTTTTTATTCCTGCTTTCTTTCTTTCTTTCTTTCATATATATTTATATATTACCTCGTCATTTTCTTTTATTTTACTTTGAGTTTTTTTTTCCTTTTTACTATTCGTTCTTTCTTTCTTATTTTTTTCTCTTCTCTTTCTGTTTATTTTCTCTTTCTACTTTCTCTTTTCATCTCTTCCTTTATTATTTTTTAATTCTTCATTCCTGTTCCTTTCATTTTATCATTTGTTCTTTCTTTCTCACCTACTGTCGCCAAAGTTATTTTCTTTCTCCATTCTTTCCCGCCTTTAACATCATTCCTTTTACCTCCTTCATTATTTCTTTCTTTCCTTTTCATTCACTTAATACGCACTTGCCACTAATTCCTTCATTCTTCCTTTTTCACTACGGACCAGTGACCATTGAAAATCACCTTGCAGACAGCGCCTAGTTTCTTCGTCCTTTCCTAAAAGTCACATGGCTCCTTTCGCACCAAACTCAAAGCATTCGTCTGTTAGACTCCTGTTTCATTTGACTGATTACTTGCAACACCTTCCACGTCCCCTCACGGCATTTCCCGTTCTGCAACCGCCATCTCCATTCGCTATCTTGTTTAAAAGTTGGATTTTTCTCATTATTTTTAAAATTAATGATATGATGTTTTGTGGAAGTGGGGTAATTGATATAAACCACATACATACAAAGGATGTAGAATTTGATAAAAAATATAACATTAATTAGACAGGCATATAGCTTTTCAGCTCCTCATCATATACGCATACATATACTTAAACCAACATAAGTATGCATACAGAAAAATATAATCATACACAGAAAAATACACACACATACATTAATGCTACATTATAAATTTCACACAATTCATATTGCAAATTCATAAATAACACTTTTTATGCCTCTCTATATCTACATATAGCCAACTATCTATTTGAGTCTGTTTATATCTATTTATTGCTCTATATTTATATCTATATATATATATGTGCCTATCTATGTCTCACTGTGAAAATATCTATCTATCTATCTATCTATCTATCTATCTCAGTTTGTTCATATCTATTTATATCTCTTCATACACACAGACACACACACAGACACAGACACACACACATACACACACACACACACACACATAGATATATATATATATATATATATATATATATATATATATATATTAGTCTCTTCTTATTTATTTATCCATTTCTCTCTCTTTCTCTCTCTCTCTCTTTATATATATATATATATATATATATAGATATATATATATCACAGGCTTTTCATAGATAGATAGATAGATATGAACAGACTGAGATAGATAGATAGATAGATAGATAGATAGATAGATATGTTAGGTTAATCATTATCTATCTATCTATCTATCTATCTCAGTCTGTTCATATCTATCTATCTATCTATCTATCTATCTATCTATCTATCTATCTATATGTGTGTATGTGTGAGTCTATATATACTCATAGCAATCTATCTATTTTAGCCTGTTTATATCTATTTATCGCTCTATATTTATATCTATACATATGTCTATCTATGTCTTACTGTGAAAATATCTATCTATCTATCTATCTGTTACAGACTTTTCGTAGATAGATAGATAGATAGATAGATAGATAGATAGATAGATAGATAGATAGATATCTCAGGTTAGTCATTACTTATCTATCTATCTATCTATCTATCTATCTATCTATCTATCTATCTATCTATTTGACACCTGGCCCGACTGGCACGCTGGCTGACCCCATAACGATCACGGTCACCAATGACGACGATGACTGGAACCTCAGTCAGAGCTGATGCTGTCGAACGCGGCACAAGTTATGACGATGCTATCGGGTCGCTAATCGTGATGATGGCCTTGTGACAGCAGCTGGTCCTCAAGACGTCTATTACAACCGTGAACTTTCCTGCCCACGCTGTCTATTTTGATCTCAGGAAAACACGTTGAAAACCCGGTAGCCGTTTCTCTATCACCTGAAACCAGACTGGACATATGTTTACACTTGTGTTGATAAAATATATCACAGCACCAAAAAGAAATAAAAAAAATAAATGAGTAAGTTCGAAGACGCCTGGATAAGTTGCGGAAAAGTCTTTATATGTATATAAAAATGAATAATTAGGCAACAAAATCAGAATGTACAATAATCGAATTCAATTTTCACAACGGAGAGAAAGTTTTCGTTTAAGAATATTCAGAGCTTTCGATTTTCAAAATGATTTAAAGAAAAAAAGTTTTCTGGGCTCTTTATCGAAGCTTTTACGGAAGTAGCCGAAGTGGAGCGGAAAGTTGATGATGATAGTAGGTTCGTCTTGTCTCTTTCGCTGACAATAAAAAAAAAACTCCTTTCAGCTAGTTTAACTCTTTCTTGGCTCATTCTGTATCTATACATCTTTAGCCGGGACTCTATCGGAGGCGCATTATTCGACGTTAACTCTTTTAAGTCGATCGGAGGCAGGCTTTTCTACGTTTCTTTACGTCTCCAGCCCGGAGCTCTTTGGGAGGCGACCAGTCGTCTTGGTCATGGTTCGCAGTTGGGAACACTTTTCTCTCAGTCGTTACATCTCGAATGCAATTTAACGAACTGCAAAAAGAAACTGATTTGGCTACTGGGGGGGTCCCCATTTTTATGCTTGTCCCAAATTTTCTTGGGTGGTGCTGGCTGGACCCTGGGTATCTATGCAAATCAAATATTTGACCAACGAGATTGCTTCCACCCACACATCTCGAGATGGGTAGTTTTGGTTCAACGAATGAGGTAACAACACCTCCACTGACGGAATTTTCTCTTCTTTTCTTCTTCTTGATTACATCATTTTAGGTTTTCAAATTTTCAAATACTTTCCCAGAAATTTGGGAACTAAGGATCTGATCTTACTCTAACCACATCAAAAGTCCTGACAGTATTGTTTTGACTATCTCTATTTTCCACTTTTACCCACCGAAAAAAAAAAACGAATCTTCTGATCGACTTTCGAATAAACAATTCAAGAATATATTTTTCCTTTCTTCTCTCTTCAATTTTCAGCTACTTTTTTTTGTTTTTCAGATTTTACAAGCACACAAGTATTAAATATTTCTAATCAGAGCTCATACTGCGACTTACAATAAACTGCAAAATCAACAATACTACTACTAATAATTTCTTTTTTCTATCGTATTAAACTAAGAATTACATTTTTTCATATGCAAAAATAGGGTTAAATCTATCTATCTATCTATCTATCTATCTATCTATCTCAGACTTTTCATAGATAGATAGATAGATAGATAGATAATCTCATAGATATATATAATCATTATCTATCTATCTATCTATCTATCTAGTTCATATCTCTTTTTCTATTTCAGTCGATTCATTACTATCTATTAGGGAACGCTACATAGATTTATAACTCTATGTAGGCATAGCTTTCCTGACATACATATATACTAAATCAAATAACCCACCATCTATTATTAAGCATATGCCACATTAAGTTGAACGCAGAATAAGCAATAATTCCTCCACTACAGACGTGTTTTATCAGCATAGTCATTACTACAATACAGCCCTAAAAAAATTGGTGGCTCTAATTGCAAGAACATTAAATGTCATAAACAATTTTATCATAATACAAAACATAATCGAAATATGAAAATAATTTGTTGCACTCCCACCATTTAACCAAATGGTTCGTATCATGATAGGCAATGAAATACTTAATCTAGTTCAAAAACCCTTCCCAACTAATAATCTCTTCTGATCTTAATAATTATACACTGAAACGTAGTTATAGCGGCACTGATAATCTTCATATGATTATAAAAAACACAAAAATAAATTCCTAAAACATTTTAATATTAATTATAACCAACTTACCATGAATAATGATAATAACACAAGTTTCTGCAATTGTCACTGCCCTAACGTATGTCCTTTTCAAAATAAATCTGTTTAGTCACCATTGTATACCAAGCTGCCATCTCCTCTACTGAAAATCTTCATCTTACTAAAGGTTATATCAGTTATACTAAAAACGATTTTAAGTATCGATTTTACCAACGTGACTTATCTTTCAAAAATAATGTATAGAGTAATTCTGCTTCTCTCTCTAAATACTACTGGCAGTTAAATGGTTCCAATAAAACTCTTACAGTTAAATGGAAAATATTAACTAAAGCTAGAATATTGTAAATTGTTACATGAAATGTTTCCTTTGCTTCCAAGAAAAATCTATATAATAAAATTCCCCCAAAAAGTAAGTTATTGAATCAATGTAATGAAATTACTAATTTTTGCTACCATAGAATTTTCCATACTCTTAAATATATCTGAAATTATCTCAATTTTATCTCAATATTTTCAGTCTTTGCTCTTTTTATATCTTAAAAAATTACCTTATTTAACTAGAAATGTTTTTAATTACTATTCATTTATTTGTACTTATAAACAAATTTCCTTAAGAATATATTTTTATTCATATTTTAATTTTAATTTTTTTTTCATTATTCTCATCTTATCTATATTTACTTTATTTTATTTTATGTTATCTTTTCCAATGTTTAGATTTTACTTTGATAGTCTTTCCCTTTTCTTTCTCTTCTTTCTTCCTTTTTTCTTTTTCCCTTTTTTCTTTTTTTCGACTTTATCTTTTTTCTTTTATTTCCTGTTTTAAATTTTTCACATGTATGCCTTTCTGTGTCAAAACATTGAAACATTACTGTCTATGAGTCGTACGCACACCATTCTTTAAAATGTTATAACTTCCCACCCGACTTAATTTATCTCATTTGCTGACCTCTTTATTCTTATTTATTTTTTATTTTTATTTTTATTTTATTTATTTTCTGACTTTAAATAACCTGAACAAAGGTTGATAAGCCTTTAAAAATGAACCACTCGAATCGGATAGGATTAAATGGATCACATTCTAAAATAATTTTATTCTCTGTTCAGTTACAGAATGAATAAATAAATAAATAATCCGGACTTGTAATCTCGGTTTTCATGCCTTTTCAACCGCCGTAACGTGGCTTCCCTCTCCCTTTTCTATAAATATTTTCATCATAATTGTTCCGATCGGCTTTTTTATCGAGTTGATCGACTTCACGAATTTAAACGCAGTACTAGATTGGCAGCTAGGTCTCATCTCATCATTTTATTCTTGAAATTGCTAAGTGTAACCGTAAGTTATAATCTAATAGTTTCTTCTTTCGCATTTCTCATTTGTCGAACTCTCTCTCAGATTCGTGTTTGCCTGTCAAGTACGATCTTCAAAATTTTCAGTGCAACATCTCTTGTTATTTTCTTTCTCTTCGAAACCTGGGCTTTTATTGTCCTCATTCTCCTCAATAATGTTTTCTTATTTTCTTTACTCTCAGTAAAAACCGTTTCGCTTTAGTGACTTTATCTCCTTGCTTGATAGGAAATTACTTTTTAAAGTTTTCTAATGATTTTTTGCATTGTTTTTAGCAAAACCTTTTTCCCTCGCGGTACCTTTTTTCTTGTCCAACTCAGAAACTATATAGACTCACATTTAAAACTAAATAAATTTGTAAACATAATCGTTTCCCAATTGTGACCTAATAAAAGAATTTAAGAGAACAATTGTCAAATGGGTGCGTCTTTGTTGCTGACGAGAAACTTTGATCGTATTAATCAGACTTTATTCTTACCGTCCACACATCTGGTGGGACACGTGTGCCGACGAATTTCATCAAAAACCCTTTCACACATGTCAGCTTCGATCGACCAATTTCTTAATCGTGTCGGACGAGGAAAATGTATTTTTAATTATGATTCAATTTTGTCATTAAACACAAATTCTTCCTTTTTTTCTGTTCATGTTTTATTTTTGCGTTTTTAGTTTAGAGAAAAGTACAGATTTACGAGACTCAAATATCCTTATCTTTTATATATTTTTTGTTTAGAGAACAATACAGATTACGAGAAACTGTTATACTTATCTTTTTTATATTTTTTAGATTAGAGAACAGTACAGATTACGAGACTCGAATATCTTTATTTATTATATATATTTTTCCTTTTATGTAATAAGCATAAATCAGAAATTCTCTACGTCTATAACTTTGTCATATTCAAAATCATGGCGATTTTTAATTTGCAAGGATTACGACGGAATAAAATATATTGACCCTTTAAGCAACGCTGCGTTTAAAAATAACAGTGAAATAATTAACTTTGCATGTTGTTTCTTTTTATAAAATGCATCGGTGATTATATATATATATATATATATATATATATATATATATATATCAGACCATTCAATGTGCCAGCATTTAATTTAAGTTATTTTGATCTATTTTATTCTATCTAATTTTGTCTTACTTTAATTTATTTTGTTTTATTGATTTTATTTATTTTCCTATTCTTCCTATTAACTTTATAAAAACAACAAAATCGCGATCAGATATTCGAAGAAACTCAAACATAAAAACCAGAAATTTATTCGCCTGAAGAGAGTCAATTTTAGACTCGAAAAACGTGTAGCGTCACAAATACCATTATGGAAACTTAATGTTTCATAACATGTATAATTACAAAAACAATAAACATACACTTTAAAGAAAACTTTCACGGCTTCTCACACTTTATATTCTATATATATAAACATATATATATATATATATGTTCTTATTCACAACAGCATTATCTTAGTCTGATGAAGTCCTTTCAGTACACCAAACACGTTACACAAAATTTGTCACACACACACACACACACACACACACACACATATATATATATATATATATATATATATATATATATATATTATATATATATTATTATATATATATGGGGGGGGGAAGCAACTTCTTTTTTAAAAATGATTGACATGGCATTTCAAATAAGCATTTTAATCCGTTCTTCTTGCATTCGTAGAAGGGCTTTCTCTTCTAGGTATAAAGTGTGTAAAACTGCCTAAAATATTCAATACAACTAAGCGCTTTTGGGTATCCTATTCATGATTATCAGGGATATTTTATTTAGATTCTTAACTGAATATCTCGATTGTTATAAATGTGCATCTATGGAATTTTTTACTTTTTATTTCCCAAAAAAGGTTCAGCATGGTGTGGCCGACTTCATAGGCGATATTATT
>JBBBDQ010002753.1:15000-42500 GCA_037127315.1 Ascarosepion bandense | reverse complement strand
TCAAATAGGACTTTTCTAATCAAATATATATATATATATATATATATATATATATATATATATATATATATATATACTATAGCCATCCGCAGACATATATATATATATACTATAGCCATCAGCAGACAGATCTGTTTCACTGTATTACAGCTCATCAGTACGGCTTAGACTCCGGTCGCTTCCTAACCCAGGACTGAAACCCGACCGAATTGGCGTCAGTCGACGATACTACCCCTAGGCCACGAGCGTCCAGTAGAAGAAGGCAGGCTTTTCAGCGCGTATAAACACACCCAATAGCTAGTGTGCTCCAATTCATTATCGAATGAGCGGTGCGTAAATGCCGGAGTAGCTACTGTTTACAAAGTCTACCACTCTTCCAAAGTGCTCAATCAGGGTGTGAGAGCGTAAATATCAGCAAGCGGTGAGGGTATAGAAGAATCCAAAGGAGTATCCTGTATATAGAGTGGAAGGATAACTCTCTAAGAAAACTCTAAATATATATGTATATAAATACATATGTATATAAATACATATAGAGCAAATATAAGAAAATATTGAGGCAGACACGTTATTTCTTGGTAAATCGGAAGTATGGGCCTATTTCAGGCGAACCATCATCAGTTTTTGTCTTTATTGTACAAAGGATTTTACACGAATTTGTATCCTGAAATAGGCCTATACTTCCAATTTATCATGAAATAACGTGTCTGCCTTAATTTTCTTATATATATATATATATATATATATATATATATATATATATATATGAAAAGACTGGGATAGATAGATAGATAGATAGATAGATAGATAGATAGATAGATAGATAGATAGATAGATAGATAGATATATCATTTCAAATTGAATCTTATTATAAAATCCAACTCACTGCCGGTGGGTCATTTGAAGTTAGATGTTTGTAAATGTTTCCGAGTAGTTATGTTGTAAAATCCTGCTGATTTGCACCGACACCAAATCTGTAGAGCATCTGACATCAGAGTGACAAGGAGGTTAATATACGCACAGCGAACATTCGATTGGTGCTGACACCTGTCGGGCAAGAACACATCAGATGATGATATCACATCATCAAAAATTAGACGTCTGCATTCAAACAAACTTGTGTGCACATCCGCAAACCACTATAAGATATCCATAATCGGATATATTATTTTTTTATATATTGAATGAATTTTGGAAACATACTTGCATATCATCAATATTCGATTACGAACCAAATAGAATTGCCTGTAATCCAGTATTACTTCCATTTACGATTGTTTTGTTATTTTCTTTTCGCTGAACAAGATCATTCCTTATGATTTAAAATAGCAGAATTGGTCATACACACACGAGTGTGATGTGATGTGGCCTCTTCCCAAACCCGACCCTGACATCATCAAAAGTATTTTTTTTTATTTTATTTTTTCTTTCTTTATTTCTGTTCATATATTCTGACACGGTAGGTCACAATTTTTGTTTTCTACTGCCTTCCTAAGCCTCACCACCAACATCAAGTCAAAACTCGTCCGAAACAAACATTTTTTTTCCTATTTTCTTTCTTCTCTTTCATTTCCCTTGTAAAACCAACGATGAGAACTGAAAAAGCAGACAACCAATCATTTCTTTTCCAAAAGTTACACTTGCTTTAGAAATATTAAGCTTAACTCCTTGAACACATATAAATTGTTTCCTCATTTATTGGTATCTAACGTTACACTTTCAAGTGATTTAGAGAGCATGTAATGTTGTAGGAAAGAAATTTGACATCAATTGTCTTTTTCGCATACCATTGACATAACTTAAATTATTTAATATAATTTAATATGGTTCCCATCTTTGTTTTCCATCACAACGTTTTGGTAGTTATACCATCCTGTTTTCATCAGGTAATCCGGGTAACATTCAGGGAATTTTTCACTAAACCCTTGATTTAATCTATGAGGGTGAAATGTTTTAGTTCCACTTCCCGTGTTTCCCGAGATATCTCGTCTAGTTCTTATTTTAGTACTGCTTACTGAATGTTGGCACCTGTTTCCACTGAGTCCAAGTACACACTACCGGGCCGAAGGGTTGAACTCACAAGTACTAGATCACCAAATTCTCGAACTATTAGGCTCGACAATAACCTGAGGAAGACAGGCAGGTACTACAGCCGAAACGTTGTGATGACAACAATACTGATGTGGACAGAATGCAAATAATAATAATTCCTCATTGCAGAAATTAGTTAAATCCTTAGACAGAATGTGTCTATATTTCTGAGACGAAGTAGTATTTACAGTATTTACACTATTCAGGCTATTGCCCTGATCTTTGTGGTCATTTGTACGACGTTTCGGCCGTTGTACGCTTCGGCCTTCTTCAGGTGCTAGGAATTTCTTTCCAAACCCATTATTACAATAACTGGGGTACATGAACTCTATTCCTTGCGTAAAGCCTCGATTGGAAGTCATGAGTTACCTCCCTTTAATTCTGCAAGTTAATTGTTCACCACTGCTGTAGCCTGGTATTTAACTCATAACTCTTTGGGACAAGGAGTCACAGGAAATAACCAACGTCTATATCCACTGGGCCATGTGTTCTTAAGGTCACATGGCCCAGTGGATATAGACATTGGTTAGTTTCTGACTTGACTCTTAGAGTTGTGAGTTCACTACCAGGCTACAGAAGTGGTGAACACGTAACTTGCAGGGTTAGAGGGAGATAACTCATGACTTCCAATGGAGGCTTTACGCAAGCAATGGAGTTCATATACCTCAGTGATTGTAATAATGGGTTCGTAAAGAAATCCCTAGCACCTGAAGAAGGCCGGAGCGTACAACGTCTTTAGACAGAAATTGATGACGTAGCGTTTTGTCAAGATGTATCTAATGCAGAGCTTTCTCAATTTGCAGCTAAAAGCTATACAATGTCGGTTGGGTGGGCGTGTATTGAAAATATCCATTCTCCCATTACTCAGTCGTGAGTGATAGGCCATTAAGTGAGATTGTGTACTGTGTAACTGTCGCATTGAGAAGATTTCTCACGAATTTTAGAGAATATTTTGGCAAAAGATCGTCACTAGTATGTTAAACTAAAGTCCAATTATGACAATTGGTTGCTGCCCCTCAAAAAGACCTCAAATCTCTGATTGAATTGGGTGGGAAATGACTCGTAAATTCTAATGCCTCCGAAAAGGAAACTGCTCACCTTTAACCACTATAGAGAAATATTCTTGTGCACCGTTAAAATGGAAGACGCTAATCTCCTAGAGAGCAACACACTGCACCTCTTTGGCATCACTCTTTCAAATGACCTCAAATGGAATGACTATATCGAATCCATAGCTGCATCTACTGCTAGGAAGGTTGGGTCACCGTGTCGGGCCAGGAGATTTTCCTCGTGAGAATTCATTTTACACATGGATAAATCTGCCGTTCGCCCAGCATTGAATGCTGTTGCCATATCTGGTCGGCTGCTCCTTTTATTCATCTTGAGGTTCTCGACAAAACCCAAAGAAGGTTTTGAAATATAATGGATCTTGACTTCAGTCACTTTCTCACCAACGTTGTCTGGCTTCCCTCTGTCTTTTCTACAAGTATTTTCATGGCAATTTCTCTGATGAGCTTTTTTCCCCTGGTCCCTCGATCACATGCATTTTCTCCTACTAGTAGATTGGTATTAAGAACCCAGCCCTTTTAACGTCGAGATAGTTAATTTTTTTTATCATTTCACCCCAAGCAAGGAATTCCACTGCCACTATTGCGCATGGGATTACATAGGGGAAGGTGATAAGTGGTTAGAGATAGGAAATGTCAGAAGGAGGGTGATAGACGGGTAAGGATATCGAGAATGAAGGTAGGGTAGATGGGAAGGGTGTTTGAGAGAATGGATGCGAGTTAGTGTGTTAGGAGGTGTCTATTGACCTTACATTTAAACTCCTGGAGATCGTAGCTGTCGGGGAAGCAAGTATGTGGAAGGGAATTCCACAGGCGGGAAGTGCGAGAAAAGAAGCTGTTGGAGTAGAAATTGCGGTTACATTTTATCGGTTTCACTGTAAAATGTAGGACCTAGTTGCTAATCTAGTATCTCGTGCAAATTCGTACCTAGGGGGCACCAGTGATCTAAGTTAATCAGAGCAGAAGCCGTGAAAGTATTTATAGAAGAGGCACAGTGAAGCCACGTCACGCCGGTGAGAGAGTGACTGCAGCCGGTCTGCCAAGTCGGTATCGATCACATTACAGATTCTCCGTTGGATTTTGTCAAGAAGCCCGAGGAGAATAGCAGGGGGACCCGAAACCGCCTCTTCGACTCTGAGTCTCTTCCATCCTCGAAATAATGTCACCGTCGATTTTATTCAGTTTTTATCATAATTAAACTTAATGGGTCGACGATTACACGGATACAACTATTGGGTGTCTAAAATTTATCGGTTAGTCAAATTTCCATCGCCTTATTAGACTTTCAACTTTTGAAAAAAAGATTACTTCGTGTTACTAAATATTAAATTTCTTTCTGTAATTTGTCACACTATTTTACTGAAATAAATATCGATTGATTTGGCCCGAAAGTTTGCTCTATATTTATCGCCAGATAGCAATAGGCGCGTTTACTTGCAATTAACGTCATTTTAAAATATCGCTTCTGAATGTGCTGTAGTTGTCGTTATATCAGCAAATATTTTATAGTCAGTCAGTTAAATGCCATACGTGATACACGCTTGGGCGAACATGTCTCGAAAGAGACATGACTGATTGGGCAGAAGATTATCCCGCAGTAGGTTACCATTGCTTTCTGCGGTAGACTTGTTGCCAGCCAAGGCTATAGAACCCAATCTGTCCTGTTATGTAACCCATAACTGGAAGGAATAGACGGATTAATACATTTCCCAAGGGTATTTGCGTGTAGGTGAATGCAACGAATTCAACTGGAATTCGAACTCGACTCCCCGATTTCTTGTTCCGAGCCGATATCCAATGCAGTACAACGCACATAATCTTAAATAGACAAAACCACAGCTGATTTTTGCTGAGCGGTTGGAATTCTTTTTGAAAAAATGAAACCGTCTTTTACACGTAATTGCAGAGAAATAAGATTTTTGGCCAATATTATTATGCTCGACCCTTACACGAAATCGACCTTTGCACAACATTTCAAGTCTTTGATAATCTTTATTAAACTGATGAACACTTTAAAACTTTCAAAGTAACATTAAAAGGATTTCTTGCTTATATTAAGTTCATACCAACAGAAATTTTGTTATTTAATCTATAATAAATGTCATCAACTATACACACTAGCTGAAATATTTAATTCTTCTTCTATGTGCCGTAGCCCTTCAGGACGTAGACGATCATGGCCCCTCCACATCTCCCTATCCTTTGTAGCCATTAACAACTCTTCTCCTGTTATCCCGCGCAACCTCCGCTCCACCATCAATCTACTCACTTCCTTCACGTATCTCACGCGTTGCTTTCTCTTGTCTTTTCTTCCCTCTATCCCTCTCGTGAGCATCAGATTCTCCAAGCCCTCCTTCCTCACTATATGTCCCAGAAACATCAGATATCTTTTCTTGTTTTTACGTATCAGTTTCCTTTTAGTGATCATCCTCTCCAACACTTCGTCGTTACTCATATGTT
This sequence comes from Ascarosepion bandense, assembly GCA_037127315.1. Classification (NCBI taxonomy): domain Eukaryota; kingdom Metazoa; phylum Mollusca; class Cephalopoda; order Sepiida; family Sepiidae; genus Ascarosepion; species Ascarosepion bandense. Next base: position 36,882 of record JBBBDQ010002753.1, on the reverse strand, counting down.
CTGTCCATGATATCCTTAGCATCCTTCTGTAGAACCACCTTTCGGTTGATTCAAGTCTTTCCTTCATCTTTGATAAGACCGTCCAGCATTCGCTGCCATATTGAAGGACAGACATGACATAACAGTCCAGTACTCTATTCTTTGTTTCCAGCGAAATCTTCCTGTCTTTTAATACTCTACTTAGCTCCTGGAATACATCCTTGTGATTTTGGATCTCAGGAATATAAATGTATAGAAACAGATGTGACCACAAAGTGAGGGATCAGTTTATATATTGATTGTAATATGAAAATGATCCCCCACTTTATATCCAGTATGATTCTGTAGAGTCACATTTCTGTTGCTTCAAGTCTTTACTCCATCTTTGATGAGATTGTCCAGCATTCGCTGCCATATTGAAGAACAGACATCACATAACACTCCAGTACTCTCTTCTTTGTTTCCAGCGAAATCTTCCTGTCTCTCAATACTCCATTCAGCTTCTGGAATGCATCCTTCGCCATACCATTACGCCTTCGGATCTCAGTGTCTCATTTTCCGTCCGCTGTTAGAACCTTTCCCAGATATTTAAATCTCTGTAACTGCTTGATTCTTTTCTTCTCTACTTGGATTCGCCATTTTCGGCATCTCTTTTTATTGATTACCATGCATTTAGTTTTCTTGTAGTTTATTTGTAGCCCGTACTTTCTACTTTTTGTAACTATTTCCTGTAGGAAGTCTTGTAGTTTAATCTCTGTGTCCATAGTAAAAGCGAAACTAAAAAAGTGGTCTTCGTTCAAATAATAAAATTAAACAATTAACTGAGTAACAGATAAAAATGCTTTAGAAATGTCAGAAAATGTTCTTTTTGCTAAATATTTGAACAACAATTGTGACCCGGATTTTTGCAATCCTAAATAAAACTAGTGATTGAAACGTTCATCGATTTTGTCTTTCCTTTTTGCTTTCATTTTCTGCCTGTCTGTTTTTATTGTTTTTGTTTCGTTTTTGCTTGTTTTGTTTTGTTTTGTTTTTGTTGCTTTTTGCTTCTTTTTAAAATGTTTTTTTCGTGTTATTTTTCGTTTTTCTTTCCTTCTTTTCGTCTTCTTTTCTTAGCTTAATTCTCATCCCCCCCCCCACACCACCACAGCCACCACCACTTCCTTTTAAGCTTACCTCTTTCGGTTTTCTCTTCTGAGCAAAAGAAAACAAAGACAACAACCGGAGAGGGTGTGTCATTTTTTTCCGTTCTCCACTTTCACTTACTTTAATATGCAAACTAACGCCGACTTGTCGGTATATCGATATGTTTTTATTTCCTCATTTCTCTGCAGTCCATTTATAGATCAGTGATAGATGTAAGAAGGAGATTGCGTACTGTTAAAATCCCCTCGGGGTTGCACACGTCAGGGACGGGCCTTGCGCACACCTGGGTCTATAAAATCCATTCCTCCAGTTACTCTCCTTAAACAATCCACTTTATTTCTTTCTTTCTCTCACCTCTCTCTGTCTCTCTCTCTGTCTCTCTCTCTCTATCTATCAATTTATCTATCTATCTATCTTTTACTACCTCACATTTTCTCACTAGTATTCCGTTTCTCACTCTCTCTCTCTCTTTCTCTCCTCTACGCTATTTCTCTTTCTCTCTCTCTCTCTCTATCTATCTATCTATCTATCTATCTATCTATCTATCTTTCTTTCCTTCTTTCTTTTACTCCCTCGCATTTTCTCACTAGTATACCGTTTCGCACTCTCACTCTTTCTCTCTGCTACGCTCTCTCTCTCTCTCTCTCTCTCTCTCTATCTATCTATCTATCTATCTATCTATCTATCTCTTACTCCTTCACTGTTTATATTTCTCTTCACACTCTACCATCAGCAGATTGCTATTTGATTTTCAGGCTTCGTTTTGCACACTAATTTTTCTGCATTTAACTTTTTCGTCGATTGATATCAGATTTTTTACGTTTATTTTTTATTACACGTTTTTTCATATTTTTACTTTTGTGTACTTTAAATTCTTTAGTATTTTTATTTTTACTTCTGTTCTTTTTTTTTTTTTGTCCTTATTATTTTCTTTCTAACTTTAGTTTCTTTTTATTCATTTTTATGTTTGTTTCTTTTTTCTCAGCCTTTTTTCTCTTTCTTTTCTTTTCTTTTTTTTAATTTACTTATGCTTCTTTCGTTCATTTCTATGCGTTTTTATGCGATCATTGATCGAAATGATGCCGTCTTCCGACATCGTTTCTTAGCATTTCTATCGCTTTCGTTTTACAGTTTTTTTCTTTCCTTGGAGTAGATAGACTAAACTATCGCCCGGTTCACACTCCACCCACATCTATTGAACAGGTGAAGAGGCTCATCCCTTGTTTCCTGTTTAGGATGCGGTTTCCAGCTTTCTCTTTTCCATTCTTTTTACCCTTACGTAGCCCCCTGCGCATCAGTGGCGTTATCGCCTTGCTTGGGGTGATATGATTAAAAAAAAAAAAAAAAAAAATATCTCAGTTCACGAGTGAAACAAATACATTTAGTCATGGCAGTTAGCCTCTCTTGTCTTCTTTCTTTCTCTGAAACATACGCATGCACACACAAACACACACACACATACACAAACACACACATACAAACACACACACTATCTCTCTCTCTCTCTCTCTATATATATATATATATATATATGTGTGTGTGTGTTTTATTATTATCTTTATATGAGTTGTAGGTTGTGTTTACTAGGGTTTCTTTTGTAATAAAATGTTATTACCCCCCCCCCCCCCGGTGTTTGGTGTCTTTTGTTTCGATCACGTGGGGTTCGGAGTTTCTTATATATTTTCGCCTTCATTTAGCCCCTTTAGCCAACTTTCCCTGAAGATCCAATTTGGTACGTTCGTTAGCTCTCTAGGTTAGTTATTTACTAAGTTATTTACTAAATATATATATATATATATATATATATATATATATATATATATAAAACCCAAAAATGTATTGCTGGTAATATAAATCCACGTGATATATATATATATATCGATCACGTGGGTTTAGGAGTTTCTTATATCTTATGACCTTATTTTAGCCTCTTTAGCCAACTTTCCCTGAAGATTCAATTTGGTGAAACTTTGGGAGTAGGTTCGTTGGCTCTCTAGGTTAGTTATTTACTTTGTTTGCTCTACTTGCGTATTGAACACTTTTTGTTTTAGGTTACACGTCTCGGTTTTTTTTCTTTGGGCTGCGTACTTTGACTGATGTTCAAGTGCTTAGCGCGTTCTTTTTTATCACCATTTTTTTTCCTTCCGCCTATTTGCTCGGAGGGTTTTTCGAAACGAGTATAACGATAAGTTTACATTTATATATATATATATATATATATAGTATTTTTGTTATTACAAGGGTTGATAAAAGCATAATATCACTACATAATTGTTCTTTTTCAGGTAATTTGTTAAAACAAATGGTGAAAATTATTTATTTTGAAAATACAAAATGAATTCATGGATATTTAGAAAATTAGTACCGGACACTCTTTATAAAAGCAAATGCTTTAACACTGAGTTTTAACCTACGTGTTCTTTCATGTTCCTATATATATATATATATATATATATATATATATATATATATATATTGTTTGGTAAAAGGTATATTTTCTGGCCGGCCATTACTTTCAAATATTCACTAAGGTGGGCACAAAATGTAAAATTCTGACTAGTCAATAATTAAACATTTGAGAATTTTTGTCTTCATTTTATTTTTATTATTTGTTGTTGTTGTTGTTGTTTTCGTGGTCAGACTTTAAATGACATGAACTGCAGATAATGGTAGATTTCTGTGTTGAATCATAGTATGGTTGAAATTAGATAAATTGCATGTGCGACGTTGAAATCGAGCAAAGGTATGCATGGTGTATTCGAAGGTAATTTACTCGATCTCAATTTTTATAAATGGGGTCGCGGTTACCATCTATGATAGTATGGTCGTGCATCGGGATGTTAACTGGTATGATACAACGCGGAGAAAAGACAAACTTTTGAAACATTACAGAACTTTCTTCTGATGCGTCTTTTTAAAAAATAGAAAGACACGAAAAGTAACAATAAGAAGAAAAAGTTAGATGCTCTCTCACTTTTCTCTTCCAATGAATTCTAAGTTACTGGTATTTGTGTGTGTGTGTGTGTGTGTGTGTGTGTGTGTGTGTGTGTGTGTGTGTTTATTCGATGCCACAACGTCCATAAAAAGACTGGCTAAAAAAAGGCTGGAGTATCTTTAGTCAGTCATTATGAGGATAAGAATGGATTGAATTGGTGCTCAAATGAATAAATGAAGTGATGAGTATTTTCAGAATCTGAGACATGCAGATATCTTTAGAAGTTAAACAAAGTACGCGCGAAATAAATTATCAGGTAGTTATAATTTATATAATCACGCTTCTCGGAATGGTGAATTTTCTAAGTGTGGCTATATGTGGCGTAAGGCCAAAATTGTAGAGCACCTGGTGAGGATTGAGTTCACTGTTCAGTCGTAATTGTTCAACTGCTATTAAACTACGTCGTGGTGCTCAAGGCGTCTGAAAATGTGTAGCCATACAGCATACTTAGTTGAAGTTAAAAAAAAAGAAGAAAAAGAAAACATTTTTGTGAAAATCGCTCTATGGCCTGATTCCTTATTATGCCTTAACTTAAGAAGCTAACTTACATTTACTTTGGGGAAAGTGTCTTTTGCATAGAATTAATAAGGAAGAAGAATGCGCACAATTGCGGGAAATAGAAAAGAGAGAGTTACATTTGATATTGACAACATTTGTATGACTTTTGTTTGCATGTAATATTCTGCATCATTGATTAATTTTATGTGCTCATGCAGCGTAATAATCAGAAAAAGACAGACGCGATGAACATAATTTCGAAAATTTTTAAAACAAAAATAACCAAAAAAAAAAACAGAATAATTTTTTTGCATGCATATAATTTTGTACAATGGCTTCGGTTGCGTGGAAGTGAGGTGATAGAGGACAGGTGCACTTAAAATGTTCATAGATGAACATTTTGAAAATTGTGTAAGAGGAATGTAATATATTTCTGTGATCCAATGGAAATCTGGTCGGCGTAAGGCAGAATAAATAAACAGGACCGACAGAAGTTTTATTGAATCAAAGACAACCGGCTTCAAAAGCAATAGTTGACGAAAACGATTGACAGATGTGCCTAGCCATAGATTACACAGTTAAATGAAAAAAGAGAAGGCAAAAAATATGTGAGAATTTCAGTTAATGTAAGATTGGGTTTTTTCTTGATCGAGAGCAGAACACCAGGAGAAGATCAAAAGAACCAGAGAGGAGGGGAGAAGTGAAGACAACTTCCGCAAGTCACAAACTTCCGAAAATTCCCACTTATGTGCGTGATTTCCTCTCACTACCACTCCACACAACCGTCACAGACGAAGAATTAAAAATGTTTGTATTATTATATGGACATGTTCTGTGTTCTGTGTTCCTCGTTTATCGGCCAAGACGATTGTTGTTTTTTAGCAGCGGAAGCATTATATTCCATATGAAGCTAGAATGCTCAGCTATTAAGCAAAATGTTTTTGTGTCATTTGCTGCTAAGTGAAAATCTTGGTTGCCCATTGATGATTCAGTAATTTTTGCCATATATCGATATATAACGCCACACACACACACACGCGCGCGCACACACACACACAGGTACAAACACTCACATTTACACATTCATATATATATATATAGTGAGAGAGAGAGAGAGAGAAAGAGAAAGAGAGAGAGAGAAAGAGCAAGCCTAAAGAAATTAATACATTTACTTCCGAAAAAATACCTGGTGTAATTCCTTTTAAGATTTTAAATCAACCCCTGTTGTGGTGTAGTGTATAAAAACGAGAAATAGGCGAGCAGGGTTCGAATTAGTTGCAATCACGTACGCACCAATGCTCTTGGTATTAATTCGTTTCTTCCTCCTCCAGCTATGGGTTAAATAGCAGGACAGATTGGGTTTTATAATCTTGGTTGCAACCAGTCTAATGGCAGTTTTTTTTCAGTCAGTCATGTTTCTTTCGAGACATGATCGCCCAAGCGTGTGTTACATATGGACCTTATCTGCCTGACGATCGTTGGTAAGTTAAAAATGTTGAACCATCAAGAATACTTGTGAATATGAACGGAGATAAAAGCGCTTTGAATTATTCTGGTTTATGTCATTAAGAAATTATATATCGGGAAATATATAAATGGAATAGTCTTTAAGTTTTAGTGTTCCATCCAACTAACTTCCTAAAACAAAAGAATGCGCTACAGACCCTTCTAATCTTGTGCAAGATAAATCTGTGTCGATATCAATAAGTATAAAAAGTTAGAACTCTTCTGACAGCCATGGTGCCCTAGATTCGATGAAAGTTTTAGACTTGAGCAACTTCAAAACAAAACAAGTGGAAATTCGAACACAAAAAAAAAACAAAAACAGAAAACTAAAACAGCGAAAAATCTTTTCACTTCAGCCAGAAGTTGTCGCTTTTGCAGCTGCGATCATTCTACAATCGTCAGAAAATAATTCCATTTTCTTTTCCGTCGTGACAATTTCATTTCAAACACGAAGCGATACAACAAAAATTCAGTCGTAACAACAACAAAATAGTGTGCGTCTAAGCTCCACCATTTTGCTTCCCAAACTGTTTTCAAATGAAAGTATGAAAAATATTGTTTCAATTTAGAGAAGAAATTATTCCAGCTTGTATCTTCATTTTTGCTGGTTTTTACCACAACACCTCGGCTAATATGTTCCCTGGTTTTTATCAATGAATTAATCTACTAACCTTTAGGCATTAGTTGGGCGGGGGAATATTGATTATTAAGCCCAGAATCTGCCTAGTAATTATAAGCAAAATATTTGCTGTATTAGTCCATAGTTATATATGTACATAGTCAATTAGTTAATATTAAATTCTTGTTATTAATATTCACCACTTTCAAGTTGCATTGCAGAAGGATGCTGAGGATAGCCTGGACGAGTACGTGAGCAACGACGAGGTCTTGGAGAGGGTGCAAACGATAAGAAAACCCATGCTTAGCATCAGGAAGAGACAGCTGAAGTGTCTGGTATACATAATGAGGAAGGAAGGCCGGGAGAATCTAATATTCTCAGGATAGATAGAGGGATAGAGAGACAGGGGAAAGTAGCAAGAGACATACTTGATAGGCTTGAGCAAATGGATGGCAGAGAGGAGTTTTAGAGAAATACAAAGAGAAAAATATTAAGAGCGACAAGAGAGGCCAAGTGGGAGTCCATGATCGCCTACGTCCTGAAGGGACACGGCACATGAAGAAGAAAATAATGATATTATGCTGAAAAATTAATATATATTCTAAAAAGTAAAACTTTTTCTCTTATTATCAAACCGAGGACTAATGTAATAACATAGATCTCAAATCTGTTTCTGGTATATATATATATATATATATATATATATATATATATATATATATATATATGTATGTATCAGCATGAGGTGTAGATGTAGAAGAATCCAAAGAAGTATCCTGTACATACAGTTGTAAGATAACTCTCTAAGAGAGCTCTAAATATATATATATATTGATACATATAGAGAAAATATAAGAAAAAATTAAGGCAGAAGATTTTACACGAATCTATGATTTGTGTAAAATGTTCAGTACAATAAAGACGGAAGCTGATGATGGTTCGCCTGAAATAGGCTTATACTTCCGTTTTACCATGAAATAACGTGTCTGCCTTAATTTTCCTATATATATATATATATATATATATATATATATATATGTGTGTGTGTGTGTGTGTGTGTGTGTGTGTGTGTTTGCATTGATGTAGTTATTGTGTAATATTCGGATGAGGCGTGCAACTGACACTCAACATGAATGCTGATTTCAATGTACATAATATTTATATATCTATTTATATATAGACTGAGGCGAACCTTCCTCATTACCTTTTTATTACTTTAGCAGTGAGTAAGTTCCATTCGAATAACTTTTCTCTTGACAGCTACTTTGTAGAACAGAATCCCATGAGGATGCTTTCTCGACTTTTAAGAGTAACCGTTTTTTTTATACCTATACGCATAAATTACGACACCTATTCTTTCTTCAGCATTCATTGGACCTTTTATAGGAAGAACATTAATATATATATATATATATATATATATATATATATATATATATATATATATATAATCAATTAAATCTCCGAATACTACATTTATAGTATGGCCATTTACTATTTACACTAGTCCTCTACCTGGATCATTTTAAATAGTAATAATATTAATATTATTAGAGTGTGGTTTTTGTAATTTTACCTACATCCTATTTTGGGGAGGATTTAAATAGTAGGTAAAATCATAAGTGCGATCCTATTAATAATAATTGTTGAAAATTGAATATTAAAACTGAACCAACCTGAGAGCTCAATGTAATAATAATTATTTATTTACAGAGCCAAATATTCATATGTTTTTTACATATAAATCTTAGTAAGTTACATATATCAAATTATCATTTTACCGAAAAAAAAAAATTTTTTTTTCGCTTAAATGATCATTCGATACATTTAAATTTCGAAGTTTTATTTGGAAACACACGCACGCACGCACATATTTTCATTTATTTTTTTTATTCGATGCCACAACGTCCATAAAAAGACTGGCTAAAAAGAGGCTGGTGTATCTTTTGTCAGTCATTATGAGGATAAGAATGGATTGAATTGACGCTCAAATGAATGAATGAAGTTATGAGTATTTTCAGAATCTGAGACGTGCAGATATCTTTACAAGTTAACCAAAGTACGCGCGAAATAAATTATCAGGTGGTTATAAGTTATATAATCACCCTTCTCGGAATGGTAAATTTTCTAAGTGTGGCTATATGTGGCGTAAGGCCAAAATTGTAGGGTACCCGGTGAGGATCGGGTTCACTGCTCAGTCGTAATTGTCCCAGTGCTAACTATTAAACTACGTCGTGTTGCTCAACGCGTTCTTTTGATCTTCTCCTGGTGTTCTGCTCTCGATATATATATTATAAATTATATTTTAGAACATGTACAAATTTTTTATATATCCACTACAAATCGTACATTCGTTTCGACATTGAAACTACAATGTCTCATCAGGTGGTGTGACAGAAAAGGAAAGCCTCTTTTCTTATATTTGGTGAGTTGTGCGTGGGATGCTGGTGGGGGTTAGTGATAATTGAATAAGTCTTGTGAATTGTCCGTTTGAATTTTGAAGAAAGTGGCGTGGGTAGTGAATATAGTTGATTAATAAGTGTCTTGGAATTTAGTAGACAGATTTAACATTAGCAGATAGGAGGTAAGCTTTATGATCTTGCGATAAGACTTTATCCTTTGGATTTCTTAGAGGAGCAGAGTAAGGAGGTGTAAGGGATGGAGAGGCATTTGATTGGACTTACCGCTTATTTGTACAACTATATATATATATATATATATATATATATATATATATATATATATATATATTATCCCACGTCTATAGCAAGATTCAGAGTTTCATGATCTATGCAATCATCAGGTGCTTTCATCAAGTAAAACTTGAACCTAGTTGCTCTATATATATAGGATAATGCCTATATTTATTAATATATATAATTTAATTATTATATATAATTTTATTATAATTAATATATATAATTTATAGTTCCGTTATTTTATATCGAGCACTGTTTCAATGACACAAAAATATTTATATATGTGCGAGAACTCGTGTGTATTCATATGTATACTTATTGATATCCATATATATGTCATCTACATACAAGCCTGTTTCACTTTATCACAGCTCATCAGTGTGTTTAGACATATATATACCCGCCTCTCCATGGCGACTTGATTTAAGTTCTTGGGCCAGGGTTCCTCTCCATTAATGGAGAGGAACCCTGGCCCAAGAACTTAAATCAAGTCGCCATGGAGAGGCGGGTTCGCAGGAAGCAAAATGACAGCTCCGACAGACCAGAAACAAAACATAAATGCAGACTTTGCAACAAAGACTGTTATTTCCGCATCGGTTGCTACAGTCACAGACGCCAATGCTCCAGCCAAGCAGAAAACTAGAATGCTATCATGGTCCACCAGACCTACTATATATATATATATATATATATATATATATATATATATATATATATATGATATCACACGTTGAGTGTTAGTGTTAATAAAATAATTCTCGATGTAATGTATCAGAACTATTACGTATATAATAATAATTATCCTTTTTTTTCCTCGTCGGTAGCACGACTCGGAGTTTCAGCGCAATCTTCAGGTGCTGAATAGAGAGTGACCGTTTCATAATTTATATTTTAATCTATATATTTCAATTTAAGTTATGCAACGATCAGTGTCTACTAAGTCATTATATATATATATATATATATATATATATGATATCACACGTTGATCAGTGTCTACTAAGTCATTGAGTATTGCGTTCTGCAAGAAACTCCGAATCGTACTACTCGTGAAGAACAAATGATATATATATATATATATATATATATATATATATATATAATATTGGTATATAAAAGTGGGCATTTAATTCAACACTCAGAAGTGACAGTCTATTTCATGTTAAAGGTAATCGTTAGGCCTGAATGTTATGTAATTCTTTGTGGAATATGGTTTCTGAAGAAGCTACCATTTGTGCGCGTTGGATTAAGTTTATTGATCTCAGTAGACATAAATTTACTACTTCTCTATATAGGACACCCACTAGCATTAACTCGTGTCTTCTTAATTATAATTGTAAATACCTCCAATGATATAGGTTACGCGTTATAAAAAGCTTAATCCAATGCAAACAAATAATATCTTCCAAATCCATATTCTACAAAGAATTATATAACATTAAACAAACACTCGTTAATAATGGATTTCCTAATACCGTCATTGATTAGCAAATTAAAATGAATCTCAATAAACTTAATAATACCTCTAACCAAATTGATAATATTAATAATAATAGTGTACGTCAAACTAAACATAACACTATTAAATTATACTATTGTAACCAAATGCATAATAATTACAAACAAGATAAAACAACACTCAAAACATAATAGGTAGAAATGTTAAACCCATTTAAAAAATTAAGCCTTACATATATTATAAAAAATTTAAAACAATTGACTTCACAGACTCTAATAATCCTACAATCACACAACTAAATCCTCTACAAAAAAAAGAAAAAAAAACAATGTACTGTATCAATATACAAGCCTGCTCAGAGATTGTATCTCTAATACTAGATACAATCTCTGAGCAGAATCTTGTTGGTCGTTTTTAATGAAACATATTTAAAAGAAAGATTGCTTCTTATATATATGTATATATATATTACAAAAATAACATAATTTACTGCAACACAAGAGCCCTAGTGTTTCGGTGCTATATTATTAGGACCTCGTCATGTACTGAAATATTTTTTCTGTTAGTAATTATTATAGAAACTTAAAAACAACACAATTGTTACCATATTTAGACAATTAAGTTGGGGGATTTCAGAGGATTTATTTCAATGAACAAAAAGAAAGTCAGGTCGTGATGGATACAAAGAATTTTATTATAAGGGTAAAATGGAGTAGAGAAATGAAATGTCTTGAAAACTCAGACGCTTTCTGTGTCAATAATCAAACATTTGGATGTATACATATGTATCTTAGCATGTCTGCAAAGGTATCGCGTGTACTTCTGAAACGGTCACAGAAATTTCTTTAAGTGATTTTTAACTTATAGTAGTGAAAAAGTGACAAAGACGGAAAATTTTTAAAAATTCAATGCACGTTAAACGTATGGAGTTGACTTGGTGGGTGATTTATCCGTTAACCGAAACAAATTAATTATCAGAAGATGGGATAATTAATAAATTTATGCTGCGGGGTAGATTATAGATTAAGGGGACTAGTTATATTATATTAGAAAATAAATTATCTATACTTTAGGGTATATATTAAACGATGATGACAGATGGATCTTACTTCGCTATGTTTGTTTAGCAGGTTTAATTTTTGACATTTAATAATTTGCAATTTTTCTTGTAAACATAGAAAACATGGCTCATGTAAAAATTTACAAGTTGTGTTTTTTTTTCATTTTTCATATTACGGTAGGGGTTTTATACCTTCTTTTCATTGCAATAATATTTGGAAATTGGTATGCCATTTCGGTAAGTCTGATGATTAAAAAATGAGATGTATTGTTAATAGCGGGTTTTTAAAGGATGCTTGATAGAACTGATATAAATTTTTGATTACTGTAGGATTTCCTATGGTAGAAATAGAGCAGAGGTAGACTATAGAGTCAGTTAGACATTTCTTTTATAATGGATACTCAATTGCTTTTTGACGACTGAAAGTATTGTTATTGTAATCATTAATTTTTTATAGGATTGTTGAGTGCTTAGTTGTTATATTAGTTTAAAATTCTATTATGTTTATTGATGATCTTCTCAAGGTTATCCATACAGCTGTGACTCAATTTAAGAGAATTACTGTCAAAATCTTTGCTAAGTGGGTTATTTTTAGGGAAATGCGTCGCAACTAATTTGAGGAATTTATGCCCTAACTTAGTACTTATCATTTGGTTAAATGGGGGTGCAGACCAAATGATTTTTCTCTTTCTATTATTATTGTGTTTGTTATATTTAATGTCAGGTCATTTGTAGTCTCTGTTTTTGAGGGCAGTGTCGTAAAATTTGCTGTCTTCACTAGAGGAGTTGTTACTAATTGTGTTTTCAACAGAGAAGAGTATAAATTTGACGACTGGCCGAGAGTGGTTAGATTTTGGGTGGATGTTTATAGAATTAGCGTTTTTATCAAGTGTTACATCTGGGAAGGGAAGTTTACTTTTTTAGATTAGTTTTTGGAGTTTAAGATTAGAATTTTTTAATTCTATTTGTATTAATTTCTACGCTCTCACACCCTGATTAGCACTCTGGAAGAATAGTAGACTTTGAAAAAACAGTAGCTACTCTAGCATCTATACATCGTTCATTCAGTTATGAATTAAAACATTCTCAGTTACTGGCGTATGTTTACATGGTATATCACATGCTAAAAGTCTGCATTCTTCTACCGAGTGCCTATAGCTCAGAGGTAAAATCGCCGACTGGTGTCAATTCGGTCGGGTTTCGCTCCTGGCTAAAAGCAATCGGATGTCTAACCGTACTGATGAGCTGTGATACAGCGAAACAGATCTGTCTGGATGACTAATATATATCAGGATTTCAGACAAACAAGTTGTGTCTCAGTAAAACAAAACCTTATTTGCTTAGTCACCATCGTGACTGAGACTGTCAAACTTCGAGGCCCGATCTATTCGGAATAAAATAACGCCGAATAGCTTTCATTCACTATCTTTGAAAGAATACAATTTGTTTTAACTTAATAACTTTAAATGTTGACGCAAATAAATTTTTGTTTTATGATTATAATGTAATATAGGAAGTGTTGAGAGTAGCTTAGGCAAATTTCAATTCAGCCCGATGAAAATAAAAAATAAGCTGATCTTTCATCGGTTTAATGATACGAGTTAGGTTGATAATTTTCTGTCAATAATATTAAGAATAAACTTAATTTCTCTAATGATTCAAAGTTTACTATTTTGTTAAAAGTATATCACTCAGTCATATACGCTTGGGTGATCATGTCTCAAAAAAGACATGACTGACTGGGCAGAAGATTTTTTCCAGTCGGAGATTGCCATTACTTTATACGGTAGACTGGTTTCCAACCAAGGCTATAGAACCTGATCTGTTTTGTTATTTGACCCATAGCTAAAAGGAGAAGTGACGGATTCATACCTTTCTCAAGAGTAAGTGATGCAACCGGAAGTCGAACTCGGCTCTCCTATTTCTCGTCTCAAGCCGATATCAACTGCACCACAACGCACAACAAAGTAGATAGTTTGAAACTACATAAATATAAATTTGAATAAATTTTACACTTTATGTTTTATGGACAAAGGTTAATAAAGCGAAGACGGGCTCATTGAATTGAAGAAACTGTAACAGAAGTTTTGAAGAGTAAACCCCATTTAAGACATAAACCATAATTGCTAACAACTGTTTCCTGTATTCATTCTTGCAGTTTAGTAAATCAGTGACGTTTTTCTGTGATGAATTGTTTAATGCTTTTAACATTATTTTTTATAATATAAAAAAGAAAATTACATTATAAGTAACGACGTAATAAATTGCGATTGATGCAATGTTTACTTTACGAAAATATTATTTATGCCTTTTTAAAATTTATTTTATTACAAATGAAATGGTTTCAAATATTATTTACGATTTATTACGAAATAAGTTTTTCCAACAAAGCTAAATTCCACTCATTATTTTGTCAAGATAACACCGACAGAATATCACAAAACGAAAAGTCTTTTTTAATTTAGATTCGTTAGTTCGTTAAACAAAATAAAATATGACTTATTTTGTTTAAAAATGTTTGTCCGGTGTTATAAATTCTATGTGGAAGTCTGAATGCTTTTTAGCACAAATTTCTTAATATATTTGATTTGACTATATATTCTTGATAAATAACCTTAGATATTTTTATAATTAGAATGATTTTAAAATTGGGATTTCAATAATGGCATTTTAGAGTTATTTCATAAACTGGGTTTCTTGTCTTCTTAAACTGAAAATATTGAATACAACATTTTTAACTTTTTTGTCTGGAAAGTGTAGTTCTGCGTATATGAATGTTGCTATATTGACTAGAAGTTAGAACAGATAACTAAATATCTTACTAAAATTCACAAAGTAAACCTGGCTACTCCCCTTCAAAAGGACCTCCAATCATAATTCTTAATGCCTTTAAAACGAATCTGCTCTCTTTTCACAACCATAGCGAAAATTCCCAGCCTACAATCAGAACGGATGACGCTAGCCTCCGAGAGAACAGCACAATGCGTCCCCTTCGTCTCACTCTCTCAAATGACGTCAAATTGAATGACTAGTTCGATGCTATAGAGCATCTACTGTTAGAAAGTTTGGTTCACTGTGTCAGGCCTGGAGGTTTTTTTTTCTTGTCAGAATCTATTTTGCACATTTATAAATCTTCTATCCATCCATGCATTGAATACTGTTGCTATATCTGATCGGGTGCTCCCGTTATTCACCTTGAGGTCCTCGACAAACATCCAAAGGAGAATCTGCAATGTAATCGAACCTGACTTTGCAGGCCCGCTTCAGTCACTTTCTCACCGACCTATGTGGCTCACCTAGGTCTTTTCATAAGTATTTTCATGACCACTGCTCTGATGAGCATTTTTTCTTGTTTCCTCGACCACATGTATTTACACATGCTACTAGATTGGCATGTAGGTCCCACTCTTTTAAGTTCGAAATAATTAAATGTAACCGTCTCTTCCACTCTAACAGTTTTTTTCTCGCACTTCCCGTTTGTGGAACTCCCTTCCATTTGCTTGCTTTCCCGATAGCTACAATCTACAAAAGTTTAATTACAACGTCAATTGCCATATTTTATTTAATGGATTCTCAATCTCTCTTAAATTTCTTCGACATCACCTGTACCTTTTTTTCCTCTCACTGCAAACCCTTGCGCACTAGTGGAGCATTATTAAAAAAATCTATCCATTAGGTCAATGATTCACACGATATTCCCTTAATGGATTGAAAGAAAAGAAAATAAGTTTACAAACTAATTTTCCGACTATCATCTCTAATATTTCAAATAAAATTAATATTTTCTACATCTTTCTGTCTAGGCCAGGCAATATACTTAGACTCGGTGGAATCAAGAAGAAACCAAAAAGTAATAACGATAAGAACTAGAGGAGTATTCCTAGAAATGAGCAGTAGAACGAGAACAATCTGTTCCCGTAGATTAAATAAAGAGTTTCAATTTGACATTCGATGTAGATTACACAAACTGATATACACCTGATGAAGGCCGTAGGGCATGATCACTGAAACGTTGTGATGACAAATGTTGAGGACAATAGTCGTCTTGTAAATAGTGTAAATAATTCTACATATTTGTTCAAATTTATTTATTTGGTGTACTTTTTTCATTCGCTCTGGAATGATTGATCAAATCTGAAGAAAGCTTTGCAAAATAGCAGAAACCTTTTATTATTATTATGTTGTCATTTTTCATCATATTTCGATTTCTGCTATGGTTGCACTACCTACCAAGTCTGCGGGTAGACCTAAGGCAGGTCCTGGTGTATTGTTATGGTTCCATTTCATGCTTTTTATATCTCTCCTATCATCCCTAGCGTTACATAGACAAAGTTCTCCTTAGTGTGTGGGCTGTACTTAACAAGATAATTTTTTGTATATATCTTAAGCTGGGGTTTCCAGGGATTCTTTCAATGTGTTGTTTTGTTCCATTTTTTATCATTCCAAGTGCACCTTCTATCACTGGTACAATTCTTGTTTTCAATTTCCACATTTTTTTCTATTTCAATTTCCAGGTCTTTATATTTTGACAGTTTTTCGAATTCCTTGGTTACTATATTATAATCCGCTGGACAAGCCATATCAATTAATAGGCAAGTTTATTATTATTATTATTATTATTATTATTATTATTATTATTTCTTCTCTCTGTTAAAACAAGTTTTTTTTTCAGTCTCGTATATATTTTCTTGGATTAATATTTTGCTTGATGTCACAAAAACACACGCGCGCTTATATGAGAAACTAAAAAAGTCTGTTTACGGAAACCTAACTCAGCATCGACAGGCAAATACAAATCAAATTGTAACATACTGAATAACATTCAACTAATTTTTATTTAACTACTCCTCGGTGGTTTTACAACGTTTCAGCCGATTCACTCTTCTATCTTCTGATGGAATTATTTTTGTATCAGTTGCCATCCGTTGACAGCAAAATGCAATGCAGCGTAAGGCTTCAAGAATATCAGACAAAAATATCTCGCAGAAGGACGGAGAATGTGTCGATCAACACTTAGTCAAAAAAAAAAAAATTAAAAAATGATGAAAATAATTACATTTCAATTCTTGCGATCACATCACCTATTCTCGTACGATCACCGAAGTTAAGCAACGTCAAGTTTGGTCAGTAGCTAGATGGGTGACAGCTTGGTAATATCAGGCGCTGTAAGCTTGAATGTGCGTATGGTGTAATTGATAATGGCTTGGAATTGTTAATTGGAGAGTCGAGTTCCAGTTCCAGCTTAGTTATATTCACTTTTGTAATTGTATCGACTCGGAACGACAAATCGGAGTGCCGAGTTCGAATTCCAGTTGAATTTCTTGGGTTCACTTACGCGCAAATATCCTTGAGAAAGGTATTAATCCGTCTCTTCCTTCCAGTTATGGGTTAAATAATAGGACAGAATGGGTTTTGTAGCCTTGGTCGGCAACCAGTCTACCGCAGAAAGCAATGGTAACCTACTGCCTGATAATCTTCTGCCCAGTCAGTCATGTCTCTTTCAAGACATGATTACCCAAAACGTGTATCACGTATGGCACTTAACTGACTGACTGAATTGTATTAATCTAACTCTTCTTTCCCAGCTATGGATTAATAAGCAAAAGTTCTATCACTATTATTAATTCGGCATTAAATAACACATAGAGGTCGTTAAACAAAAGCAAATAACCAGCAACATATTAAATATGAAAAAAATGTTAATCGAATCGAAGTTGCCAACACAAATTAAATAATAATTATATTTACAGTCTCACCTCCAAAAGAAAATTTAAACCAATCTATGTTAAAAGTGGGGATGGTGTTCGGAATTTGTTCGGGCCCGGTAATAACTCCAAAGCCTTTTTAATATTAGATTGCGGATTCGTAGAGGGTCTCGATTGGTAAAACGTATTGCCAAACCAACAGAGGAAAAGTTTTCACTGATTAACCAAACAAATTAATACTTGCAAAATCTCCGATACATAACCAGCACCACTGCCATTCCAAAGTGAGATCAGAAATTTCTTGGCCTTTTCTCTAATCTTCTTCTCTAATCTCTAATCTTCTTTAGAGCTTAATCCAATAAAGGATCAAAATTTGCAAACCCACCCCATGACCTTGATATTTTTAATTCATCATCGTCTTTTGTAATATATATTTTTTGGACTAAATTTGTTCTTCCATTATTTTTTCCTTTTCTAATGCTTACCCAAGTAAAGCCCCCCCCTTGCCACCCAGTTTATTTAATCAACATTGTTTTCACATTTTTCTTTTTATTCATTGTATTTTGGGGCATTCTTTCTTCTTTCTTTTCCTTTCTACATTCTTTTTACTTTTCTTTTTTATTTCCAAATGTTTAATCTATCCTTCCTTTCTTCCTTGCTTCCTTCCTTCCTTCCTTTCTTCCTCCCTTCCGTCTTTCCCACTTCCTTCCTTCTTTCCTCCCTTCCTTCCCTTTTCTCTTCCTTCCTTTCTTCCTCCTTTCCATCCCACTTTCTTCCTTCCTTCCTCCCTTCCTTCTCTCCCACTTCCTTCCTTCCTTCCTTCCTTTTTACTTCCTTCCTTCCTTCCTTCCTTCCTTCCTTCCTTCCTTCCTTCCTTCCTTCTTAAAATTATTTTTCCTTATTACTTTCAAATTTTCTTTCTTTTTTATTTATTCTTTTTTCTATTTTTTTTATTGTCTTTTTTATTCATTTGTTGTTTATTTCTTTCTTACTTCTTTTCTTTCTTCTTTTTACTTTTTTATTTACATTTCTGTCACTTCTTTGTCGCTTTCTTTTTACTTTTTCCTTCCTTTTTCTCTCTTCTTCCCATTTTTTCTTTCACCGCTTTTTCTTTATTTTTCATATTATTATATCCTTTCCTTCTTTCTTTTTTGTCCTTTTTATCTTCAAATATTTACTTCAGTAGTGTTTTCTCTTAAATTAACATAAAGTTTGTTTTCTTCACATTTTATCTTCCTTTTTCATATTTTATTTCTTTTTTATTCAAATTGTTATCATCTTCTTGACAAGTTACCCCACTTCCTTTCTCTTCTTTGCACACCCCTTTCTCCTTCTTTATCTTCTGCCACAATTTTCGCCCTGTCCTTTTTGTCTGTTCTTTTTCATAATAATTAACTTTTCTTTGTTTCCACGCTATTTCTTTCCTTCTTCTTCTTCTTCTTCTTCTTCTTCTTCTTCTTCTTCTTCTTCTTCTTCTTCTTCTTCTTCTTTCGCTTCATTAATTTGATTACATCGCAGTCATTCCCAACTCTATTTATCTTCCCGTTATGCCTTTCCAGCCAACTTCACATCTGTTTTTGACTGTCACTTGATTTTTTCATCGAACATTTTTTTTCCGTCTTATTTTTTTTCTTTTTTGTCTTGGGGATTTTTCTCCCCTGAGCCGAGATTAAACGCCCTGAGCCAGTAAACAACATCCGACGACGTTTGCTGTCCGTCCGACCCGCTGGTTTTAGACTGGGGCCAACAGGAAGAAACAAGATCAACGCTGGCTCAACATCGTCGCCATTTTGCTTAGGTTGCTTTTCAACAGAGTCGAGGCGGGAGAAAATTAATGGCGGAAAACAAGCAAAAGAAAAAGAGAAAAATAATGGCGGAAGATTATTTTTTAATATTTAATCGTTGTTTTCGGGAAAAGAAAGTGAAAGGGAAGCCAGAAATAAAAAGATGAGACGATAAAGAGAGAACAAGTTGCATGTAGAAAATGGAAAATGAGACAGAAATAAAAATGATTTCCTGAAAAAGGAAAAGAAAATCTGACGATTAAAACAAAAGAAAAAAATAAAAATAAACAAAAATGTCGAAAAGAAGACGTGAAAGACTAGTGATCCTATTATAGTCGAGTGGTTAACTACCTGGGATTGTAAGGTTTTCATTCAATCCTTGTTAAGTATTTTAAAAATGCAGCCTTTTACTAAAAGTTGGTATTGTTGAACAAAACGAGTGCTTCTATCAAATTCTTATCTTATATGTTATTGGAACTGAACTGTTCTGCATTTATTTATTTTCTTATTTGCCAGAGTTGATAGAGTTTAACTTTTAAGATGACAAAAGTTTGCAATTATTGAGAAAAAGGTGAAAAAAGCCATTAAGAGAAACGCAAATAAAAACGAACATTTAATTCCATTATTGCGATAGGCAAAACCAAAATAAATCCTAAAATAAGGAAGAATAAAAAAAACGAGTCTGAATCTTTATGCTTTTGATCTTTATATATTAGTTTTATATTTATATTTTATATTTTAGTATGAGTCAAAATAACTGCGTCTTAAAAACAAACAAAAAAAGCAACTTTTCTCCTGCTTTTAAATTTACAATATTTAAACTTAGCTGATTTTATTCCAGGGCTAAATTCATGGAATTCTCCTGAAAGATTTCGAATTTTGTTTAAAAAGAAAGCATCTCTTTTTTTCATTTTTTTTTTGTCGATTATGTCTCTCCACAATTTCCTTTTTAATATCTTAAAAATATCCATTACTATGATTGTTCTTCAGAATAACCTTCTGATTGCTCACATTTCTTCAATAATAATAATAATAATAATAATAATAACTACTTCTCTGTCTTTTCGAAGTGGTTTCCTGTTGCCTTTTACCCAATTTTTAATTCATTTTCCTTTTTTTATACAGAATTCATAACCATGTTTAGACATTTTCAGTCTAATTAGTCAATCCTACTTCATTCTTTGCGTTGCTTACGATGTTACTATGTTTCGGCTGATACAATCTTCAGCTTTCTGACGATTCTTAAGAAAAAGTATATTTATTGAAATTATACATCTTTTGAACAATTCGGGTAACCATAAGTCTCGCCATGAGAATCTATCTGTTTCTCAACCACTTGCAAGATCAACACACCAAACGATCGTCTATTTTCCCGCCATTTTAGCAATTTCAGTTTCTCTCTTTGTTCTCCCTCCTTAAACGTATTTCCTCCCTCGCTTATTGATCTCCAACTTCCACTTGTGCACCTATGACAACGAAGTTTGTGAATTCTAAATAAAATATCAGATTTCTTGTCTAGAATTAACGACCCAAACTAATGAGTTCTTTGCGAAGCGGTGTTGATTGGAATCTTGAGCAAGTTAATGAAAGAAATGTTTAGTGGATGAGATAATAGATTATTTCTTACCTTAGATAGAGATCCGCATTCGATAACAAATAAAACTAGATTCTGAATGTTGATTTTCAAGGTAAGCTCACCCTTTTGAATATTAAAGTTATACAATTTGCTTATCTTAATTTGACCCTTGAATAGGTTTATTAAATATCAAGAGTTTCATTACTTACTTTTACCAACAATACGGAGATCGTATCTAACAGAACGACTGAAATTGAAAATGCTCCGTGTTTAAGACCTTTTTGATATTGATATCAGGTGCATACACACATAGATAGATAGATAGATAGATAGGAACAGACTGAAATAGATAGGATATAAATCTGAAGTGTACAGAGAGGAACAGTCTGAGATGAGTAAAGAGACAGATGAATATATATATATATATATATATATATATATATATAAATGCATAAGGATTTATTAGCGGGCTTGTGCATACGTGCGTATGGTTAATACGTTGATAATACACTTATTCACATCACCGAGTAGAACCCGGATGTTCACTCATCATGATGAACAGATGCAGTCTTAAAGTGGCAACTTGCTTTGGACGACTCAGACTCCCTCCAGATCACAAGTAGAACTAGTATATACGATCCATAGTTAAAGATGTAAATGAAAATGGTTGCTTCCTTGTATAGCACTAAGAAGTACCTACTCCTACCCTCTCTGACATGCTTTATTTTTTTACAAGAACCGGATGAGACCAAAAATGAAATACATGCTTCCATATCTGGCCCGAAGCTAACCGGTTCTTTCTTTCTTACCTTGATAGAATTTAAAGCGTCTACGCATCCTTGCGGGTGATGAATTA
>JBBBDQ010002753.1:0-10000 GCA_037127315.1 Ascarosepion bandense | reverse complement strand
CGCATTATCAATGGCTTTAGAGAAGTGATATTTCTTATACTAAATCAACCTTGGCACAAACTCGTATTCACTGGATCACTAATTCACCATTAACTTTTGACACTAAGACGTCATCAATCGCTCTGCAGCAGGTGCCCTGGTCATGATCGCTTTAAATCTATCCTTAGCTTTTCAGTAACTCTATCGTTGTAATCGAAAATTCGTTCTTAACCTGAGTATATATGGAAACTTTTTGGGTAACATTGTCGAACGACGCAAGTCTGATTTTGTTTTATACGTATTTGTAAAATGTTTACGGTTGGATATTTTTTTTCTCAACAAAATATTTATATGCTTCACAGGAAGAAATACACTTTTAAATACAACGATTGAAATGCAAGTAAAAAATAATATAAATCATTGTCAATATACAAATCGTTTAAAAATGTAAAAAATAAAGGAGTGAACATCACCTATAATTTTTCATCATTTTTCATGTCATGGTACACATGAAAAATAATGGTCCCTAAGTATATAAGTGAATTCTTACGACATCCCTGTAATTCTACAACAAATAAATCTCCTTCTAACTTCTTTTTGCAGTCTTCCATCAGGATGTGGGCGATCACGTTACTCGACATCTTCTTATATTTTGTAGTTGCTAGTAAAGTTTGACTTTTGATTATATCTCTCCTAGTTAATATTCTGTTAAAAACTATGTCAAAAAAAAAAAAGATACGCGCTTATATGACACGACTCAGCGAAAATTCGAATACTACAGCTTTAATTTCTGTCTCGACAGAAATCGAAAAATTAACAAAATACAGAGCATTTTCTGTGAAAGCAAAAAAAATATTTTTCATAACATAAGTTTAGCTAGAATACGTAACACATTTTTAGAACGCAATCTCTTTTCACACACACACACACACACACACACACACATATATATATATATATATATATATATAAATGTGTGCGGGTCTGTGAGTCTGGTTGCATGCATATTTAAATCTGTGTATTTAGGCAGAAAATATTCTTTTAGACATGAAATCCGGTTCATATTCACGGATAATCTTTCGCGTATTATAATTGAAAAATATAAGGAATAAGCATTGAATTTGATTATTCATTTCTTGACTAACAACTCGCACCCCTGAAAATGATCTCGGAAGGAGATTGAAAGAACTTGGGAACATCGAGAAATAAATATTAAAATCGTTTGTCAACGTTACAGCTCATTTCTTACATCTTTCAATTATAATACGCGAAAGATTTCTTGAGTATGAACGGATTTTATTAAAAATAAGCAGATACTATGTTTGCAATATATTTAATCTGACACACACACACACTCACACACACACACACACACACATATATATATATATATATATATATATATATATATAATATGCATAGCTCTATTTTTATATTGAGAAAAAATAGCGTTTACTGCCTGATGAGACATTGTCATTTTAATGTTGAAAGAAAATGTACATTTTGTAGATTATTGTAATTTGAACATGATCTAAAGTACAATTTATAATATATATATATATATATCCGCTGACAGATCTGTTTCTCTGTATTAAAGTTCATCAATACGGTTAGACAGCCGATTGCTTTTTACCCACAATTGAAACCTGACTGTTATGGCGTCAGTCGGCGATTCTACCTCTGAGCTACGGGCACTCGGTAGAAGGAGGCAGACTTTTTAGTGTGTATATTATCATTATACACGCCCAATAGCTGAGAGTGTTCTAATTCATTGCTGAATGAACTATGTGTAGATGCCAGAGTAGCTACTGTTTTTCAAAGTCTACCATTCTTCCAGAGTGCATCAGGGTGTGAGAGCGTAAATAGTCATCCGCATATATATATATATATATATAGATAGATAGATAGATAGATAGATAGATAGATAGATAGATAGATAGATAGATAGATAGATAGATATAACCTAGGTTACAGAAATAACTCATTTTCACTTTTTAAAACAACTGTGTACTGGCATAATTTAATTATGACCCAAATCTGATTAACAATGATTATATATATATTGTACTTTTGAAAATGTTTGAAAATCAGTTATTATAATTCGCTTCAAGATACCGAAAATTTGAAACGTAAGTTGCGGAAATAACTCGTTCCCCAATCAATATATATAGCCAACTTATTTCTCACCTTATTAAATTCTCTCCATCCGTCTCTAAAATTTACCGTGGAAAGGAGTCTAATTGTCGTCTATCTTTTTGGGATGTTCATAGGAATAGTGATGGCTTTTCGTCTTCTGTATTTAGGAAGGCCACCTTTTTGGGACTATATACACGTTGGGAATCTTTTTATCAACGTCAACATAAAATTAATTTGATTAGAACACTGACTTTCAGAACTCTTAAAATCTGTTCTATATCTTTCCTTTGCGGTGAAATGAATTTTATTAATATGATACTTTCAAAAATGAATATCCTTTAGACGTTTTGGATGTCATTATGTGTGACGTCATTAATAATGTTTGTAAGGTTAAGCCGCATGTTGTTAAGAATTGTCCGATATATTTGCGTCTTCCTTATATTGATCCAGAAGGTGAATCTTTAGGTCGGCAGATTTTGCATTTTATTAGCGAATGTTATTCCTCTGCTAATGTTCGAGTAATATTTTTACTCGACCAATTCTTTCTTCCATTCGCAACGATGTTTTATTCCCCACATCATGTCATTTCTGTTATTTACAAAATTGAATCTAGTTGAGGATGCGACTACATAGGTAGAACATCTCAGAGTTTAGATTATAGAATGAAACAACATACCTCCCAGAATTTTGAATCCAGTCGCAAGTAGTAGCCAAATACGTCCGGGTCATCCATAGCACAACATTCTCTCTGTAAACAGAGAGATTGCTTGCTGGATTTGAATGTTATTGGACTCAAGTTCTTTTGCATTTTTTGTTTGTTTTTCCCCCTTTTTCCCCCCCCTCATTATCATCTTTTATTTTCAAAGCTTACAAATAAATAAACTTAAAAAGATCTGGGACAAAATCGATCTTTTTTATTTTAGTTTTTAGTAGAAAAATGTTATTCAAATTTCGCTTATTCCTCGCTTATATTAAGCTTATTCCTCGCTTATTCCTCGCTTATATTTCGCTTATATTAAGTTTTGTACTGCTAAGAATCTGTTCAAATATATATATATATATATATATATATATATATATATATATATATATATATTACACAGTAATAATAAGTTTGTCTTTGCAGTTTACCCCTTAAGAAGATGATCCTGGAAAGAAATCGGAATTACATGCGTTCGAAAAAAAATCCATCGCCTTCCTTGATGAATTTTATGTTGACATCAGAAAAATGATTGGAGAACTGGAAAAGACTTACATAAAAGAAATATATAGATACAATATGTCTATTTTATTCAACGAAACATGTTTGAATTAAGTTAGTTTCTACATATCGATTTATCTATTTGTCTATCGCACTCTCTTCTTGCCTATCTATCTATCTATCTATCTATCTATCTATCTATCTATCTATAAGAAAGCGAATTTTCCATCTCTCTGCAAAGATAGCGTTTACTACCTGATGAGACATTGTCCTTTCAATGCCGAAACAAAATGTACACTTTATAGTAGATTGTAATTTGAACATTTTCGAAAGTATAATTTATAATAAATCTTCATATTTAGCAGTTTTAAACTAATGTTTTCAACGTTGTTGATATTTTCATCGTTCCTTATTCATTTGGATATCTATCTATCTATTTATCTATATCTATATATATATATTTTAAATTTGTGTATTTAGGCTGCAAGTTTTCTTTTAAACATGTCAGATTAAATAAATTGCAAACATTATGTTTGCTTATTTTTTATAAAATCAGTTCATACTCACGGATAATCTTTCGCGTATTACAATCAAAAGATGTCAAAAATGAGCTGTAACGTTGACAAATGATATTCTCATTCATTTCTCAAGGTACCCAAGCACTTTCAACATCTTTCTGAGATTATCTTCGGGGGTGTGAGTTATGGTAACAAATGTAACCGGAAAACTGTATTGCTAAAAATTACTATAATTTTTTTTTCTGCTTCAAATATAACGGTTGACAAATTGAAAATTGCTAGCTTTCATTAGAACGTGAAAATTATCCAAAATGGAATTTTTTTATATGTTGTAATATCATGGTCATGAACGGGTTAAAGCATGAAGAAATATATATATATATATATATATATATATATATATATATATAAAAGAGATTATAACTATACCTGTGTCGAAAAACCTTACACGTATCTACGAAGAAGGGAAAAAATGGTTTTAAAAAAGAAAGAGCTTAGTATATGAACATCAGTCAAAAGAGCTCAGACCGAATCAGCACGTAGCCCAGAGAAAAAACCCCGACACGAGCAATCAACTAACAAAAAAGTGCTCAATACTTAAGTAGAGCGAAATAAATAAAGACTACCTAGAGAGCCAGACAACCTACCTAGGTTTCACCTAAACGAATCGTGAGGGAAGGCCAGCTTTCCCTGACGATCCGTTTAGGTGAAACCTAGCTAGATTGTCTGGCTCTCTAGGTATTCAGGTATTCTTTATATATATATATATATATATATATATATATATATATATATATATATAAATTAATAATGAGCTTTTGTTGGTGATGATATGATCTACTGGTATATTTCCCACGAATAATTAATATAGTATATGAATATTAAATTCTAATTTGATTTCACATATTTTTAGTACAATCTTCCCTCTTCATTGTACTTTTTGTTTTGCTTAGCTTCGTGTTCCTTCTCTCTCTCTCTTTCACTGTCTCTGTCTCTGTCTCTGTCTCTCTCTCTCTCTCTCTCTCTCTCCAAATATTTCTACGTGAACAAGAAAAACTGAATTAGAATAAAAGAAACCTGTAAAATAGACTGTAAATAATCAGGTAAATGAATTCGCCTTGAAATTATAATTATTTTCCTATTTCTGCTCGACACAGAAAAGATTAGTGTTTGTCAGTTTGGTCCTTTTACAAGAATTGAAACCGAGAAAAAAACTGAGAAGCAATAAGTCAAATAAGTGCCATGTGATTGGGCGATCATGTATCTTTCGAGACATGACTGACTGGGCGGAAGATTATCCCGCAGTAGGTTGCCATTGCTTTCTGCAGCAGACTAGTTGTCAGCCAAGGCTATAGAACCCAATCTGTCCTGTTATTTAACTCATAGCTGGAGGGAGAACAGATAGATTATATTACATTATTATACTGAGTATAATTAATGGGGGATCAGTTTATTACTTCATAGCAATGGAAAACTGATCCCTACTTTATTCCCAGTAGAAGTTTTAATTCTGTTTCCAACTATTATATTCAGTCAGTCAGCTGAGTGCCATAAGTGATACACGCTTTGGGCGATCATTTCTCGAAATAGACATGACTGACTGGGCAGAAGATTATCCCGCAGTAGGTTGCCATTACTTTTTGCGGTAGAGTGATTGCTAGCCAAGTCTATAGAAACCCAATCTGTCCTATTATTTAATCCATAACTGGAGGGAAGAGACGGATCAATACCTTTCCCAAGGGTATTTGTGCGTAAGTGAAGAAGCCTTCAAACATGTCTAGCTTTTAAATGAATCTCTAGTTCTTCTCTGTGAAAAATTCTACAACTATGAAAATAACAAAAACATTTTTTCGAAGAGTAAAATTGTGAGTATATTTATTTAGGGTCTAAACGCTAATGAACGTCTGCGATATAAACAATAAAGTTTATATGCGTGTGTATTTACATACACACACATTATATATAGTATATATTTATGTATGGTGACAATACTATTCTTGTGTGTATGTGCAGAGAAACAGGAGATGGAAATATTTGTTTATATAAATTTACTATAAAAACTAAGTACAAAAATATAAGAGAAAATGTAAGTTCATAAGAAAAGATCTGAAAAAAGAAGATAAATAGAAAAGAAAAAAGAAAGAAAAAGAAGATAAATAGAAAAGAAAAAAGAAAGAAAAAAGAAGATAAATAGAAAAGAAAAAGAAAGAAAAAGAAGATAAATAGAAAAGAAAGAAAGAAAGAAAAAGAAGACAAATAGAAAAGAAAGAAAGAAAGAAAGAAAGAAAGAAAGAAAGTATTGCTGAGAAAAACAGACAGACAGAAAAAAAAGACGATAAATAAGGAAATAAAAAGATACTAAACGAAAGGTGGGGAAAAGTCAAGTGAAAAACTCGCCTTACAAAGAATAAAATACAACTATAAAGCAAAAAAAAATATATATATATATAAAAAAAACTGCTTCCGAACCCCACCCCCACCTTTCCACAACTAGTTTTTTGTTTGTTTTTTTTTCCATCGAAATCTTATTATTTTCACTTCTTACTATCGTGGTACCAGGTGTCCACCTTACCTAAAACGTGTTAAACAAAACCATCTTCACAATGCAGGGTGGGGACGCTTTTGGTCGTAATCGCATTGAGGAGAGAGAGAGAGAGAGAGAGATAAAGAGAGAGAGAGATGGGGAATTATGAGAAAATGCAAGAGAGCAAGAGAGGTGGGGATCGAGAGAAAGAGAGAGAGAGATGTGCAAAGAGAAGGAGTAAAAGGAAGAACAACCGATTGATCATACCAACTTCCTGGAAGCCCTTTGGCAATTTGTAAAGGGTCTGCTGTTCCACAAAATATGATATTATTAAAAAGTTTCATCATTTTTTTCTGTCGTATTTTTCTCAGCTCATGTGACCCCCTCCCGACTATTTGTGACTCAATGAAGAAAAGAAAGAAAGAAAGAGGAAACACGAGGTAAAAATAAGATTAAGAATTAGATGAAGAATCGAAGTAGATTAAATGATTGAAAAAGGTACAAAGAGGAGAAGGAGGAGTAAGAAAAAGGAGAAAACAAAAATAAACAAGAAAGGAAAAAGATTAAGAAGAGATAGAGTAACATACAGTGAGAGTAAGAGGGGGAAAAAGAAATAGAGAAGAAAAGATAAGAAAGAAACAAAAAGGCAAACGGAAAGAAGTGAGAGAGAAGGAAAGACAAGCATAGCGACAAAGAGAGAAAAATCAGTAAGAGAGTGTAAGAGTATCTGATGAATTCAAGGCGTGCCTTTATTCATAATAAACAAGTCTGGCACATGTCACAATATTTGAGTAACCAGTGATAGTCAAACACACTCCACTACATACTTGGTCTATTATACACGCTCACAACACATCGATTTACAGCAAACACATCCAATGCTTAATTAACCTGACACAAGGCTAGGGTGTTTAGGCATTCAATGGCGAGTGAAGTTATTAATGTAAAAATGATCTGTGAAACGAACTGAGTAAAAATGGCGATGTAGCTTTTGATTAATTAATATGGTTTATTTATTCTTAGTAAAAGTATAAAGAAGAACTCATTAAGAATTGGATTCAGTAAATAAATGAACGATCTTCAAGACAATTACACTTAACCTAATCGGCGCCTTGTCGATAACGTCCCAGTCTCCTTTGTCTGGCGAATTTCTACAAAACTGAAGGCAACCAGAGTGGAGGGATTTGCTTTAAATAAAACATTATTTTTTTACCAGATGCATCTACCAAGCATCCAAACGGCATAAAATTGACGAAGCTTGGTTTGGCACAGGGTGAGAAACATTTGAGTGAATACAGTAAGAACGACCTGCAAAACTAGTTCGCTTAACTATTCATTTTCACTTGATCTTGCACAAAGCTTCGATATCGGTGTACGGAGAGGGTATCGAGGAAAAGTCAAATTACTTAAAATCAATCTCATATTCAATAGATGTCAGTTATCTTCACATTATCGACAGAGTTCAGTTTCTAAACGATGGCTTGCAAAATCATCTCCTTGACGGCAACACGACGAAAAGCATTCTATTTATGATATATATTGCTTCGCCTATAAAAATGGTTTTGAAAAATATTTATTTCTCTGAATCTGTTCATATCTATCTATCTATCTATCTATCTATCTACACTTACAGGTTCTATCTATCTATCTATCTATCTGTCTACATTTACACGTTCTATCTATCTATCTATCTATCTAACTACACTTACACGTTCTATCTATCTATCTTTCTACCTATCTACACTTACACGTTCTATCTATATATCTATAGATCTATCTATCTACACTTACACGTTCTATCTATCTACACTTACGCATTCTATCTATCTATCTATCTATCTACACTTACACGTTCTATCTATCTATCTACACTTACACGTTCTATCTATCTATCTATCTATCTATCTATCTACACTTACACGTTCTATCTATCTATCTATCTATCTATCTATCTTTCTACACTTACACGTTCTATCTATCTATTTATCTATCTATCTACACTTACACGTTCTATCTATCTATCTATCTACACTTACACGTTCTATCTTTCTATCTATCTATCTATTTATCTATCTATCTACACTTACACGTTCTATCTATCTATCTATCTATCTATCTATCTATCTACACTTACACGTTCTATATATCTATCTATCTACAATTACACGTTCTATCTATCTATCTATCTATCTATCTATCTACAATTACACGTTCTATCTATCTATCTATCTATCTATCTATCTATCTACAATTACACGTTCTATCTATCTATCTATCTATCTATCTATCTATCTATCTATCTACACTTACACGTTATATCTATCTATCTATCTATCTATCTATCTATCTATCTATCTATCTACACTTACACGTTATATCTATCTATCTATCTATCTATCTATCTATCTACACTTACACATCATATCTAACTAGCTAGCTAGCAAGCTACACCCAGTCTATCTATCTATCTATCTATCTATCTATCTATCTATCTATCTATCTATCTATCTCAGTCTGTTCATACCTATCTACCTATCTATCTATCTATCTATCTATCTATCTATCTATCTATCTATCTATCTATATCAGTCTGTTCTTATCTATCTATATCAGCCTGTTCATATCTATCTATCTATCTATCTATCTATCTATCTATCTATCTATCTCAGTCTGTTCATATCTATCTATATGTCTGTTCATATCTATCTATCTGTTCATATCTATCTATCTATCTATCTATCTATCTATCTATCTATCTATGTCAGTCTGTTCATATCTATCTATCTATCTATCTATCTATCTATCTATCTATCTATGTATCTATCTATCTATCTATCTCAGTCTGTTCATGTCTATCTATCTATTTATCTATCTATCTATCTATCTATATCAGTCTGTTCATATCTATCTATCTATCTATCTATCTACACTTACGTTCTATCTATCTATCTATCTATCTACACTTACACGTTCTATCTATCTATCTATCTATCTATCTATCTATCTATCTACACTTACACGTTCTATCTATCTATCTATCTATCTATCTACCTTACACGTTCTATCTATCTACCTATCTATCTATCTATCTATCTACACTTACACGTTCTATCTATCTATCTATCTGCACTTACAATTTCTATTTATCTATCTACACTTACACGTTCTATCTATCTATCGATCTATCTATCTATCTACACTTACACGTTCTATCTATCGATCTATCTATCTACACTTACACGTTCTATCTATCTATCTATCTAGCCATCTACACTTACACGTTCTATCTATCTATCTATCTATCTACACTTACACGTTCTATCTATCTATCTATCAATCTATCTATCTTTCTACACTTACACGTTCTATCCATCTATCTATCTATACTTACACGTTCTATCTATCTATCTATCTATCTATCTACACTTACACGTTCTATCTATCTATCTATCTACAATTACACGTTCTATCTATCTATCTATCTATCTATCTATATACACGTACACGTTCTATCTATCTATCTATCTATCTATCTACACTTACACGTTCTATCTATCTATCTATCTACACTTACACGTTCTATCTATCTATCTATCTACACTTACAAGTTCTATCTATCTGCACTTACACATTCTATATATC
>JBBBDQ010002752.1:167500-173585 GCA_037127315.1 Ascarosepion bandense | reverse complement strand
ATCCAAAAAAAAAAATGCGCACCTCGAGGTGGTGTAATAGTTAGCAAGCTTGTATCGCTAAAACCATTTTAATTGAGTTGTGAGTTCGATCCTCACTGGGTGCCCCGTACTTTCGGCCTTGTGTCACATCTCATCTGCGCTTAGAAAATCACCTTAAAAGCCCACAGATATTGATATGTCGCTAAACAAAATTAACCAGCCATTTTCCGGAGAAATGTTTTACAATTTTCAGCCAAAAGTAAAGCCAACTTTTTCGGTCAATGAATGTCGAATGTTTACTTATGAGGAAACTGCTAATAATCATAGAATTATATATATATATATATATATATATATATATATATATATATATGTAATGAATTATTTTGAACATTATTTTTACCGATACTCATTACAAATTCTCGGTTGCTTATAACCAAGTTTCGTTAAATATATATATATATATATATATATATATATATATATATATATATATATATATATATATATATATATATATATATTCACATTAAAAAGAATATTTTACTCTAGATTACCTTCCATTTTTACACAATTGAAATGATTCATTATCCAAAACTCCGCCGTTTTTATCCCCTTAACTTTTTCGTTACTTTCTTTTGCCTTCCGCCATATTGTCCCCGCTTTTTCTACCCGCCAAATTCAAATGTATTTTATATTCTCGTCCTTCTAACCGTTTTTTTCTTTGCCTCTTTTTTCCTCTGTCCCCAAAACTTTCCCAAACCGCACTTTTTGTCCATTTGGTTGAAAGGAGGTGGATACCAAATGATTTTTCTATTTCTGTTTTTCCTGTTATGGTTATAATTTGTTATGTACTTGATGTCTTGGTTTTTGTACCCGCATTCACTTACGCACAAATACCCTTGGCAAAGATATTAATCCGTTTCTTTCCTTCAGTTATGGGTCAAATAACAGGACAGATTGGGTTCTAAAGCCTTGGCTAGCAACCAGTCTACCGCAGAAAGTAATGGCAACCTACTGCGGGATAATCTTTTGGCTAATCAGATATCTCTCTCTTTCGAGACATGATCGTTCAAAGTGTGTATCACGTATGGCCCTTAGCTAACTGACTGAATATAATAGTTGTAGATATCATTAAAGCTTCTACTGGGCCTAAAGTGGGGGATCGGTTTTCTATTGTTATGAAGTAATAAACTTATCCCCCACTAATTACTACTTAAAAATAATCGATTTATTCCCCCTCTAGCTATGAGTTAAATAATTAGGACAGAGTGGGTTCTGTAGTCTTGGCTAGCAACCAGTCTACCGCAGAAAGTAATGGCAACCCACTGCGGAATAACCTATTGCTCAGTCAGTTATGTCTCTTTCGAGACATGATCGCCCAAGCGTGTATCACGTATGGCACTTTTTAGGGACTTTTATGTTTGTTAAATCTTTCTTCCATGGAAGAGTTTTTACTAATTCTATATTCTATGGTGCAGGGTATATGTTTGATTATACTTGGTGGGTGATTTGACTTTGGGTAGATGTTTTTCCCCACTTTATTTCATTGTTTATTTTCTGTCTCCTTTCCTAATTCTCATCACGTTCTAATCTACATTATTTTTATATCCATTTGAATATCACCTCTTTTCCCTTCCTCATCTTTCACTTTTTCTTTCTGACCCTTTCTTTATTCTTGCCAATCAACCCTCTTTATCCATTTAAAAATCTTTTCTTTGTTCCAGAACTTTCAATAATCCTCGTTTAGTAAAGAAAAGAACTTTGGCTCAATTCAAGCGTATCACTCCGCCAGCGAAATGCCACTCGACTGAATACAATGATTCCGCAACAAGAACAAGTAACAAATAAACGCAATTTTGCAATAGCTAATTTTGATATTAAGACATTTTGGGTCGTCCGGTCGGTTTGATTTCCCTACGGCAAACTTTCGCCAAGAGGTTTTTTGCATCCATTTCTTTCTTTTAGCGATCGAAGTATCCTTAAAAGGTTCTCCCAAATGCGGCCATTTTCTTTAGGCTTTTTGGACATTTATTAGATATCTTTTTTTTTTTTTAACGTGTTTTGTCATGTTTTTTTTTTCACTCTTTTGCATTTTCTTTATTTCGTTTTCTCATTTTTTATTTTGTTTCTTTCTTTTCTTTCTCCTTCTTTTTGTTTTTTCGGGTATATTTTTTACCCTTATGTAGATCTTATTAAAATCGCTTCTTCATTTTTGATGGTTTCTCGTTTTCCAAGTTTTTTTTGTTTTTTACCCTCCATTTTATATTTTACTCTCTCTCTCTCTCTCTCTCTCTCTCTCTCTCTCTCTCTCTTCCCTTAAACTCAAGACCTTCTTTTTCTTCCATGTGCCGTGTCTTTTCAGGACATGGACGATTATAGTTTTCTACAACCCCCTTCCTTTTGGAGCTGTTATCAATATCTGTCGAAGATGTGCGTTGTGGGACAGTGGTTATCGGCTCGGAACGAGAAATTGGCGAACCGGGTTCGAATTCAAGTTGAATTCCTCGCATTCACTTACGCACAAATACCCTTGGCAATCCGTTTCTTTCCTTCAGTTATGGGTCAAATAACAGGACAGATTGGGTTCTAAAGCCTAAATCAGTCTACCGCAGAAAGTAATGGCTACCTACTGCGGGATAATCTTCTGCCCAATCAGTCATGTCTCTCTCTTTCGAGACATGATCGCTCAAAGTGTGTATCACGTATGGCCCTTAGCTAACTGACTGAATATAATAGTTGTAGACATCATTAAAGCTTCTATTGGACATAAAGTGGGGGATCGGTTTTCTATTGTTATGAAGTAATAAACTGATCCCCCACTAATTACGACTTAAAAATAATCGATTTATTCCCCCTCTAGCTATGAGTTAAATAATAGGACAGAGTGGGTTCTGTAGTCTTGGCTAGCAACCAGTCTACCGCAGAAAGTAATGGCAACCCACTGCGGAAATAACCTATTGCTCAGTCAGTTATGTCTCTTTCGAGACATGATCGCCCAAGCGTGTATCACGTATGGCACTTTACTGACTGATTCTCACTCCCACTCTGTGTTACCTCCATCTATTTACACCAGCATATTAGACAGGTTACTCGCTACTTCTTCTTACCTCACTTGCCTTTAATATGTCCTGTGGGTGTCAAATTCTCTTAGCTTTCTTTTCTCATTATGTGTTTCAGAAATTTCACCTGTCCCTTTCTGGGCCTATCCAAAATCGTCCTTTTCGTTCCCATTATTTTTTAAATTTCTCGTTGTCCATGTGTTCGTATACCTTATTCTCAGCATCCTCCGGTGGAACCATGTCTCTGTCGACTCAGGTCACCTCTTCATCTATGAGAAAATTGTCCAGCGTTCTCTGCCATCTTTATTCCGCTTTATATCCTGACTTCTCTTTTTCATTTTAGCGATTGTCTTTCTTCGTTTCATTTTCCTTCATTCTTCTTTCTTTTATTTCCTTCATTTTCATGCTTCTTTCCTCTTTCTTCTTTCTTTTTTGTTTTTCTTTTTTGTTTTTCTTCTTTCTTTCTCTTCTTTTTCTTTTTTCTTTACTTCTTTTCACTTTTTACTTCTTTTTCTTTTTCTTCTTTTTTATTTTCTTTTATCGTTTTTCTTTTTTCTTTCTCTTTTTCTTTTTTCTTCCTTTTTCTTTTTCTTCTTTTTCTTTTTTCTTTTTCTTTTATTTTCTTTTTCTTTTTTCTTCATTTTCTTTTCTTCCTTTTTCTTCATGTTTCTTTTCTTTTTTCTTTTTCTTTTCTTATTTTTTTCCTTTTTGTCTTCTTTTTCTTTTTCTTTGTTTTCTTTTTTCTTTTTTCTCTTTTCCGTTTTCTTCTTTTTCTTTTTCTTCTTTTTCTTTTTTCTTTTTCTTTTATTTTCTTTTTCTTTTTTCTTCATTTTCTTTTCTTCCTTTTTCTTCCTTTTTCTTTTCTTTTTTCTTTTTCTTTTCTTATTTTTTTCCTTTTTGTCTTCTTTTTCTTTTTCTTTGTTTTCTTTTTTCTTTTTTCTCTTTTCCGTTTTCTTCTTTTTCTTTTTCTTTTTATTTCTCTTTTTCTTTTTTTCTTTTCTTTTCTTTTCTTTTTCTTTTTCTTTTTTCTTTCTCCTTTTTTATTTTATTTTATTTTATTTTTATTTGTTTGCATTTAGCCGCTAAAACTTTCGTCCTGGTTATAAAATAAGAATAAAGGACAATTTTCTTATTGTTTTCGAAAATAACCTCCTGTAAAAACATATTTACAGTTTCCTTCCTTTACATTCCGCCATCTTGCGAGTAACTTCCTAATTTCATACGCCATTGAACCTTTTTGGCCAGCCAATGAAAAACAATCTCCTTCAACGTTATATATATCTTTCCGTACATACAGGGTGCGATGGCTAGATTCTCGTCTGATTTATGCAAAAATGAAAATAACACTGACATCTCATTTTCACATATATATCTACCAAAATATCTTGAAATACCAAAAACTAAATTTATTCAATAAAATCGCCATTGGCTTAAATCAAGGCCTCCAGACAACCTCGGAATCTCCTATAACTCTTCCAGATGGTCTCCTTGTTTAAGTTGTTGAATGTTGCCGTAATACTTGTTTTCGCTTCATCTTTGGTTTTACCTGGAGGTTTGTGGGTCTCTCGCTTAACTACGCCCCACACATAATAATCAAGGGGGGTTGCAGTTTGGGGGGTGAGGGGTTAGATATAAGGGGGTGATGTGGTCACAGAAATTGTCTGATAGACATGATTGGGTCCTCCTGCTTGTGTGGTATGGTGTAGAGTCCTGTTGCCAGACATAGGGTCTACCAGCAGCCACTCTCTTGACCCAGGGCAGCACTGCCTTCTCAAAGCACTTTATGTAGACCTCCATTGTTAAGTACGAGGCCATCATCAAAACAGTCGGGAGTTCTTTTCTCGTCAGAACGATCAGAGTGAAATTTTCGAGCTGCCGTAACTTCATAATAACAAAACCGAGCATAGCATATTTGAAACAATGCTGGCTTCTTCTTCTATGTGCCGTGTCCCTTCAGGATTTAGGCGATCATAGCTTTCCACATCTCCCTATCCCCATTTAGATCTTAGCACCACTTCTCCTATCACCCCTAAAAACTGCTCTCTCCTTCCCTTTATCCGTCCTGTGAGTATCAGATTCTCCAAACCCTCCTTCCTCATTATCACGTCGTTGCTCACATGTTCAGTCCATGGTATCCTTAGCATCCTTCTGTTGGACCACATTTTGGTTGCTTCAAGTCTTTTCTTCATTTTTTATGAGAGTGTCCAGTATTCGCTGCCATATTGAAGAACAGACATCTCATAATAATGCAAGATTATCTTCTTTGCTTCTAATAAAGTTTTCCTCTTTCTCAAACTCTACTCAGCTTCTAGGATGAATCCTTCCTTACGCTAATACGCGTTCGGATCTCAGTGTCACACTTGCCGTCCTCTGTCCACAGATATTTAAATTTCTGTAGCTGGTTGATTTTAGTATTCCCGGCCTGTAGTTGGCATTTTGGGTTCCTCTTTTTACTGATGACCATGCATTCAGTTTTCTTGTAGTTTATATGTAGTATATATATATATATATATATATATATATATATACTGCGTGCTAGAATTATATGCAAATCGATGTTTTTGTTCTAATTCCGACAGTTTTTAATAAAAATTAGTGAAACTTGACACGTTATATGACAACAGTAAAAAGTTGTTGCTTCAAGTCTCTTCTTCATTTGTGAGGAGATTGTCCAGCATTCACTGCCATATAGGAGGACTGATATTACATAACAGTTCAGTACTCTTTTCTTTGTTTCTGTTGCTTCAAGTCTCTTCTTCATTTGTGAGGAGATTGTCCAGCATTCACTGCCATATAGGAGGACTGATATTACATAACAGTTCAGTACTCTTTTCTTTGTTTCTGTTGCTTCAAGTCTCTTCTTCATTTGTGAGGAGATTGTCCAGCATTCACTGCCATATAGGAGGACTGATATTACATAACAGTTCAGTACTCTTTTCTTTGTTTCTGTTGCTTCAAGTCTCTTCTTCATTTGTGAGGAGATTGTCCAGCATTCACTGCCATATAGGAGGACTGATATTACATAACAGTTCAGTACTCTTTTC
>JBBBDQ010002752.1:0-165000 GCA_037127315.1 Ascarosepion bandense | reverse complement strand
CGTCGTCTTTTGGCTTTAATTTCAGTTGAAAATGAAGACAAAAATTCTCCAACATTTGGATAATTTTTTATTAATTTCCTTCTAAGCTTTCGGCTCACATGAGCCATCTTCAGAGAGGTTATTTAGACGGTAATACAATAACATCCACCATCACCGACGATTTTATTTTGTGTTGACATAAAGCAAATCAATAAAAAATTATCCAAATGTTGGAGAATTTTTGTCTTCATTTTCAACTGAAATTAAAGCCAAAATACGACATTTAGAACGGCTCATGATTAAACATAACAGACATTCATTGTCTCTTATATTTAACAGTATATGTTTAGAAAGTTATTTGCTGCCTCAATGCACAATTAGTCATCCACATACAAGTCTGTTTCGCTGTATCACAGCTCATCAGTGTGGCTAGACGCATCCACTTGCTTCTGGCTGGAATCGAAACTCGACCGATTTGTTGTCAGTCGGAGTCGCTACTCCCTAAGCCATCGACCCATGGAATCAGAGAAAAGAAATTTTAACGTGTTGTGTATAAGCTGTGTATACACACGCCAGTCACCGAGAGAACTCAATTCATTTCTGAAGAGTCACGCATATATATATATATATATATATATATATATATATATATATATATATATATATAAACAAATGTTTGGTGGTAATAGTCTCAATCGCCCTTTAGTTCATCATCAGGAGAAAATCGTTGGAATTTTTAATCAAACAAAATGTGCCCCTGAGCTGACACTCGTCCTCTCCAAACTCCATGAATATTGCCTCGCTACTTTCTGCTTGTTGAAATTCTTCCCCTGTAATTTTTTGTCTTAAGAACTCTGGGAAGCCTTCTGCCTCCTCTAATTATCGCCGTATTAGCTTTTTGGTAAGGTATTCGAGGTTATTTTCAATGCTGAACAAGTTAGGATTCAAACAACATGGCTACCGCTTCGACAGGTCTAACGCTGATGCGCTAATGACCATCATACCAGGCTGTGTTTGGCATGCTGGCCCTCTGCGCAAGCTTCAGAGTTACGTGATTTCTGGACGATTGTATGATTTAATCTAATGGGTTC
Source organism: Ascarosepion bandense (assembly GCA_037127315.1). Classification (NCBI taxonomy): domain Eukaryota; kingdom Metazoa; phylum Mollusca; class Cephalopoda; order Sepiida; family Sepiidae; genus Ascarosepion; species Ascarosepion bandense. Next base: position 163,930 of record JBBBDQ010002752.1, on the reverse strand, counting down.
CTCCCAAATCGTGAATTGAAGGTTGTTTTAAACGTACGTCCTTCTTAGCTCCTACGCTTTTTCTGATTTTCATCAATAATCTTTATGGTGTATGAGGGTCATTCAATAAATAACGCTAATTTTTCGGTATAAGGATTTCTACGAGGGTCATTCAATAAATAAGGTGAATTTTTTGGTATAAGGACTTCTACGAGGGTCATTCAATAAATAAGTTAAATTTTTTGGTATAAGGATTTCTACGAGGGTCATTCAATAAATAAGGTGAATTTTTCCGTATAAGGACTTCTAATACAGATAAAAGCTTACTTCGTTTTAAATTTTTTTTCTTTACTTCTTTTTCAAAGGGATTTAATTTTTTTTTTTCTTTTTTGCAGATTGAAAAAAAAAACTTTGAGTGTTTTGGAAATTAACAACCAAGAAGCCTGCTCAACGACTGAACAGAGGTAAGTTATCTTTTTTGGTTGCTGAAGTGTACAAACCCGTTGAAATTCATAAGAGAATGTCAACTGTGTATAGTGCCACATGTTTCGGTCAAAAAAGATCTACAAGTGATCTAAATTGTTTAAAGAAGTTTGAAAGTGACGATGAAGTCAAAAGTGCTGTGAGCGATTGGCTGAGACATCAGTTCAAAGATTTTTACGCTGAGGGAATACGGAAGCTTGTGCACAGATGGGAATAGTGTGTGACACTGCTGGGAGACTATCTTGAAAAATAAAAATAATAAAAAAGTAAGCTTCTATCTGTATCAGAAAAAGTCACCTTAGAAAAATTTACCTTGTTTATTGAATGACCCTCGTAATCAGTTCCCAAGCAGTCATTAATGCAGATGACACCACCATTTGCTCCCATCTCAATAGGAAATCTGCTAAGTAAACCTGTCTGCGGCCCTTCAAAATGACCCCTAATCTGTGAGTGAATAGGCGCACGGAATAAGAGAAAAGAAATTTTAGCGTTTTATACATAAGCGGCAGTCACCGGAAGAACTCAATTCAAAGGTAAACCTGCATGCGTATATATATACATATATATATATATATATGAAAAATCTAAAGTGAGCCAAAACCTGTCGCGGTTTCACACTACGGATCGTCAGGGAAAAGCCTGTGTGAAACCGCGGTAGGTTTTGTCTCACTTTAGATTTTTCGTGTGTTTTTGCTCTACTATTGTATTTTAGTACTTTCGTATTGAGCACTTTTTCTTGTGTTTGGTTCCGTTTGGGGTTTTTTTCTCCCCATTTATCCGACGACTTAGTACGCCGGATTGTAACGGATTTAGGTTCTGTTTGTTAATGGTTTTTTCGAGAGTTTATATTGGCATAAATTTACGGAATGCATTCTCACAGAGACTAACTAGTTATTATTATCATCTATATATATATATATATATATATATATATATATATATATATATATATAATAAAATGTGTGATCGTTTTCTTTAAAGTGTATATTAATTGTTTTTGTTATTAGACATGTTATGATATATTAATTGTCCATAATGGTATTTATACCATTATGGCCACTTAGTGTATCATAGCATGTATGATTGAATAACAAAAACAATAAATATACACTTTAAAGAAAACGTTCACGGCTTCTCACACTTTTTATCCTATACCAATTTCTCTCGTTAGAACAACCCTATTTCTTTATCATATATATATATATATATATAAATGTAAACTTGTCGTTATACTCGTTTCGAAAAACCCTCCGAGCACATACGTGGAAGGAAAAAATGGTGATAAAAAAAGAACTAGCTGAGCACTTGAACATCAGTCAAAGTAGGCAGCCCAAAGAAAAAACCCGCGACTCGTAACCTGAAACAAAAAGCGCTAAATACGCAAGTAGAGCAAACAAAGTAAATATATATATATATATATATATATATATATAGTAAATAACTAACTTAGAGAGCCAACGAACCTACCAAGGTTTCACCAAATTGGACCTTCAGGGAAAGTTGGCTGGAGGTCCATCCAATTTGATGAAACCTTGGTAGGTTCGTTGGCTCTCTAGGTTAGTTATTTACTATATATATATATATATATATATATATATATATATATATATATGCAGGTTTTATTAAATGGCATACAAGATATTTTGGTTAAGTCTTTTATTTAATTTTTGCTATGTTCTTATACGTTGGATCTCCCAGAACAGAGCTCAAACCAATTTCATTTAAACACACACGGAGATCTAACAAACTTTATCCGTGTATTTCTTGTTGACAACACAAATATCATAGCATCATTCACATGCAAAAGAAAAGGCTAAAAATAATAGAAGCATTATTCATAAAAAAGAAAAACCCAACACTCAACAATAACAACTACGAATACGCTAACAACGTGCTTACCGTGTTCAGCATATAAAACATACACACAACTCTACAAACGATCACACCATGTCTGTCATTTTTAACCCGAAAACACCAACCATGCAAATGATGCCATTTTAATTATAATTTAGTTAAATTTTCAGTACCTAAATATTTTACCTGGATGATGGAGATGCCCAGCAACCTCGACATTTTGGAGAAAGATATCAGTGTAATCAAGAATCTCTACTGGCAGCAAACTGCCTGCATACGGACAGGTAACGATTTCAACAAATTCACAAAAATAGAAACGGGCGTAAGACAAGGATGTGTCTTTTCACTAGATCTCTTCAACTTGTACAGCGAGAATATTTTGAGGACTATAGATGCTACACCAGGATTTGTTATCGGAGGTTATAATTTGAACAACATAAGGTATGCAGATGATACAGTGCTGATTGCAGACACGGAAAGAAAACTACAAGACCTCTTACAGAAGGTAGCTGAGGAGAGTGACAAAAAAGAACTACAAATAAACAGCAAGAAAACTGAATGCATTGTCATCAGCAAAAAGAACAACACAAAATGCCAAATACAGGTGTGGGATACTAGAATCAAACAAGTACAAAAATTTAAATACCTAGGAAGTGTTCTAACAGGAGATGGAAAGTGCGACACAGAGATCCGAAGGTGAATTGGCATGGCGAAGGACGCGTTCCAGAAGTTGAGTCAAGTACTAAGACACAGGGAAAATTCCCTAGAAACAAAGAAGAGGGTGCTAGATTGCTATGTGATGTCAGTTCTTCAATACGGCAGTGAATGCTGGACAATATCATTGAAGATTAGGAAAATCTTGAAGCAGCTGAAATGTGGTTCTACAGAAGGATGCTACGGATATCGTTGACCGAGCATGTGAGCAATGATGTGGTTTTGAAAAGAATGGCATTGAAAAGAAAACTAATAGTGAGCATCAGGAAGAGACAACTGAAGTTCCTGGGACATGCAATGAGGATGGAGGGCTTGGAGAACCTGATACTCACAGGCCAGATAGAAGGAAAAAGAGACAGAGGAAGGCAGCGGATAACATATTTGAAGGGCCTGATCAGGTTGATGACAGAACGGGGTTGCGAGGTGTAACAGGAGAAAACATACTAAGAGCCACCAAGGATAGGGAGATGTGGAAAGCCATGATCGCCTACGTCCTGAAAGGATAGGGCACATAGAAGAAGAAGAAGGTTTTTCAGTTCTTATTAATATTAACCCAAAGTACAAATGTTGAAGTGCCTGCATGTCAAATATTTCAAATAAAAGTTTATATTTAATATTTTTTGTGTGTATAGATAGGTATTTGAAGGTTATCACAATGCGTTTAGTTATATAATGAATGAAGGTAAAGAAGTTGTTGGGTATTACCTATTTATTATTCATTAATATTTCAAGATCAGTAGGTATTTGAAGGCTATCACAATGCGTTTAGTTATATAATGAATGAAGGTAAAGAAGGTGTTGGGTATTACCTATTTATTATTCATTAATATTTCAAGATCAGTAGGTATTTGAAGGCTATCACAATGCGTTTAGTATAATAAAGGAAGGTAAAGAAGGTGTTGGGTATTACCTATTTATTATTCATTAATATTTCAAGATCAGTAGGTATTTGAAGGCTATCACAATGCGTTTAGTATAATAAAGGAAGGTAAAGAAGGTGTTGGGTATTACCTATTTATTATTCATTAATATTTCAAGATCAGTAGGTATTTGAAGGCTATCACAATGCGTTTAGTATAATAAAGGAAGGTAAAGAAGGTGTTGGGTATTACCTATTTATTATTCATTAATATTTCAAGAACAGTAGGTATTTGAAGGCTATCAGAATGCGTTTAGTATAATAAAGGAAGGTAAAGAAGGTGTTGGGTATTACCTATTTATTATTCATTAATATTTCAAGGTCAGTAGGTATTTGAAGGCTATCACCATGCGTTTAGTATAATAAAGGAAGGTAAAGAAGGTGTTGGGTATTACCTATTTATTATTCATTAATATTTCAAGATCAGAATCTCATCTTCAGAATGATTGGCTTCACGTCGTCCGCTGTTGGACCGTGCCTTTAAACGAATGGCCATCTTTCGCTGCTACTGTTTTCGTTTATTGTATTATGTGTGTGTGTGTGTGTGTGTGTGTGTGTGTGTGTGTGTGTGTGTGTGTGTACCTGTACGTGGGTTAGTTTATGTATGTGTGTATGTGTTTATGGTTTATATAAGTATGCGCGGTAGTAGGATTTGGCTTTTTGGCCTCTTTTTTAAAGTGATAGCGGGCGCTATATTTTTAATATTTTCAAAATCGGGTATAATATAACCATGGTTAGTCGTGGGGTAACATTAATTGATAGTTAGTGTTCCAAGGTTAAGAGTTACTGACTATGAAAGAATAAGAAAAAGAAAAACATTTTCAAGGAGAGAGAACAATAAAAGAAGAGGAATTAAGACAGAAGATAACGATTGACATTGCATTTAAGGGTTATTGAGTGTGAAAGAATGAGAAACAGAAAAAACTTCATTAAAGAGAGAGAACAATAAAAGAACAGGAATTAAGAAGACAGAAGATAATGATTGACATTGCATTTAACCCGAGGACACTAACCATGGGTATATAGTACTCTGTGCAAATGACGCCATTTTAATTACAATTTAATTAAATTTTCAGTACCTGATTTTCTTATCTAAATAATGTTTTTCAGTTCCTATTAATGTTAACACAAATTTCAAAGTTTGAAGTGCCTGCATGTAAAATATTTAAAATAATATTTTTCATTCAATATCTTTTTGATATTTTCAAAATCGGGTATGATATACCCATTGTTATTAGTGGTGTGACTTTAGTTGATGGTTAGTGTTCCAGGTTTAATGAAACCTGCATAAAAGAGAGATTTCTGCCTAAATACACAATATATATGTGTATATATATATGTGTGTGTGTGTGTGTGTGTGTGATATACCCATTGTTATTAGTGGTGTGACTTTAGTTGATGGTTAGTGTTCCAGGTTTAATGAAACCTGCATAAAAGAGAGATTTCTGCATAAATACACAATATATATATATATATATATATATGTGTGTGTGTGTGTGTGTGTGTGTGTGTGTGTGTGTGTGTGTTAATTTAACGACTTTTCTAAACACTACTCCCGTCTCTTCCGTTTTACACTCTCAAATCTCGTCACCTTTAGTTCTTTATATCTTCAATTCTATTCACGTCTTCCATGGATTTTTTGTGTTTATCTTTTAAAATCCTTCATATATATATATATATATATATATATATATATTTCTTCTTTTATTGGCATTCAGATTAAAATAGCAACCCTTTTATACGTGTTCTGTTTTTATACCGTTTCCGTTCGAAAAATCCCCTTTGGTCGTACAGTGCGTTAAATTTTAAATTTAACTTTACACCGCTGTAAAATTAAACATTTTTCTGATTCGATTTGAAGAGCGAGAAGAAAATATGGCGTCAACAAAAGCTAAAAATTCAAGGCAAACTTTTAAGCAACAAATGGGGAAAAAATGTTGGAACTCAATCAAATATTTTCAAGACTGAATTGTGTCCCTCGTGTGGGAGAGCAGAGCTTGCTAGTTTGTGTTATGTGCCTGGGTCTATAATTCTATTTCAACAACAGAAACTTTTTTATTTTTGTATTATCCCCTTTTTTATTGTTTTTGTATTTGCTACTTTATTTATTCTACATATATTTGCATATGTTTATTTAGATATCAATATTTATATATGTATCATTCTCAATACGTTAATATCTATCTATCTATCTATCTATCTATTTCAGTATATTAATATCTATCTATCTATCTATCTATCTATCTATCTATCTATCTTAGTCGTTCATATCTATCGATCTATCTATCTCAGTATGTTAATATCTACCTATCTCAATATGTTAATATATATCTATATATCTATCGCAATATGTTAATATGTATCTATCGATATATATATATCTATCTCAATATGTTAATATCTATCTATCTATCTATCTATTTATCTATCTTAGGGCTTTCATATCTATCTATCTATCTATCTATCTATCTATCTATCTCAGTATGTTGATATCTACCTACCTAAATATGTGAATATATATCTATTTATCTATGTCAATATGTTAATACCTCTATCTCAATATGTCAATATATATATATATATATATATATATATATATATATATATATCAGTATATTAATGTCTTTCTACTTATCTCAGTATATTAAACTATCTAAGTAAGTTAATAGCTATCTATCTCAATATGTTAATATATATCTATTTATCTAAATATGTTAATATCAATCGATCTCAGTATGTTAATATCTACCTATCTAAATATGTTAATATATATCTATTTATCTATCTCAATATGTTAATATCTATCTATCTATCTATCTATCTATCTATCTATCTATCTATCTCAGTATGTTAATATCTATCTATATATAGATCTATTTATCTCAATATATTAATATATATCTTTCTACCTATCTCAGTATGTTAATCTATCTATCTAGGTATGTTAATAGATATCTATCTCAATACGTCAATATATATCTATTTACCTAATATGTTAATATCTATCTATCTCAGTATGTTTATCTATCTATCTATCTATCTATCTATCTATTTATCTATCTATCTATCTTAGGGCTTTCATATCTATCTATATTTATTATTATTACGTTAGAACATCTAACGTAATAATAATAAATAATCCTTTCTCTATTAACTTAATGTTTTAAATGTTGCAATTATTTTCTTCGTTCTCATTCATTTGTATATCTATCTATCTATCTATCTATCTATCTATATATATATATATATATATATATATATATATATATATATATATATATTGCCATCCGCGGACAGATCTGTTTCGCCGTATCACATCTCATCAGTACGGTTAGACTTCGATTGCTTTTTTACCCAGGATTGAAACCCGACCGAAATGGCGTCAGTCGGCAACTCTGCCCCTGGGCGTACGGTGTAAGTAGGCAGACTTTTTAGCGCATATCATTATACGCGCCCAATAGCTAGAGCGCTCTAATTCATTTCACTGAATGAGCGATGCCTACATGCTACAGTAGCTACTGTTTATCAAAGTCTACTATTATTCCAGAGCCATATATATATATATATATATATATATATATATATATATACCAATCTACATATCTATGCTCTCGTATACATATATATATACATATGTGTGTGTGTGTGTGTGTGTGTGTGTGTGTGTGTGTGTGTGTGTGTGTGTGTGTGTGTGTTTGTTTTCTGGATTCTTGTTCAGAAAGCCACACAACGACTGACTTGAGAACGTATTTTTTTCCGCGTGAATTTCTGTGAATCCTTCGTCACCAAATTGTTTTTCGGCAAGAATGTATTTTTCCTCCGCGTAACTTGTTCGAATCTTCGCCGCCAAATTGTTGTGGATTCTTGTTTAGAAAACCACACAATATAATAATAACAAAAACAGATATGAGAGGAAAAATATAACTATACTGAATAAAAGATATACAACCTGTATACGGTTAGTAGATTCAGGAATACTTGTTAGTAGGAGTCAAATATATACAAGAAGTAAGTCCGGGTAATAGTCGATATTCTTGCTGACCAACAAGCGGCGGTTCAACTGCTCTGACAAACACCAACTCTAACAACAACAACTATATTTAGTTGTCCCTCCCAGTAAGGGCAACATGTGACACATGGTCAGTTTTGACTGGGATTTCGGGGCTATATGGCCCGGCCAAAAAATGGCTGTCTATTTTTGCCCAGTCGTGATTCTACCCTTCGGCGGAACCACGACTGGGTTAGTGCTCTCTGCTCGGAAGCAGAGAGCGCCCTCTACCCGAAGGCAGAGAGCTGACAGTGTTATAGTTGAAGAGTCTCAGCAACTCTAACAACAACAACAACAACAACCCGTTCTGTATAGGAAGGATTATTTGTATACCATGGAAGAGTTCATAGAGTGTGTGAAAAGGGGTGACTCCCCAACACTTCCCTCTCTAGTTTCTTTTTAGGAAGGGTTAATATTTTTTTCGTTTTGGGTCTATAATTAAAGGTTCTGTGAACTTCTGCTTCCAGTTGGTTCTTCTGATTTCCGTGTTAGCTTTTGGTTTCTGGATGCCAGAAGCTTCGAAGATTTCCTCCATAGAATCTTCACATTCTAAAGGTAAGCAGGTTGGTTCTTCCAATCTTCTTTTTTGGATTTGATTCGCGTGTCTTCTATGCGTTAAGTTTTTCCCTTTGATAGTCTACATTACGCTTCCAATTCTGCTTATAATTATTTCTGGCTCCCAATACGCCATATTGTTAGTAAATATTTTGAAATATACTTTTTCGCTGGGCTTGGACGATCTCCTCACTATTGTAGGTGTATTCCGATTATTGCTTTTGCTTGGTAATAATTTCTTGAAAACTGATCGGATTTTTCACGCGAACATCACCTCGGCTGGTGACAGTCCTTATGTGTTCTGGTTTGCAAGTTTTTCCCGTAACTATCGAAGTAATAAATACAGGTTTCTTTTGCGCGATTTCTGTTGTAAATTTTTACTGCTTGATAATACCTCTTTTTTACGCTTTTTATTTTTTTGTAACAACCATATCTGGTCGGGTGCCCCTGCTGTTCTCCTCGGGCTTCTCGATAAGGTTCAGAGGAGGGTCTGTAATGTGATAGATACCGACTTCGCAGACCGCCTGCAGTCTCTCTCCCACCGGCGCGACGTGGCTTCCCTGTGTCTCTTCTATAAATACTTTCACGGCTTCTGCTCCGATGAACTTAGATCACTGGTGCCCGCTAAATACGAATTTGAACGAGATACTAGATTAGCAACTAGATCCCACCCTTTTACAGTGAAACCGATAAAATGCAGCCGTAACTTCTACTCCAACAGTTTTTTTCCTCGCACTTCCCGACTGTGGAATTCTCTTCCAAATGATTGCTTCCCCGACGGTTACAATCTCCAGGAGTTTAAATGTAAGGTCAATAGACACCTCCTAACACACTAACCTGCTCCCATTCTATCAAACACTCTTCCCATCTGCCCAACCCTCATCCTCTCTATCCTTACTCATCTGTCACCTTCCTCCTGACATTCCCTATGTCTAACCACTCCTTCTCTTTACCTTCCCCTATGTAGCCCCATGCGCAATAGTGGCAGTGGAATGCCTTACTTTGGGTGAGATGATTAAAAAAAAAGCATTAATGGGTGAATCCCATATATTAAATTTCTGCATCTAATCCGTTCCTACCAGATTGTGTGTGTTTTCGTTATGTAGATATTTTTAGTTTTTTTTTTTAATTTTCCTTTAAATTTTGCATTTAAAATAATTTCACCTTCCAGTTTCATTCTTTTTCCTGTTATTGATTTTGCGATTTTTTTAGTGTGTATCTTGGTCAGCTTGTTCACCTTTCGCCATGTTTGCTGGTTTATAATTGTAATATCTGATCCCGAATCCAGTTGCAATTTTATTTTCTTATTCAGAATTTCCATTTCAACGTATCTTCTGGTGTTTCCATTATTATTTTCCACTCTAGCAGATCTTACTCTACTAGGTTTATTTTTATTTCTACCTACCGATGATTTGTGGCCCATCTTACCACACTCTCGGCAATTTTTATATCTGTAAAAGCAATCTTTACGCCAATGCCATCCACCACATCTGTAACATTCAGAAGTGGGAGGCTTGTTTTTTACTGGATTCTTATCAAACGTAGTTCTGTATTTTTTCTCTTTGGCATTATAATTTTGTTTTGTCTGTGAGGAGGGTACAACACGCAAATTTTTATTTACCTTTCAAATGTGCGAGACTCCTGACTCTTCAATGTCCTTGCTATCTTTCTTTATACTGAGGCATTTCTGGCAATCCTCTGACAATTTTTGTAATGCTGGACCTGGCTCGTTTTGCAGTTTGGTCAGCATGCGTTTCCTCATTTTGTTGTCGTTAGCAGCAACTAGTCCTTGGACAAATATGAGAAAACTTAAAATTGTTCCGACAATTTAAAATCGTCACAATGTTTATTGACGATAGCTGCAAAAGTAGAATAGTCCTCGTTTTCGTCTTTTCTGAGATTAAGGCATTTCCACCTTTTATGGAACAACAAGATTTTGGGGCTAAATAGCTGTGAGGCCTGTCACTGCATCATCGACTGTTATATCATTCGTTTTTTTAGGGAGAATATAGTCTACGAACTTGGTGTGTTCGTCTGTGCCTAATTTCCTGAGTAAAAGTTTTAATTTCTTCTTCTCACTCCAGTGCTGACAGTCGATATTAAAAATATCCACGTATCGCCTGTAATTCTCTCCGAAATTTTTATCTTCCTCAACTGAGTATTTAAAATTTCAATCGCGTTCCACACCGCATCTTGTAAAAATGTCTCCTTCTTCTCCGTGTTTCTATCCAGGGCTGTGCTTGTTACTTTTGATAACAGTTCTTGCAGTTGTGTTTGTCTTTCCTCGTTTGCCTTTTGCATTTCAATTCGTCTTTCTTCAATTTGCTTTTGCATCTCTATTTGTCTCTTTGTATTTCTGTTTGTCTTTCTTCGTTAGCCTTTTTTTTTTTTTGCATTTCCATTTGTCTTATTTTGTTAGCCTTTTTTCATTTTCATTTTGTCTTATTTCGTTAGCCTTTTTCATTTCATTTGTCTTATTTGGTGTCCCATTTGCATTTCCATTTGTCTTGTTTGTTAGCCTTTTTCATTTCCATTTGTCTTATTTCGTTAGCCTTTTGCATTTCCCATTTGTCTTATTTCGTTAGCCATTTGCATTTCCATTTGTCTTATTTCGTTAACCTTTTTTTCATTTTCATTTGTCTTATTTTAGTTAGCCTTTTTCATTTTCATTTTGTCTTATTTCATTGTATTGCATTTCCATTTGTCTTATTTCGTTAGCCTTTTTCATTTTCATTTGTCTTATTTCGTTAGCCTTTTGCATTTCCATTTGTCTTATTTCGTTAGCCTTTTGCATTTCCATTTGTCTTATTTCGTTAGCCATTTGCATTTCCATTTGTCTTATTTCGTTAGCCTTTTGCATTTCCATTTGTCTTATTTCATTAGCCTTTTGCATTTCCATTTGTCTTATTTCGTTAGCCTTTTGCATTTCCATTTGTCTTATTTCGTTAGCCTTGCATTTCCATTTGTCTTATTCAGTTAGCCTTTTGCATTTCCATTGTCTTATTTCGTTAGCCTTTTTCATTTCCATTTGTCTTGTTTCGTTAACCTTTTTGCATTTCCATTTGTCTTGTTTCGTTAGCCATTTGCATTTCCATTTGTCTTATTTCGTTAGCCTTTTTCATTTTCATTTGTCTTATTTCGTTAGCCTTTTTCATTTTCATTTGTCTTATTTCGTTAGCCATTGCATTTCCATTTGTCTTATTTCGTTAGCCTTTTTTCATTTTCATTTGTCTTATTTCGTTGAACACTTTTGCATTTCTTGTCTTATTTCGTTAGCCTTTGCATTCCATTTGTCTTATTTCGTTAGCCTTTTTATTTCCATTTGTCTTATTTCGTTAGCCTTTTTCATTTCCATTTGTCTTATTTCGTTAGCCATTTGCATTTCCATTTGTCTTTATTTCGTTAGCCTTTTTCATTTTCCATTTGTCTTATTTCGTTAGCCTTTTGCATTTCCATTGTCTTATTTCGTTAGCCTTTTGCATTTCCATTGTCTTATTTCGTTATTGCTTTTTATTTCCATTTGTCTTATTTTAATTAGCCTTTTGCATTTCCATTTGTCTTATTTCGTTAGCCTTTTTCATTTCATTTGTCTTATTTCGTTAGCCTTTTGCATTTCCGTTTGTCTTATTTCGTTATGCATTGCATTTCCATTTGTCTTATTTCGTTAGCCTTTTTCATTTTCATTTGTCTTATTTCGTTAGCCTTTTTCATTTTCATTTGTCTTGTTTCGTTAACCATTTGCATTTCCATTTGTCTTATTTCGTTAGCCTTTTTCATTTCGACATACTTGTTTCCGTTAGCCTTTTGCATTTCCATTTGTCTTATTTCGTTAGCCTTTTGCATTTCCATTTGTCTTATTTCGTTAGCCATTTGCATTTCCATTTGTCTTATTTCGTTAGCCTTTTGCATTTTCCATTTGTCTTATTTCGTTAACCTTTTGCATTTCCATTTGTCTTATTTCGTTAGCCTTTTATGTTCCATTGTCTTATTTCGTTAGCCATTTACATTTCCATTTGTCTTTATTTCGTTATTTTGCATTTCCATTTGTCTTATTTCGTTAGCCTTTTGCATTTCCATTTGTCTTATTTCGTTAGCCTTTTGCATTTCCATTTGTCTTATTTCGTTAGCCTTTTGCATTTCCATTTGTCTTATTTCGTTAGCCTTTTGCATTTCATTTGTCTTATTTCGTTAGCCTTTTGCATTTCCATTTGTCTTATTTCGTTAGCCATTTGCATTTCCATTTGTCTTATTTCGTTAGCCTTTTGCATTTCTATTTGTCTTATTTCGTTAGCCTTTTGCATTTCCATTGTCTTATTTCATTAGCCTTTGCATTCCATTTGTCTTATTTCGTTAGCCATTTACGTTTCATTTGTCTTATTTCGTTAGCCATTTGCATTTCCATTGTCTTATTTCGTTAGCCTTTTGCATTTCCATTTGTCTTATTTCGTTAGCCTTTTGCATTTCCATTTGTCTTATTTCGTTAGCCTTTGCATTTCCATTTGTCTTATTTCGTTAGCCTTTTGCATTTCCATTTGTCTTATTTCGTTAGCCTTTTGCATTTTCCATTTGTCTTGTTCGTTAGCCTTTTGCATTTCCATTTGTCTTATTTTAGTGCTTCTTTTTGCATTTCCATTTGTCTTTGGTTAACTTCATTTGCATTTCCACTTGTCTTATTTCGTTAGCCTTTTGCATTTCCACTTGTCTTATTTCGTTAGCCTTTTACATTTCCATTGTCTTATTTCGTTAGCCTTTTGCATTTCCATTTGTCTTATTTCGTTAGCCTTTTGCATTTCCATTTGTGCTTCGTTAGCCTTTTGCATTTCCATTTGTCTTATTTCGTTAGCCTTTTTTGCATTTCCATTTGTCTTATTTTCATGTTTTATTTCTAATTGATATTGTCTTTCTTCAGTTCTCTTTATAATTTCGAGTATTCCCTTTTGAAAATCTTCCATTTTTTTCTTTTCGGTATTAGTGCCGACAACTTGTTTGAGGTCGACATGTTTGAGTCAGTTTGTGGCACACTTTGTTAAAGTGATTCAGTGGGGAGAAAAAAATTCGTCAAAATTTTCTTGTGCGACTTGTGCGCGAATCGGTTTCGCCAATTTGGCGAGAATGTATTTTTTCTTCCACGTGAACTTGCACGAATTCTTCGTCGCCAAATTGTTGTTGAGCGACTGACGTGAAACACGTATTTTCCTCCTCGTGAACTTATTCGAAACCTTCGTCGCCAAATTGTTGTGGCGACTGACTTGAGAACGTATTTTTTCTCCGTGTGAATTTGTACGAATCCTTCGTCGCCAAATCACTTATAGTTGGCTATCTACAACGAGGCCAAATTCCGTTAACCTGCAACAATATACAACCACCCCTCACTAGAATGGACTCTCCACTGTAAACTGGAAGAGAATGGATAACCCGCTATAGTCCACAACAATTACTCTATTAAAAAGAATTTTCAATTCATTTCTATAGAAAAATAATTTTATTGCATTACTATAGTAAAAGTAATTTTTAATGCATTACTATATAAAAAATAATTTTCACATACTTGAAAATTTACACAGTTGTACTATAAGCGCCTGTGAGTGTTCTTAGCTAGGTTTTGTATCGTGGTACCCCCGATAAATATTGATAATCGAAAAAATCGTGTCATAGAAGGAGTGGTCCGATTTTAATCAAATTTTATACACTCATAGACAAAGACATAAGAAACAATATTCAGAAGTTTCAAGGTTGTAGTTCTTACAGTAGTGCAGAAAATCGATTATATATATATATATATATATATATATATATATATATAAAAGGCAAGATGTTTGTGTGGGTGTCTGTTTATCTGCGTGTATGTCTGTATTATTTTCAGTCCTTTTATTTTAGTTTTTGCTTCGGGTTTGGCTCTAAGTAGGTATAATTGTAGTTTTTAGTCTCAGCCATGATACCATTTACTCAGAGGACTTATTTAGCCTTCAAAATTCAGTTTACGACGATAAAACCTATTTGATATCAATACCAGAAAATCAAAATTTGACTTACATCCATTCATTTTTCTTTCAGTCTACGGTTTCGCTTTAACTGGAAACAACTATTGCTTTTTAGTATTTCGTGCCAACATCCAAAGAGTCTGAGCTCCAGAACCATGGATTAGTTTTAAAGCTTTCATTACATCCGAGCAACGGATATATATATATATATATATATATATATATATATATATATATATATATATATATTAGGTGCGATTGGTAAATTGTCGCAATTATTTTATTATTACAAATATTTTTTAGGCTGAGTCTGAGCTCCAGGACCATGGATTAGTTTTAAAGCTTTCATTACACCCGAGCAACGCCGGGCTATACTGCTAGTTTTCTATAAGAATGCATTGAAAATTAATTTTTACTATAGAAATACATTGTAAATGATTGTTGCACAGAAATGGACTGATTTTTTTTTCCAGTGGAGGTGCATTAAAGATGCAAAATGAAGGACAGGTTTTTCATTTACATTTTACTGCAAATAATTCAGATGATGTTGCATATATCTTCTGTTTTCTTCTCTTGTCTCGTAAAAGACGTTGTCGAACTTAAGCCTCCGGCGCCATAATTCGATTTTCGAGATAACGTTCTCGCCGCCATGAGACTATTTGTATTCTCCCGTACAGCAAATATTTATTCTCTTTTCAATATGTCTTACTTATCGAGCTCGTAATAAAGTGATCCACTTAGGCAATGCATCGACCGGTCACAGCGGCAAATCATTGTTCACCTGACAACGACGTGGATGTAAGGGTTAACTGGCCTTAATATCCCGTGTCTGTTATTCAGCAGGGACTGCCACAGCGAACTGAGTTATGGCACGATTCCACGTCAAAACTATTAGAAGCGCCGAAAGTATAAATTTGCTACGATTCGCCTAAGGTGATCAAATTTTAAGGAATTGTTTTATAGTGGAATTGTTTTATTCTTTTCTAGTTGTAGTAGGGTTCCGTTCGAGCGAAGGGTAATTGTATACCGTTGCAGGTTAACGGATTTTGGCCTTGTGGTAGATAGCCCACTATAAGTCATAAAATGATTATAAAATCAAGAAAAGAAAATTGAGTTGAAAATAACATTTATATATATACATATATCAATTAATGTTTTCCAATTAAAGCAATACTTGAATATAAAGGTCCAACGGAGGTTAGAAGGTTCATGGCAAATGATGAGCTGACAGAGATAAAAGGCTTAGGAATGTAGGGAGCGGAGGTATGCGAGGAATGTCTTTGAAGTATTCACTCCTTAGGTCAGTAATGTCAGGAGGGGATATCTGACTACGATATAAAAAAAATTGTACATATATCTATAGTTTCTAAGATAGATAGATAGATAATGAACACATTGACAAAGAGATAGATAGTAAACATGTTACGGAAATTAACGAAACTTGGTTATAAGCAACCGACAGTTTGTAATGAATTATTTTGAACATTATTTTTACCGATACTCGTATTTAAGTAGATATTCTGTTTTTAATTAAACAGTATTTTTATATTTATATCTACCGGCCTGATTATTTACGATAAATTTTTATTACGAAAATGTGTGCTACCCAGCAGGTTTCGAACCTGTGACCCCTATTACATAGAGAAAGCATACCATTTGATCTGGTACCGTCTTGACCACTCGACCAGGGATAGCCTCTTGATCAGACGAGGTTTTTATCATGATTATATAACATAATTTTCGATAATTTCCGTAACATGTTTACATTTGTTGACATTACGATACATTTCAGAGCAGATATGGTTGTTTGCGGTAAAATCGAAAATTGTGTTATATAAGCATGATAAAAACCTCGTCCAATCAAGAGGCTATTCATGGTCGAGTGGTCAAGACAGTACCAGATCAAATGGTATGCTTCCCCTATGTAATAGGGGCCTCAGGTTCGAATCCTGCTGGGTAGCACACATTTTCGTAATAAAAATTTATCGTAAGTAATCAGGCCGGTAGATATAAATATAAAAATACTGTTTAATTAAAAATAGAATATCTACTTAAATACGAGTATCGGTAAAAATAATGTTCAAAATAATTCATTATAGATAGATAGATATGTTCAAGCTGGCGTAGATAGATAATGGTGGTTGGTTGGTTAATTTTATTTAACAGAATATCAACCTTAATGGGTTATTAAATGCCATATCTAATTATTTTGCTCGCAAAATATTATATTATTTTTTTTTATTTTAGAAGATTAAAATTATGTAGCGATGCAAATGTTACTTATTAACAGATAGGTTGATTTATACCTTCCCACCGGCATTTTCGTATAAGAGAATATAAAGAACCCAACTGGATTTGGAACTTGGTTCTCTTATTAAAAATTTCAATCCAGTATCTATTACACCACCCGCAAATCCAAGCTTTCAGCACCCTGGTATTCCCTGGAAGTCACCCATATTCTTACTGACCAAGTTTAGTTGCTTAACTTACTTCTGAAAATCGCAGAGGAACGTGTGTTACGTGATGTTGTCGTCAGCCCTGTGTCTAAATATCTAAACTTATTTATAAATGGAACTTTCTCTCTCTCTCTCTCTCTCTCTCTCTCTCTCTCTCTCTCTCTCTCTCTCTCTCTCTGTGTGTGTGTGTATCCGTTACCAATAGACTCCGAAACGGCTGAACCGATTTCCTTGAAAATTTACACATTTGTACTATAAGCGTCTGCGAGTGTTCTTAGCTAGGTTTTGTGTCGAGGTACCCTCGATAAATATTGAAAATCGATAATCGAAAAAATCGGGTTACAGAAGGAGTGGTCCGATTTTAATCAAATTTGATACACTCATAGACAAAGACATAAGAAACGATATTCAGAAGTTTCAAGGTTGCAGTTCTTACAATAGTGCAGGAAATCGATAATATATATATATATATATATATATATATATATATATGTAAGACAAGATGTTTTTGTGTGTGTGTTTATCTGCTTGTATGTCTGTATTTTTTTCAGCCCTTTTATTTTAGTTTTTGCTCCGAGTTTGGCTCTAAGTAGATATAATTGAAGTTCTTAGTCTCAGCCATGATACCATTTACTCAGAGGACTTATTTAGCCTTCAAAATTCAGTTTACAGCGAAAAAAACTTATTTGATATCGATACCAGGAAATCAAAATTTGACTTGCATCCATTCATTTTTCTTTCAGTCTACGGTTTCGCTTTAACTGGAAACAACTATTGCTTTTTAGTATTTCGTGCCAACATCCAAAGAGTCTGAGCTCCAGAACCATGGATTAGTTTTAAAGCTTTCATTACACCCGAGCAACGCCGGGCTGTACTGCTAATGTAAAATATTTGGTTGCTTCTCAGACTCGGACGTTATTAAGAACGTCTTCAATTTGTCTTCCTGTTAGTTGTTCCCTATAGAACGTTTAATTCTTGGGCATAGATTGAAATTTTCTATTCCTATATTTTCTATTAAATTGGTCCTTTTAGAATTTGAAGTTCTCAATGCGCAGTTGTGAAACCTTAGATCTTCTTCTGATACCAAAACTAGGGATTTAAAAACTAGACTAAACGATCTCACTCACAACTAAGAAAGCGCATCCATTTTCCACTCAGAACTGAAATGACGGAATGAGCACTTTTCAGTCATTAAATCTTTACGACTTAAGTCGTTAGGAATCACTAGACCTGACAAATGTTCAGTGGTAATATTGTTGGATCATGGTGATTACATTCCTAAGACGATGGCTATTTTAACCTCAACATAAAAATTTGTTGGGTGTTTTAAATAGCTACGACTCAACAACATCTTTGGAAAGTGTAATTAGTCGGTCGGTCAACTTGACACCCCCAAAGCGAGTACAGATAGGCAGGCGCGGAAACTGTGATTGGTTGCTGGCTTGTCTATGCAATGTGTGGTCTTCTGCACAGGCAGGTACCAAGAGCTGAAATGAGAGGGCAGTCAGAATTCTCGAGAAGGCGTCGACTGTGCGCGTCGTTACGGCAGTAGGAGAAACGACGGAATTAATTTTTTTTCGTGAAACATTTCAGCACAGAAAGTTCCGGAGACGCTTAGTAAAGT
This sequence comes from Ascarosepion bandense, assembly GCA_037127315.1. Taxonomy (NCBI): domain Eukaryota; kingdom Metazoa; phylum Mollusca; class Cephalopoda; order Sepiida; family Sepiidae; genus Ascarosepion; species Ascarosepion bandense. The sequence continues at coordinate 145,317 of JBBBDQ010002752.1, read as the reverse complement.
GGGTTTAAAGTGGTGTTCTTTCTTCAGGCATAGCTAATGTGATTCGGCCTCCAGGCTCTATTCGTCCACGTGTTTACGGTTTACTTAAAACACATAAAGTCGATATACCGTTGTAACCCATCTTATTCATGGTAGCTCAACAAAGGTTGCTAAAAGGTTGCTAAATGGATTGCAACTTTGTTGGAACCGGATTTGGAACCTTACGGCAAATATTGCATAAAAGATTCCTTTACATTTGCAGAACGCATACAGTCAGTCAGTCAGTCAGTCAGTTAAGTGCCATACGTGATACACGCTTTGGACGATCATGTCCCGAAAGAGACATAACTGACTGGGCAGAAGATTATCCCGCAGTAGGTTGCCATTGCTTTCTGTGATAGACTGTTTGCCAGCCAAGGCTATAGGACCAAATCTGTAATATTATTTGACTCATAGCTAGAGGGGAAAGAAATGTATTATATTATTAAGTAGTAATTGGTGGGGGAACAGTTTATTACTTCATAGCAATAGAAAACTGATCCCCTACTTTATGACCAGTAGAAGTCTTACTCATGTCTCCAACTATTATATTGTCAGTCAGTTAAAGGTCCTACGTGATACACGCTTTGAGTGACCATGTCTCGAAAGAGACATAACTGACTGGGCAGAAGATTATCCCGCAGTAGATTGACATTGCTTTCTGTGATAGACTGGTTGCCAGCCAAGGCTATAGAACCAAATCTGTCCTATTATTTGACTCATAGATAGAGAGGGAAGAAATGTATTATATTATTAAGTAGTCATTCGTGGGGGATCAATTTATTACTTCATAGCAATAGAAAACAGATTCCCCACTTTATGCCCAGTAGAAGCCGTAATCATATCTCCAACTATTATATTCAGTCACTCAGTTAAAGGTCCTACGTGATACACGCTTTGGGCATTCATGTCTCGAAAGAGACATGACTGACTGGGTAGAAGATTATCCCACAGTAGGTTGCCATTACTTTCTGCGATAGACTGGTTGCTAGCCAAGGCTATAGAACCCAATCTGTCCTATTATTTAACCCATAACTAGAGGGAATAGACGGAATAATACCTTTCCCAATGGTATTTCTCCGTAACAATCTAAATTAGTAAATAAATTTATGTGTTGCTTCGATATCAGTCACCTTTTTAATCACTTGTGTCCCTATTTGAGAAACTATAGATATATGTACAATTTTTTTTATATCGTAGTCAGATATCCCCTCCTGACATTCCTGAAAATATTTTTGTGGAGTTAATGAAATTTACTGTCACGTCAGTTGAATTCAGTTTCAACGATGTCAGACAAAAAGATGGCGTCTCGATGGGATCAGCATTGGGATCGACCATGTTGAATATTTTTTTACGTTTTTACGAAAACCGTTTGTTATTCTAGCACCGCAAATCCGTTATTGTATCTCCAGTACGTTGATGACACTTCTGCCTCTTTGATAATCAAATTGAGGCTAATAAAGAAATTTTTATCCTTACGAAACACTATGCACTCTGCATTGTAATATCTGCCCAGCTTGGACTGGGGTAAGAAATGGCTCGTAAATTTCAATGCTTCCAAAAAGAAGCTGCTATCAATTAACCATCATAGACAACTGCACCTACCTCCCATTAGCATGGAACAGGCTTGCCTCCCAGAGAGTAAAGCACTACGCCTCTTTGGCCTTACACTCCTGGTGGACCTCAAATGGAATGACTATATCGAATCCATTGCTAAATCCGATGCTATGAAAGTCGGTTCTCTGTGCAGGGTCCGGAAGTTTTTCCCCGTCTGAATCTATCCTGTACATATATAAATCTACCATCCGCTCGTGTACTGAATACTGTTGCCATATCTGGTCGGGTGCCGCTGCTACTCTCCTCGGGCTTCTTGACAAAATACAACGGAGAATCTGTAACGTGATCGATACTGTCTTGGCAGGCCGGCTGCAACCACACTCTCACCGGCGTGACGTGGCTTCCCTGTGCCTCTTCTATAAATACTTTCACGGCTTCTGCTCCGATGAACTTAGATCATTGGTGCCGCCTAGGTAGGAATTTACACGAGACACTAGATTAGCAACTAGGTCCCATCCTTTTACAGTGAAACAGATAAGATGTAACCGTAATTTCTACTCCAACAGCTTCTTTTCTCGTGCTTCCCGCCTGTAGAATTCCCTTCCACGTGCCTGCTTCCTCGACAGCTACAATCTCCAGGAGTTTAAATGTAAGGTCAATAGACACCTCCTATCACGCTAACTTGCGTCTATTTTCTCAAACACTCTCACCATCTACCCAACCCTCATTCCCGGTATCCTTAACCGTCTATCACCCTCCTTCTGACATTTCCTATATCTAACCATCCTTTCTCATCATTCCCCCCCTATGTAACCCCCTGCGCAATAGTGGCAGTGGAATGCCTTGCTCGGGGTGAAACGATTAAAAAGAATGTCGAAAAAAATTCCATGTTGCCATTTTTATATGTTTTTTTTTTTAATCATATCGCCCCGGGCAAGGCGGTAACGACACTGATGCGCAGGGGGCTACGTAGGAATGAAAAGAATGGAAAAGAGAAAGCCGGAAACCACATCCTAAACAAGGAACAAGGGTTGAGCCTCTTCACCTGTTCAGTAGACGTGGGTGGAGTGTGAACCGGGCGATAGTTTAGTCTATCTACTCCAATTGAAAAAAAAAAGAAAAGAAAAAGGAGTGAAAAGATTGGAAAAGAGAAAGCTGGAAACCACATCCTAGACAGGGAACAAGAGATTAGCGTCTTCACCTGTTCAATAGACGTGGGTGGAGTGTGAACCGGGCGATAGTTTAGTTTATCTACTCCAATTGAAAAAAGAAAAAAAGAAAAGAAAAAGGAATGAAAAGATTGGTAAAGAGAAAGCTGGAAACCACATCCTAGACAGGGAACAAGGGACGAGCCTCTTAACCTGTTCAATAGACGTGGGTGGAGTGTGAACCGGGCATGTAATGATGACAAAACCTCCATTATGTTAACTTTACATCTATTTATCGTAAACCAACGTTTACCGGTCCCTATATTCGCTGGGATTAATTTGTCCTACGAAACGTCAGATAAATTTGTTGAATTATCAATGACAGTCAGTCTGTCAAGAGTTATCTGCTCTTAGTTTTTTGTTATCTCCTCTTGTTTTTTGTTGTTGTTGTTTTTTTTTAACAGTCCCTGATGTAAATAAAGCGTTCGCCTCCCGCGTGTGTTTGTAGCGGATAAGAAATTAATTAAATCAACTCTCTTCTTCAATTTTACCAAAATTCACAACGACGTGTGAAATCCTGGTTTTTCCTAAATAGAAAACTGATTGACCTTCTGCTTAAAGAAAAAGTCGAAACCAGATTTCGCAAGTAGGTGTTAAAATGATTTCTGATGAAAAGGAGCGACTTGCAAGACCAAAAGGACTTCACGAGTAAGTGCGAAAATATCTCGATTACAATAAAAGGACTTCATCAACGTCACTCAAGTCAGTCAGATGGAAGCAGCGAGAAAGACAGCACTAAAATGTAACTTTCAACTTCAAGCGACACGGACATTGTCCTCTTTCTCTTTCTTCTTACTTTTTTTTTTAATCATTTCAACCCAAGCAAGGCATTCCACTGCAACGATAGCGCAGGGGGTTACATAGGGGAAGGTGCTGACAGAGCGATTGGATATAGGATATGTCAGAAGGAGGGTGATAGACGAGTAAGGAGGTACATAGGAAGCGTGTTTGAGAGAATGGGTGCGACTTAGTGTGTTAGGAGGTGTCTATTGACCTTACATTTAAACTTCTGGAGGTTATAACTGTCGGGGAACCTAGTATGCGGAAGGGAATTCCACAGACGGGAAGTGCAAGAAAAGAAGCTACTGGAGTAGAAATTGCGGTTACATTTTATCGGTTTCACTGTAAAAGGGTGAGACCTAGTTGCTAATCTAGTATCTCGTGCAAATTCGTACCTAGCGGGCACCAGTGATCTAAGTTCATCGGAGCAGAAGCCGTGAAAGTATTTATAGAAGAAGCACAGGGAAGCCACGTCACGCCGGTGAGAGAGTGACTGCAGGCGGTCAGCCAAGTCGGTATCGATCACATTACAGATTCTCCGTTGTATTTTGTCAAGAACCCCGAGGAGGGAAGCCTGTTCCATGCTAATGGGTGGTAGGTGCGGTTGTCTATGGTGGTTAATTGATAGCAGCTTCCTTTAGGAAGCATTAAAATTTACGAGCCATTTCTTACCCCAGTCCACTACGGATTGGAGGTCCTTTTCAAGCTCGGCAGCGAGGTTCGTTTTGGAAGAATTGAATCTATTTCAACAATTGCTACTACGAACATTTTGTACGAACTCTTGATAACTTAACGTCCTCAGTGACCATTAATTTATACGAATTCTTGTTATTCCTTCTTTTAATAAATTCATATTTTAACATTCAAAATGTATATTTTATTCTTCTTACGCTATTCCACACAATTCCCCATATTCCAACCTGTCGACAACCAACCTTCTGATGATGAAAACCTTCTGACGATAATTCTGCATAAATCCAGTAAGCTGTAAGGAGTTCGGTTGTGTCTGACACAAGGCCGAATTAAAGAACCATTAACCATCTCCCAACGACTTCATGTTAAGCAAAACATGTCTATGTAGTTTTATCAAATTTGACTTCCACTCTGAAATATCAAGTCTATACAAAACAAGGTATTCTTGACTTTATATGAGACCTTATATCGTAGAAGTCCTCATACCGAAAAATTCACCTTATTTATTGGATGACCATCGCAGAAGTCCTTACAACAAAAAATTCACCTTATTTATTGAGTGACCCTTGTGGAAGTCCTTATACAGAAAATTTCACTTTATTTATTCAATGACCCTTGTAGAAGGTTTTATACCTAAAAATTCGCCTTATTTATTGAATGACCCTCGTGGAAGTTCTTATACCGAAAATTCACCTTATTTATTGAATGACCCTCGTGGAAGTTCTTATACCGAAAAATTCACCTTATTTATTGAATGACCCTCGTAGAAGTCCTCATACCCAAAAATTCACCTTATTTATTGAATGACGTTCTTGGAAGTTCGTATACCGAAATATTCACCTTATTTATTGAATGACCCCCGTAGAAGTCCTTAGACCGAAAAATTCACCTTATTTATTGAATGATCCCCGTAGAAGTCCTTATACCTAAAGAATTCACCTTATTTATTGAATGACCCTCGTAGAAGTCCTCATACCCAAAAATTCACCTTATTTATTGAATGACCCTCGTAGAAGTCCTTATCCCAAAGAATTCACCTCACTTATTGAATGACCTTCGTGTCCTTTTGTTTAAAATTTAATTGAGACCCTAATGTATAGAACGCAAATGATTTGATCTAAATCAGAATTCAACGAGGAAATTAAAAAGATTAGTAAAACCTTGACCAATAATGGCAGCTTCCTGTATGTGATTAGGTCCGTAATTAGTAGGAAAATTTTAAAGTTTTAGAAAGCCAGCCTGCCACGGTAAACAAATGCCTTTATGTTCACGTGCCGTGGTTGAGTACAGTAAGTGAGAAATTCGCCAAGAAAATCTTCTCTGCAATAGAGAATTGTTATTTCTCTGCTAAAATGCAATTAGATTTATTTAGGGTTCTACCCATAAGGACGTTCTGCCTCCTCGCCATATTAATTCTTTTTCAATTCAAATGGACTTGCGGGGCTGACTACATGGACAAAACAACCCAGCGGTTAGACACCAGATTGCAACAACATGTCCCTATCAAAATTTAGAATGGAACGTTCCAACTTAAGAATACATACGGTTCTTCGATTGCTGAGCATCAAATAAATAATCAAGCTTGTGCCGTCAATTTTGGCATGATTTTTATTTCCCACCTTAAATCGTGCCCAGATTAAACACCATTTAAAGGCGTTAGAAACAATTTACGGTTTAAACAGCCCTCTCTTTGTAAACAGAGGGAGTGATTGTTTGAACTTAATGTCATTTCCATCTAAATCGTTTTCCGTCTTTAGTAATCTTATTTTACCAATTTCATGTTAATTTCTAACATACTATCCCACGTTTGGCTTGTTTTTATTCTTTTCAATGCTATAATAAAATTTTGCACCGCTTGTAAAATCATAATATATATATATATATTTGGCAGATTTTCTTTTTCAAATGCAGGTCATCAAAGTCAGCTTAGGTCACATCAGGCTCACTAGATAGAAAGAAGCCGAAAATTAACCCTTGCACCTTCTTGTACTATTTTTCCAAAATAGCTTTACTTATGATGCGCCATTCTGTTCAATTTTCGATATATCGTGCCTTACGTTAACAATTTTTTGATACTCTTCCGCAACATTCTATAACATTAACTTTGAATCCTGTTCAAGTTTAGTAAGAATTTGAGAGAGTATTTCTGCATCATTGCAGATAGATAGATAGATAGATAGATAGATAGATAGATAGATAGATAGATAGATAGATAGATAGATAGATAGGATAGAATCAGGAACAGATGATAGATAGATAGATAGATAGATAGATAGATAGATAGATAGATAGATAGATAGATAGATCAGAACAGACTGAGATAGATAGATAGATCAGAACAGACTGAGATAGATAGATAGATCAGAACAGACTGAGATAGATAGATAGATAGATCAGAACAGACTGAGATAAATAGATAGATAGATCAGAACAGACTGAGATAGATAGATAGATAGATCAGAACAGACTGAGATAGATAGATAGATAGATCAGAACAGACTGAGATAGATAGATAGATAGATCAGAACAGACTGAGATAGATAGATAGATAGATCAGAACAGACTGAGATAGATAGATAGATCAGAACAGACTGAGATAGATAGATAGATCAGAACAGACTGAGATAGATAGATCAGAACAGACTGAGATAGATAGATCAGAACAGACCGAGATAGATAGATAGATAGATAGATAGATAGATAATCAACAGATTGACTTTGCCGATCACGTGTATTTATAATGTTTAATTTTCTCGACAGAAAGAAAACGAACGTCAAACACATTTGTTGGAAAGCATAAAAACCATACCAAAAAATAAAAACAATTAATTGCAAACCTGCCTATTGTTCTATTCTCTCCCTGCCGAATGAGGCCCGCTAATCGACTTTCTTCGCTACGGTGATTTAGATATCTTTTTATTACTTTCGTTCAATAATGGTCTTAATGTAACCCCTATAGGTTCCCATACATCACTAACTGGTCGGTTAATGAGACAATCGTACTGGCATTTAACAAATTAGCTAAATGTAAGTAAATGGGATTCGAAGCATTAAAGAGAGAGGGGGCGGGAGAGAGAAAGAAAGAGTGTCGGAGAGATAAGGGGAAAAGAAAGAGCATTAGCTAAATACAGGATTGGGATGAAAAACAAAAAAGAAGAAAAGCATGAGAGTGAGAGAGATGAAGAAGGAAAGAAAGAAAGAAAGACTATAAGATAGATAGATAGATAGATAGATAGATAGATAGATAGATAGATAGATAGATAATGAAGAGACAGTGAAAGATAGATAGATAGATAATGAAGAGACAGTGAAAGATAGATAGATAGATAGATAGATAGATAGATAATGAACAGACTGGCATAGATAGATAGATAGATAGATAATGAAGATAGATAGATAGATAGATAATGAAGAGACAGTGATAGATAGATAGATAGATAGATAGATAGATAGATAGATAGATAGATAATGAAGAGACAGTGATAGATAGATAGATAATGAAGAGACAGTGATAGATAGATAGATAATGAAGAGACAGTGATAGATAGATAGATAGATAGATAGATAGATAGATAGATAGATAGATAGATAGATAATGAGAGACAGTGATAGATAGATAGATAATGAAGGAGACAGATAGATAGATAGATAATGAAGAGACAGTGATAGATAGATAGATAGATAGATAGATAGATAGATAGATAGATAGATAGATAGATAGATAGATAATGAAAGAGACAGATGATAGATAGATAGATAATGAAGAGACAGATAGATAGATAGATAGAGACAGTGATAGATAGATAGACAATGAAGGAAGACAGTGATAGATAGATAGATAATGAAGAGACAGTGATAGATAGATAGATAATGAAAGACAGTGATAGATAGATAGACAATGAAAGACAGTGATAGATAGATAGACAGGCAGAAGAGACAGATAGATAGATAGACAATGAAGAGACAGTGATAGATAGATAGACAATGAGAGAGACAGTGATAGATAGATAGATAATGAAAGACAGTGATAGATAGATAGATAGATAGATAGATAGATAATGAAAGAAGTATTGATAGATAGATAGACAGAGATAGATAGATAGATAGATAATGAAGAGACAGTGATAGATAGATAGATAATGAAAGACAGTGATAGATAGATAGATAATAAGAGAGACATTGATAGATAGATAGATAGATAGATAGATAGATAGATAGATAGATAGATAGATAGATAGCCAGAGACAGTGATAGATGATAGATAATGAAAGACAGTGAGTAAGATAGATAGATAGATAATGAAGAGACAGTGATAGATAGATAGATAGATGATAGATAGATAGATGGATAGATGTGGAAAGACAGTGATAGATAAATAGATAATGAAAGAGACAGTGATGGATAGATAGATAGATAGATAGATAGATAGATAGATAGATAGATAGATAATGAAGAGACAGTGATAGATAGATAATGAAGAGACAGTGATAGATAGATAGATAGATAGATAGATAGATAGATAGATAGATAGATAGATAGATAGAGACAGTGATAGATAGATAGACAGACAGAGAGACAGTGATAGATAGATGGACAGACAGACAGTGATAGATAGATAGATAGATAGATAGATAGATAGATAGATAGATAGATAATGAAAGAGACAGTGATAGATAGATAGATAATGAAGAGACAGTGATAGATAGATAGATAGATAGATAGATAGATAGACAGAGAACGATTGATAGATAAATAGATAATGAAGAGACAGTGATAGATAGATAGATAGATAGATAGATAGATAGATAGATAGATAGATAGATAGATAGATAGATAATGAAGAGACAGTGATAGATAGATAGATAATGAAGAGACAGTGATAGATAGATAGATAGATAGATAGATAGATAGATAGATAGATAGATAGATAGACAATGAAGAGACAGTGATAGATAGATGAATGAAGAGACAGTGATAGATAGATAGATAATGAAGAGACAGTGATAGATAGATAGATAGATAGATAGATAGATAGATAGACAATGGAAGACAGTGATAGATAGATAGATAATGAAGAGACAGTGATAGATAGATAGATAGATAGATAGATAGATAGATAGATAGATAGACAGAGAGACAGTGATAGATAGATAGACAGAGAGACAGTGATAGATAGATAGATAATGAAGAGACAGTGATAGATAGATAGATATATAGACAGACAGATAGATAATGAACAGACTAGCATATAGATAGATAGATAGATAGACAGACAGATAGATGATAATAGACAGACTGACATAGATAGATAGATAGATAGATAGATAGATAGATAGATAGATAGATAGATAGATAGATAGATAGATGAATGAATCAATCAAAAAGAAAGAAAGACTGTTAGTTTGAGTTTGAGCTTCTTTAACGGCATATCAACCTCAGTGTTTTACTTAATGCCAAAAAGGCGGAGTTTAAATGTATTTTGAAGATTAGATTATAGGGGGAATGAGGATGTGCGTTGTGGTGCACTGGATATCGATTAAGAACGACAAACCGGGAAGCCGAGTTCGAATTCCAGTTGAATTCCTTGCTTTCACTTAAGCACAGGTACCCTTGGCATATTTATTAATCACTCTTTCCTCCAGATATGGGTTAAATAACAGGACAGATTGGGTTCTATAACCTTGGCTGGCAACCAAACTACCGCAGAACGCAATGGCAAGCTACTAAGGGATAGCGTTCTGCCCAGTCAGTCATGTCTCGAAAGAGACATGATCGCCCAAAGTGTGTATCACATATGGCACTTAACAGACTATAGGTTTTTGTTTTTATTCTTTTTTCTTTTAGAAAACTGAAAATGTCTTCTAGTTTTGTATTCAAAAATGTTTTGCTGAGACATGACTGACCGGTTAATGTCTGACCTGGTTGTAAAAATTTCAATATTTAAACAATTTTAGTGGTGGGGGGGGGACTCAGTTTCTCATACAACGTTATAGTAAATCGATCCTCCATTTTGGAACCACTCACTCGTACGACATTACAACCACCTGTAACTTTGTTGATTAACCTTGTGCATATTCAATAACTTAATCCTTTGCGAAATTTTTGAATAAAGCCATTCTTGGATTTTCCAAGGAAGATGCCATCGTAAGAACTGAAGAAAACTTGAAAAAGACAAAAACAAAAGCAACAAGAAAAAGCGACCCCTATCACGCTTGGCATTTAACTGACTGAATATAATAGTTGGAGACATGATTAAGGCTTCTGCTTGGCATAAAATGGGGGATTGGTTTTCTATTGTTATGAAGTAATAAACTGATCCCCCACTTATTACTACTCAATAATATAATACATTTATTCCCCCTCTAGCTATGAGTCAAATAACAGGACAGATTGGGTTCTATAGCCTTGGCTGGCAACTAGTCTATCGCAGAAAGCAATGGCAACCTACTGCGGGATAATCTTCTGCCCAGTCAGTCATGTCTCTTTCGAAACATGATCGCCCAAGCGTGTATTACGTGTGGCACTTAACTGACTGACTGATTGGAAGGTGACCTTAAACATCTTCCCATATCTTCCTATAGGAAGGCATTGAAAATGAGGAAAGTAGGGATTGTCAGAGGTTATAAATTTATGCCAGCATTACTGATAGAGTAGGGTTATTATACATGTAAAATGTAAATGCATTGTTGGTGTTTTTAGTCTATAAATGCATTGAAAATGTAGAAGAAAGGAATTATCAGTGTTCAGGAATTAATGCAAGTATTTATGATAAAATAAAATAAAGCTATCATATGTGTAACGTAAATAACATCTGATAAAGAGAATCATGGGCCAATAGTTTTATCTCTTATCAAGTAAAACAAAACACAACAAGACGTGAAATGTGTCCTTTGTGATTTTATTTATTTGTTATTGCTTTCTAAAGAGAAGTAAAGTTTAACTGCAATGTTTTGATCTCCTGTGGTCCAAATTGTCTCCCTTGATCTGAACTCTGAAAAGTGTGTTCAACACCTTCCATTAACCCGAATGTTTACGTTAATGACGTTGGCGTTCTGCCATCACTCCCTTGTCGTGATGCCATTGAGTACAAATCAAAAAGCGTCCGCCATTTTCTTTCATGGGTCATTATTTTGTTTTTGTTTTTTATTTATTTATTTCATTTCGTTCTTTCGGTTTTAATATTTCTAATTGTCATTTTGATCTTCACTTATGTCCAAATTTTATCAGCGTTTTTCTTTTCTTTTTATTTTTTTTTTCTGCTTTTTGGTTTGTTTTTTTTTTTTTTTTCATTATTTTCTTTATATTAATTGTTTAAAGACAATTTCTTCTCATTTTATTATTAGCTTCAACGTTTTTTTCTTTATTAATATAAATTATAAACCGTTAGTTTCTTTCCCGCTTGCTTTTCTTTTCCTTTTTCATTAATGTTAAGTATATACTCTTCCTTTCTTTTTTCTCTTGGGTTCTTCTTCTTCTTCTTTTTCGTTTCTCTTTTTCTTTATTAATATAAAGTATAAACAGTTAATTTCTTTCCCTCTTGCTTTTCTTTTTCTTTTTCATTAATGTTAAGTATAAACTATTCCTTTCTTTTTTCTCTCGGGTTCTTCTTCCTCTTCTTCTTCTTCTTCTTCTTCTTCCTCTTCTTCTTCTTCTTCTTCTTCTTCTTCTTCTTCTTCGTTTCTTTTTTTATATGTAAAGTATAAACCATTAATTTCTTTCCCTCTTCCTTTTCTTTTTCTTCTTCATTAATATTAAGTATAAACTCTTCCTTTCTTTTTTCCCTCGGGTTCTTCTTCTTCTTCTTCTCCTCCTCTTCATTCTTCTTTTTCTTCTTCTTCTTCTTCTTCGTTTCTCTTTTTCTTTATTAATATAAAGTATAAACCATTAATTTCTTTCCCTCTTCCTTTTCTTTTTCTTCTTCATTAATATTAAGTATAAACTCTTCCTTTCTTTTTTCCCTCGGGTTCTTCTTCTTCTTCTTCTCCTCCTCCTTCTTCTTTTTCTTCTTCTTTTTCTTCGTTTCTCTTTTTCTTTATTAATATAAAGTATAAACCATTAATTTCTTTCCCTCTTCCTTTTCTTTTTCTTCTTCATTAATGTTAAGTATAAACTCTTCCTTTCTTTTTTCCCTCGGGTTCTTCTTCTTCTTCTTCTCCTCCTCCTTCTTCTTTTTCTTCTTCTTCTTCTTCGTTTCTCTTTTTCTTTATTAATATAAAGTATAAACCATTAATTTCTTTCCCTCTTCTTTTTCTTTTTCTTCTTCATTAATGTTAAGTTAAATTCTTCCTTTCTTTTTTTCCTCGGTTTCTTTTTCTTTTTCTTCTTCTCTTTTTCTTTATTAATATAAAGTATAAACCATTAATTTCTTTCCCTCTTCCTTTTCTTTTTCTTCTTCATTAATGTTAAGTATGAACTCTTCCTTTCTTTTTTTTCCTCGATTTCTTTTTCTTTTTCTTTTTCTTCTTCTTCTTCTCTTTTTCTTTGTTAATATAAGGTATAAACCATTAATTTATTTTCCTCCTCCTTTTTTTTCTTCTTCTTCTTCATCTTCTTCTTTTCTCTCTTCTTTATTCACATAAATTACAAACCAGTAATTCATTCCCTTTCTTCTCTATTTCTTCATTTTTCTTCTTCTTCTTCATTAATCTTAAATATAAAACCTTCCTTTCTTTATCTCATTCTCCTCCTCTTCTTCTTTATTTTCTTCATTTTTCACTTCGTTATTAATATAAATTATAAACCATTCATTTCTTCTTCTTCTTCTTCTTCTTCTTCTTCTTCTTCTTCTTCTTTATTAATATTAACGATTCATTTTTTTTTTCTTTTTGCATGGACTATTTTGTTTAGGAAACGAATATATAACTTTTATATATTGATTGTTTAATTACTTAGTTTCTGGTCATAATAAGATTAGACCAGTGCACATTTGTATTAAAAAGTGTTCAATACATTTATATTGTTGATCTTTTGAATATTTTCCATTTGTAAACGAGTTATTACGCGACCTAGGTTTCTACCATGAGTGGTGTCTTCAGGCAATTCGCAATAGGCAATTTGCAATAACTATTATTGAAAATCGCCTGAAGACACCAATCATGGTAGAAACCTAGGTCGCGTAATAACTCGTTTATAAATGGAAAATACAATTGTTATATATATATATATATATATATATATATATACTAGTAGTATAGCCCGGCGTTGCTCAGATGTAAGGAAAGCTTTAAAACTAATCCATGGTTCTGGAGCTCAGACTCTTTCGACGTTGGCACGAAAGACTAAAAAGTAATACTTGTTTCCAGTTAAAGGGAAACCGTAGACTGAAAGAAAAATGAATGGATATAAGTCAAATTTTGATTTCCTGGTATCGATATCAAATAAGTTTTTTTCGTCGTAAACTGAATTTTGAAGGCTAAATAAGTCCTCTGAGTAAATGGTATCATGGCTGAGACTAAGAACTACAATTATACCTACTTAGAATCAAACCCGAAGCAAAAACTAAAATAAAAGGGCTGAAAAAATACAGACATACAGGCAGATAAACAGACACACACACAAACATATTGCCTTTTATATATATATATATATATTATCGATTTTCTGCACTATTGTAAGAACTGCAACCTGGAAACTTCTGAATATCGTTTCTTATGTCTTTGTCTATGAGTGCATCAAATTTGATTAAAATTGGACCACTCCTTCTATAACCCGATATTTTCGATTATCGATTATCGATATTTATCGGGGATACCTCGACACAAAACCTAGCTAAGAACACTCGCAGACGCTTATAGTGCAACTGTGTAAATTTTCAAGAAAATCGGTTCAGCTGTTTCGGAGTCTTTTGGTAACAGACACACACACATACAGACACACACACACATACAGACAAAGTTCCATTTATAAATAAGTTTAGATTAGATATATATGTTTATCAAGAACAACCTTAGGGAAATTTTGTCAGATCTTCTATTATCACAGCGTGGGATATTTAACAACGAAAGTGATGCAAATATGAACAAAAAGAAACTAGATGAAATCGCCTAGACCATGTACCCAAAGCGTACACTTAAACGTATACTTGATATATCCCTTGACACTCACTGGATATATTTAAAGCATATTGAACGTATAACCTACCCAAAGAGCTTGGGTGAATGTTTGAAAAAACCATTTTTAGGACAGCTAGAACAAAGACAATTTAGTTCTAAGAGCGACAAAGGACAGAAAATTGTGGAAAGACGTGATCGTCAACGTCTTGAAGGAACACAGCACATAGGCAAAGAATAGTTTGCATTATTTTTCATTGTTCGGACTGTTCTCCTCATCTGTATTTTATTTTTTATAATCGTGTCGACCCAATCAAGGCATTTTACTGCCAGTTTTGCAGGGGGTTACATAGGAGGAAAGTTATGAGAAACCGTGGCAGATCATAGGGGGTTTCAGGAAGTGGGTACGAGAATGATGAACGTGGCCATAAAGTGAGGGATCAGCTTATATATTAATTGTAATATAGAATTGATCCCCCACTATATATTCACATTATAATAGTATAGAACTTTTTTTTAATAATCATATCGCCCCAAGCAAGGCATTTTACTGCCACTGTTTTGCAGGGGGTTACATAGGAAGAAAGTTATGAGAAAGAGTGACAGGTTATAGGGAGTGTCAGGAAGTGAGTAAGAGAAGGATAAGAATACTGATGAGAGTGGAGTGGACGGAGAAAGAAGCATGAGAGAGAAGATAAAGAAAGAAAGAAAGAAAGAAAGAAAGAAAGAAGAATCGTAGGATTGAAAGAAAGAAAGAAAGAAAGAAAGAAGAATCGTAGGATTTTTTTAAATAATCACATCGCCCTAAGCAAGGCATTTTACTGCCACTGTTTTGCAGAGGGTTACATAGAAGGAAAATTATGTGAAAGAGTGACAGGTTATAGGGGGTGTCAGGAAGTGGGTAAGAGAAGGATGAGAATACTGATGAGAGTGGAGTGGACGGAGAAAGGAGCATGAGAGAGAGAATGCAGGTTAGTGAGATAGGAGATGACTATTGACTTTACATTTAAATTCACGAGTATTTGGAATTTCAAACCGAGCTGTTTGTTTCGATCACTGGGATATATTGTTCTCGTTCCATGAGTCATGCCAATTCCGGATATCTTTGTTATCTCCCTTTAATTCAACTCTCCAAGTTTGTTTGTTTTTTTTTTGTTGTTTTTGTTTTGTTTTTTTTGTTTTTGTTTTGTGTTTTGTTTTTTGTTTTTTTTGTTTTTTTCACCACTGCAGTAGCCAACAACTGAACTCACGCCCCGATTTACTTACGCGCAAATACCCTTGAGAAAGATGAATAAACAATCCACCTCTTTTCTCCCCGGCTATGGGTTAATTAGTAGGACTTGTTTCAGTAAATCATTATTATTTCCGAAAAATTCCTAAAATCTCGCAAAATTCTTACATATCCTAAAACTGTTTTCTCGTTTTAAATAACCTGCAAAAGGTTGATAAGTTTGGCAAATCAATCAATCAATCAATGTGTCATGACAAATCGTTCAACCAATCAATGTGTCATGTACCATCATTGCTTAAAATCTGTAAGCAGTGAAAAAAAAACAGACAGTATTTTATTTACTATATATCTTGAAACTTGCTCCATCCATCAAGGATATTGTGCCCCCTGCATCTGTTGCCGCTTCTGTGCAGTAGAAAGAAACTCGTGGAGAGCGTGGCAGCAGAGAGTCCTCAGAAGAGAAGCCCCCGTCAAGCAAGTGTTTCGGCCCTTATCTCCTGACACTCTAGAGGGGTTGGGCCACACCCGGTTCATGACTCCGGATGTCCCTCTGATGCCCTTTTTTTTTCTTTTTTATGGGGGGGACAAGCCACGGATGGGATCCGTGACCTTCTGGATATACTCATTTTCACTCAAAGACTCCCGCACTAACCACTTAGCCAAAGGTACACCTGATATTTGTAGGAAAGTTAAGCCTTATGAAGTTCACTTTTATTCCTCCTTGACCAGATCCAGCTTAAACACCTCTCTGCCGCTTCTGCCATTGCTTTCAGGGCTATATCGCAGAAACTACTTTGGAAGCAGTTTGTGTATCTCGAGACCGAAGAGGCAGGAGAATTGTCCGAAATTCATCAGACACCAGACATCATTCAATATAAACACCATTTTCTTTTTAAATACAACCCTCAACCAATTAATTCGACCCCCGACCCTCTTCGGCTTCTTGGCTCCAAAGTTTAATTAACCTGCTCGTTTGCAGATGCTTCGTTTCGGGAAGAAGTTATTAGACTAAGGAGAAATAGGCGACGCACTAAAAATTAAAAATTTCAAACAAGAATGAAGGCTTAAAATTAATCTCTACTGGGATCAAATATTCCTACAATTTATAATTGATTTGTACAAATATTCTATCAAATAAAAGAGAGAAAATTTCACATTTTAATCCGTTACACTGATTAAGAAGTTTCAATGACAACAATAATGTCCTTTTTACGTCTCTTGAAGAGGTTGGCGATCACGTTAATTCTAATGGTCATTTTGAGAGTTCTAGAAGACCTACCAGGATTCGTCATTGGTGGCTGCAATATGAACAATATAAGATACTAACAGTATAGCCCGGCGTTGCTCGGGTGTAATGAAAGGCTTAAAACTAATCCAGGTCCTGGAGCTCAGACTCAGCCTAAACAATATTTGTGTGAAGTTTGGTGAGAATCGGATAAAAATTGTGGATTTGTAGAAAGGAGATGCAGGCAGATAAACAGACACACACAAACATCTTGCCTTTTATATATATATTATCGATTTTCTGCACTATTGTAAGAACTGCAACCCTGAAACTTCTGAATATCGTTTCTTATGTCTTTGTCTATGAGTATCAAATTTGATTAAAATCGGACCACTCCTATAACCCGATTTTTTCGATTACCGATTTTCGATATTTATCGGGGGTACCTCAACACAAAACATAGCTAAGAACACTCGCAGACGCTTATAGTACAACTGTGTAAATTTTCAAGAAAATCGGTTCAGTTGTTTTGGAGTCTATAGGTAACGGACACACACACACACACACACAGACAAAGTTTCATTTATAAATAAGTTTAGATATTAATACAGTGCTGATAGCAGACACGGAAAGGAAATTACAAGACCTCTTACAGGAAGTAGTTAAAGAAAGCGGAAAAGGACTACAAATAAAATCAAAGAAAAGTAGATGCATAGTCAGTCAGTTTAGTGCCATACGTGATACACGCTTGGGCGATCATGTATCGAAAGGGACATGACTGACTGGGCAGAAGATTATCCCGTAGTAGGTTGCCATTGCTTTCTGCGGTAGAATGGTTGCCAGCCAAGGCTATAGAACCCAATATGTCCTGTTATTTAACCCATAACTGGAAGGAAGAGACGGATTAATACCTTTCCCAAGGGTATTTGCGCGTAAGTGAATGCAATGAATTCGGCTGGAATTCGAACTCGGCTCCCCGTTTTCTCGCAGTCAAAAGAGGAGCCCAAAATGCCAACTACAAACTGGTGATATGAAAATCAAGCAGGTGCAAAAATTTAAATCCCTGTAAAGTATTCTAACAGAAGATGAAAAGTGCGAAACGGACATCTGAAGGCGTATTGGCATGGCCAACGATACATTTCAGAAGCTGATGAGAGTGTTAAGAGACAGAAAAAATTTATCTGGAAACGAAAAAGAGAGATCTGGAATATTGTGTGATGTCTGTCCTTTAATATGGGAGTGAATCCTGGACAGTCTCATCAAGGATGAAGGAAAGACTTGAAGCAACCGAAATGTGGTTCTATAGAAGCATAATGGATATAAAATTGGGGATCGATTCCATATTACAATCAATATATAAACTGACCCCTCACTTTGTGGTCACAGAAGTTTTTATACATTTATATTCCTGAGATCCAAAAGCACAAGGATGCATTCCAGAACCTGAGTAGAGTATTAAGACACAGGAAAATTTCGCTATAAACAAAGAAGAGTGTACTCGATTGCTATGTGATGTCTGTCCTTTAATATGACAGTGAATGCTGGACAATCTCACCAAGGATGAAGCAAAGGCTTGAAGCAACCGAAATGTGGTTCTATAGAAGCATACTGGATATAAAATGGGGGATCAATTCAATATTACAATCAATATATAAACTGACCCCTAAGGAAACAGGAAATATATAAACTGACCCCTAAGAGACAGGAAAATTTCGCTATAAACAAAGAAGAGTGTACTGGATTGCTATATGATGTCTGTCCTTTAATATGGCAGTGAATGCTGGACAATCTCATCAAGGATGAAGGAAAGACTTGAAGCAACCGAAAAGTAGTTCTACAGAAGGATGCTGATAATACTATGGACGGGGCGCACGAACAATGACGATGTTTTGGAGAGGATGAACACAAAAAGGAAATTGATATTTAACCCTCTAGGGCCATTCGTATCATATTTGATACAGTATTTCTCTATAAGGAAACATTTGGTATTTCCCTATAAGCAAACATTTGGTATTCATTGACTGAGCAGTCAGTACTGCTTTCATTTGAAATTTATAAAATATTTCTCTTAAAAGATTTTTCAGGAAAATATTTATTTCAAGGCTTGTTTTCATACTGTATCAAATATGATACGAATGGCCCTAGAGGGTTAATATCAGAAAATGGCAGCTGTAATTTTGGGACATGTAATAAGGAAGGAGAGCTTGGAGAACCTGATACTTACAGGGTGGATGGGGTAAAGGGGAAACAAGGGAAAGCTGCGCATGACATACCTGAGGGGCTTGAACAGTTGGATGGTGGAGCGGGGATTGAGAAGAGATATTAAGAGCAACAAGGTTATAGAGGGAAGTGGAGGAACATAATCGCCTACGCCCTGAAAGGGCACGTAGAAGAAGAAAACTTCATGTCAACCGAGAACATTAGCCAAAGAATGCGCGACGAGCCACTGTCCTGGAGGTTAGCATTAACCATACTGATCGAAGGCAGAGAAAGAGGTCTCTCCGATGGTTAATTAAAAGGGTGTAAAACAAGGATGTGTCTTCTCACCAGATCTATTCAACATATACAACGATAGCATTCTGAGGGCTCTAGAACAGTGCTTCTCAAACTATCTATATGGCGGACCGGTATTTTTTTGTTTTTTGTTTTTTTTTAATGTGCCAGGGACCGGCAAGCAAAGCAAGCCAATCCAGCTGAGTAAGAGGAGGGGACTGTGAACTCCGGATTTTTTTTTTCTTTTTGAGATATGTACTATTTCAGGGACATTTTGAGATTATCTGTAATAAACATGAGGACATGTTATCTTTTTCGTTCTTAGGGAAGTCATCATTGACGTAACAAGTCTTCCCAGTGTGCCATTGACCAGTACCATGTTTGTGCCATATTAGTTATGGCCACTGGTTTCGAGGGTATATATTTAAAAAAAATCCAGAAAAAGTATTTCAAGTTAATATTGATACTTCGTAAGCAATTTGAATTTAATAAAAGGCATTATTCTTCTAAAAAATAGACAAACAATAAAACAAAATATGAATTTTAATTAATTTAAGATGTATTTAAAATATATGATATGTATATATCATGGATATATGAATGGAACAAAGTCTGATGCGTATTCAGTTCACTGTTTTGCTGTTCATTATATCGTATTCGTTAGTTGGATAGCAATAACTTTTAACATGAGTGAGTAAAGGAACAATGTAGCCATAATAATAGAAAACTAAAATGAAAATGTAAAAAAAAAAAGAAAACGAAAACGAGTCAAAAATACTGGCAGTCTCTCGTGACATAGAGCATCTAAACTTATTTATAAATGGAACTTTGTCTGTGTGTGTGTGTGTGTGTGTGTGTGTGTGTGTGTGTGTGTGTGTGTGTGTGTCCGTTACCTATAGACTCCGAAATGGATGAACCGATTTTCTTGAAAATTTACACAGCTGTACTATAAGCGTCTGCGAGTGTTCTTAGCTAGGTTTTGTGTCGAGGTATCCCCGATAAATATCGATAATCGAAAAATTCGGGTTATAGAAGGAGTGATCCGATTTTAATCAAATTTGATACACTCATAGACAAAGACATAAGAAACGATATTCAAAAGTTTCAAGGTTGCAGTTCTTACAATAGTGCAGAAAATTGATAATATATATATATATAAAAGGCAAGATGTTTGTGTATGTGTCTGCTTATCTACTTGTATGTCTATATTTTTTCAGCCCTTTTATTTTAGTTTTTGCTTCGAGTTTGGCTCTAACTAGATATAATTGTAGTTCTTAGTCTCAGCCATGATACCATTTACTCAGATGACTTATTTACGACGAAAAAGACTTATTTGATATCGATACCAGGAAATCAAAATTTGACATACATCCATTCATTTTTCTTTCAGTCTACGGTTTCGCTTTAACTGGAAACAACTATTGCTTTTTAGTCTTTCGTGTCAACGTCCAAAGAGTCTGAGCTCCAGGACCATGGATTAGTTTTAAAGCTTTCATTACATCCGAGCAACGCCGGGCTATACTGCTAGTTACTATTATTTATTTTTTTTCTGGAAAATTTCCGCGTACCGGCGACAGTACGCGTACAACACTTTGAGTAGCATTGCACTAAAAGACTTGCCAGGATTCGTCATTGGTGGTTGCAATCAGACCAATATAAGATACGCAGATGATACAGTGATGATAGTAGACAAGGAAAGGAAACTACAAGACCTCTTACAGGAAATAGTTAAAGAAAGCGGAAAAGGACAACAAATAAACTAATACAGAAATGAATGTATGGTAGTCAGTAACAAATCGGGGAGCCGAGTTCGAATTCCAGCTGAATTCCTTGCATTCACTTAAGCAAAATACCCTTGGGAAAGGTATTAATCCGTCTCTTTCATCCACATATGTGCTAAATAATAGGACGGATTGGGTTCTATAGCCTTGGTCGGCAACCAATCTACTGTAGAAAGCAATGGCAACCTACTGCGGGATAATCTTCTGCCCAGTCAGTCATGTCTCTTTCGAGACATGATCGCCCAAGCGTCTATCACGTATGGCACTGAACTGACTGACTGAATATAATAGTTGTAACCATGATTAAGGCTTCTACTGTGCATAAAGTGGAGGATCGGTTTTTTATTGTTATGAAGTAATAAGCTGATCCCCCGCTAATTACTACTTAATAATATAATACATTTATTCCCCCTCTAGCTATGAGTCAAATAAGACAGATTAGGTTCTATAGTCTTGGCTGGCAACAAATCTACTGCAGAAAGCAATGGCAACCTACTGCGGGATAATCTTCTGCCCAGTCGATCGTGTCTCTTTCGAGACATGATCGCCCAACGCGTGTATCACGTATGGCACTTAACTGACTGACTGAATATAATAGTTGGTGACATCATTTAGGCTGCTACTAGGCATAAAGTGGGGGTCGGTTTTCTATTGCTATGAAAAAATGAACTGATCCCCCATTAATTACTACTTAATAATATAATACATTTTCCCCCTCTAGCTATGAATCAAATAACATAACAGTTATGGGTTAAATAACAAGACAGATTGGGTTCTATAGCCTTGGCTGGAAACTAGTCTACTGCAGAAAGCAATGGCAACCTACTGCGGTATAATCTTCTGAGCAGTAGATCGTGTCTCTTTCATATATTATGTGAAGTTATCGCTCAGAGTGAATGGTGAAAAGAAAAGAAGTGAGAGAGAAAAAAAGAGATAATAATATCATCTTATCTCTGGCGACAGGCGAACTTGCTCGTCTTTTATTTCGTTTGTGGGTCTCGAAAAGATCATTTCGGAATTCACTCCCGGGTGTGATTCTGGCCTTTTCATTAGACGACGAACAAAAATCGCGTTGGGTCCGTAAAGAATTTGTTTCTGATAATTGAAGATTATTTGAATTTTGTTTTTGGATGTTTCCTAGTTTTCTTTTGGCCGAAAAACATTTCGCATCAAGGTGTGAAATTTCACGAGTTCTGTGTGTGCTAAGAAAAGCTTGTAAATTCGAGTTTTTTTTTTCTAACAAAATCAATGAGTCAGTGCTTGGAATTTGAATTTTAAACCTAGATCTTGTTTTGTTCACAATATTTATTCTGCAAAAATACAAAATTGTGGTACAAGGCCGAAAAAGGGGAGGGGTAGACGTTGGTACTCACTTAACTATACTATACCTAGCGAAACACTATCACGGCCCATTCACTCATTACAATTTACTGAATTACCAAAAGAAGCCATCCATCACCTCCCAATCCTTCATACACCACAATACCACAAATTTACGAGGAGCACCTAAAAACGGGGTAAAAGCCATGACAATAAAAATGTATTTATATACAGTATAATATATAAATAAAACATTTAATGAAAAAATGAAATGATGGGAGGGGGGATGAACCCAAAAAAAAACAAACTAAACATACAACAATTTTTTTTAAAATAAAATGATAAACAATGTTAGTCCATCCCAGAAGAAAGAGCGGCTGCTGTATTGCGCCAAACGGCGAAATCAAGAAGCACACTTGAGGTAGTGGGAAGTGGGGTAAAAAATTAAAGGAATGGGACAATAAAAAATTAATGGAATGGGGACAATCTTGTCTTTTTCACTACCAAACACTAACGCCAGTTCTACTGTTTACCAAAAGGATTTAAAACTATAGGATACGTTTTTGTGTGTGACATCGTCGGTTTTTATTGCCAAAGGATTATATAGTTCCATTACACCGCCAACTGAATTGTACTTTCTTTTGAAGTTTTCGATCTCGATAAACATTAGAAAAAGAATTAAAAACAGTAAAACTTTGAAGGTATTCAATCAGCTTGAATTTTCAGAATTCAAAGACAAAAACGGTCATTTTTTTTTAAATTTAATCGACTGAGGACAAAAAACGAAGACAAGACCAACAGTGTTAGAAAGCAGACGTCTTCTACGTCAATTTAATTTTTTTTATTTTTTTGGTGTGTAACAATTTATTCGTTTGATACTAAAACATTTTGGCATAATTGAACAGAAATGAAATGGAAAATTTGACTACAATGGTCGTAACCGTTATTTAATTGGGGAATCAAACTAATCAGTATTAATAGCAGGCAGCTGCCTATCAATAATAGTTACAGAAGCGTAACTGTCATTTTTTTTTCTGTTATCATTAGAAAAACCCTCCCAAACTAAAATTAGTATAATTATGGCTTTCAATTTCGGAATATAACTTGGCATAGTTGTCCAATAAGCACTGCAACCTGAAATAATGATTTTTTTTATTATTATTGCTATGGATTAAACACTTATGATCACAAATATCGTTATATATGTATATATATATATATATATATATATATATATATATATATATATGTCATTCTTCTTTTATTTTTTTTTTTTCGGTAAAATTTCGTTTTAGGTCCCGAAGGCTTTTACCCCCTTCAAATTTATCCAAAATAGCATTATTTCTGTGCAAAATGTATACGCTGAACTCAAATCAACAATTAGTTATTGAAGAAATTTGCCTTTATTGATCTTAACGACCAGAAAAAATCGAACTACATTTTGTCTCCCGTAACTCTAATGCAGTCATGTAATTAACTGCTGAATAACTTTCGGCGTAGGACAACAAATTTCGGTCTATTTTTGGCCGATTTACTTTCTTTACTGAAACTTCCGCCTATTTACTTCCTGTAATGAAAGTAATACGCGATTGTATTTCTACACGTATTACTTTCATTACAGGAAGTAAATAGGCGAAAGTTTCCGTAAAGGAAGTAAATCGGCCGAAATTTGTTGCCTACGCAGAAGGTCATTCTGCAGTTAATTACATGACTTCGTGAGAGTTACGGGAGACAAAAAGTGCGAGATGTAGTTCGTTTTTTTGTTTTTTTTTTTCATGGACATTCAGACAAAAAAAAAGGTTGGTTTCTTCAATAACTAATTGTTGATTTGAGTTCAGCATATACATTTGCACAGAAATATATTTTTTTTAATCATATGACCCCGAGCAAGGCGGTAACGCAACTGATGTGCAGGGGGCAACGTGAGAGTGAAAAGATTTGGAAAAGAGAAAGCCGGAAACCACATCCTAAACAGGGAACACGGGATTAGCCTCTACACCTGTACAATAGACGTGGGTGGAGTGTGAACCGGGCGATAGTTTAGTCTGTCTACTCCAATTGAAAAAAAAATGAAAAAGTGGATAAAAAAAAGGAAAAAGACAAGTGAAAAGATTGGAAAAGAGAAAGCCGGAAACCACATCCTAAACAGGGAACAAGGGATGAGCCTCTACACCTGTACAATAGACGTGGGCGGAGTGTGAACCGGGTGATAGTTTAGTCTATCTACTCCAATTGAGAAAAAAAAATGAAAAAGAAAAAAAAATGAAAAGTGAAAAGATTGGAAAAGAGAAAGCCTAAACAGGGAACAAGGGATGAGCCTCTTCACCTGTACTGCAATGAAGAAAATAATGCTATTTTAGATAAATTTGAAGGGGGAAACGCCTTCGGGACCTAAAACGAAAACTTACCAATATATTTTGAACACAATCGTATCGTATGCCTTCAACTACGGATAAAATATATTATTGGTTATTTGTTTAAAAATACCAAAGTATTTTTTCATCATTCGACCTAACATTTTTTTTTAATTATAGATTTAAGTTAAATGAAGGGACTTTATTTAATTTCAAGAAATTATTTCTACAAATTTTTCTTGTAAAATACTCTTTTTACAATACCGAAATCAGACCTAAATTAATTAATTTTAATAATATTTTTTATATTATTTTCAAATGTATTTTTACATTAAATTGTGAGAAGATAAAGAACAAATAGGAAACGTTTTCCAATCCAGCACGTTTCACTTTTATTAAAGTTTCTTCAGAGATTAAGGAAAAAAAAAACAATTCTAGTATTTTCAGTTTTGGGCGAACCTGCACGACCGGCACCCTCCTAAATTAATTTTTGCTTTTTAGCTTTTTTTACTTTTTTCATTGCATTCTTTCAGATAAGCAATAAAGTTTGGAAAAAATTCAATAGCTCGGCTGCAGTCGCTCTCTCACCGGCGAGATGTGGTTTCCCTGTGCCTCTTCTATAAATACTTTCACGGCTTCTGCTCCAATGAACGTAGATCACTGGTACCCCCTAGGTATGAATTTACACGAGCTACTAGATTAGCAACTCGGTCCCACCCTTTTACAGTGAAACCGATAAAATGTAACCATAATTTCTACTCTAACTGCTTCTTTTCTCGCACTTCCCGCCTGTGGAATTCCCTTCCATCTACTTGCTCCCCCGACAGCTACAATCTCCAGCAATTTAAATGTAAGGTCAATAGACATCTCCTATCACACTAACTCGCATCCATTCTCACAAGCTCTTTTTCCATCTACTTCACCCACGTCCTCGGTATTCCCATCCGTCTATTACCCTCCTCTTGACATTTCCTATAACTAACCCCTCTTTCTCATCACTTTCCCCTATATAACCCCCTGCGCAACAGTGGCAGTAGAATATGTATACATTAATTCATATTTAGCAGAAAATATCGTTATTTAACATGCTAAACAAATATACTGGGCCCATTTTTTAAAGTGTGTTACTTAATGTGTATAAAATTTCTAAGAGCCTTTTCCCTGACGATCCGTAGTGTGAAACCGCGGTAGGTTTTGGCTCACTTTAGATTTTTCGTGTGTTTTTGCTCTACTATTGTATTTTAGTACTTTCGTATTGAGCACTTTTTCTTGTGTTTAGTTCCGTTTGGGTTTTTTTTTTCTTTACTGCGGAATCTTGAATGTTTTGTTCTTGTTCCGCTGGTTTCTTTTTTTCTCCCCATTTATCCGACGACTTAGTACGCCGGGTTGTAACGGATTTAGGTTCTGTGTGTTAATAGTTTTTTCGAAAGTTTATATTGGCATAAATTTACGGAGTGCATTCTTACAGAGTCTAAGTAGTTATTATTATCATTATATATATATATATATATATATATATATATATATATATATATATATATATATATATTTAATACAGATACTTTAATCCAAGTGAAAAAAGCAGGAAGGTAAATTCCAAAAACCCGATCCTAATTAATATTAAAAAATTTATTTTAATATTAAAAAATGATACAGGAAGAGAGCTTCGGTTGCAGAGGTGATGTGTTATCCCCCGTGGGGATTTTTACATCGAAATGGTCATTCAACATCATTGAATTAATCCTTCTTTAATTTATATATATATATATATATATATATATATATATATATATATATATATATATACAAAGAATCTCAAGGCCTACCGCGGTTTCACACTACGGCTCGTCAGGGCAAAGGCAAAACCAAAGATTAACCAAATAAATAGACAACCACCAAGACAAGGACTTTGGTTAGTCCTTGTCTTGGTGGTTGTCTATTTATTTGGTTAATCTTTGGTTTTGCCTTTGCCCTGACGAGCCGTAGTGTGAAACCGCGGTAGGTTTTGGCTAGCTTGAGATTCTTTGTGTGTCTTTGCTCTACTTTTGCATTTCGTTTGTACTTTGTATCGAGCACTTTTTCTTTCTTCTTTTTTTGTGGTTGGTTCCGTTTGGGGTTTTTTCTTTACTGCGGAGTATCGTATGTCTTGTCTTTATTCCGCGGATTTCTTTTTTTTTTCCCCTCTTATCCAACGCCTTAGTGCGCCGGATTGTAACGGAATTAGGTTCTGTTTGTTAATGGTTTTTCTTAAAGTTTATCTTAGTATAAATTTAAAACTTAGATACTTGCAGAATCTATTTAGTTATTATTTTGAATATATATATATATATATATATATATATATATATATATATATATATATATATTCGTCATCCACATACAAGCCTGTTTTGCTGTATCACAGCTCATCAGTGTGGCTGGAAACTCGAACGATTTGGTGTCAGTCGGAGTCGCTAACCCGTAAACCATAGGCGCATCGCACCAGAGAAGGGATATTTTAACATGTTATATATATATATGCATATACACACGCCAGTCACCGAAAGGGCTCGATTCATTTCTGAAGGGTGATGCATAAATGAGAACACATATTAAAACTTGAAATTGCACAGATTAATTATTTGATGAGCGTTTTAAATATTGTATTTAAAAAAAAAGCAAAATTTTAAAATTAGTATTCACTTAATAATTATAACGTATTTTAATCATTTTTGACAGAAATGTTTTTGTCCTAAATGAATAGAATATTTTTAATATGCCCGTTAAAATTTGAATTTGTTTTACTAAATCTTAGTTTTACAAGACTACAAATGTTTTATATATATATATATATATATAGTAAATAACTAACCTAGAGAGCCAACGAACCTACTTACTGGTAGGTTCGTTATTTACTTTGTTTGTTCTACTTGTCAATTGAGCGCTTTTTGTTTTAGGTTACTCGTCTCGGTTTTTTTTTCTTTGGGCTGCGTACTTTGACTAATGTTCGGGTGCTTAGCTCGTTCTTTCTTTATTACCATTTTTTCCTTCCGCGTATGTACTCGAAGGGTTTTTCGAAATGAGTATAGCGATAAGTTTACATATATATATATATATGTGTGTGTGTGTGTGTGTGTGTGTGTGTGTGTGTGTGTGTGTGTGTAAACTTATATATATAGGAAAGAATATTAATTAAAAAAAGTTTTGAATTTAAAAATGTACTTTTTTTGGACAGTATTTGTTTATTTTTATTATTGTATTTTATATTTCAGACCGCCCTTGGTCCTTCATCAGAAACAAGTGATTTTTAAATTTGAATTAGAAACGTATTTCACGATAGCGTTCGAATATTTTTTGTGTTTACATCACGTGGTGTGTTTGTTCACAACATGCGGCACGTCCGTAGAGAAAGTCTGTTTGTTTTAGATAAAAATTTCTTGAAATATCTGAAAAAAAATTTTAGCTATTGAAATATTTGTAAAGATTCAACACACCTAAGTCCCTATTTAACCCTAGCTTGTGTGTATTTAATTTTAAAATCCAGTATTTTTTTTTCTTTCTGCGTGTGTATATAGAACTAAAATTGGAGTCTATTAGTAAACATTTACAATTTTCTAAAGAATGATCAGATTGATTAAAATGGGCTGCAATTGGGGAGTATACATTTTATATATATATATATATACATTATATATATATATATATATATATATATATATATATATATATATATATATATATATATATTATATATATATATATATATATATATATATATATATATATATATATATATATATAAATTCAACTTTTTCAAAATCGGATGGGCATTTCAAGGAGTAAATTTAATTCAGGTCTCATCAGCGAGAACAAAACAGTGAAAAAAAAAATTTTCTTCTTGTGCAAAAAAAGAAAACGGAAGTAAGGGTAGGAAAAACTTGGCAGATCCTTGCTAACGGAATCTTCAGATTATCACTTTAGTGACAGAAGCGAAAAGAGATAAAATAAAAAAAAAAAGAAAATCAGACGAAATAACGGCTATACAAGGCCTCTGTTAAAGGGTCACGAATAATGTTAACATCAAAATAAACTGGTTAAACATAAGTTAAAAATTCAAACGAGATGGAAAATAAATGTAAGAACAGGAGATTATATAATTTAATTATATGACTGACACGAGATAAAACAGCTATTTAAAGGAATTCTAATTTTAGATTAATTTTTGGGAAATTAAACTTAAATATGACTGCATCAATACCAAAGCAAAACGGTTCAACATACCTTAAAAATATAACATAGAACAAAAAGGAAAATAGTTGATTTTATAAGCGCCGCTAAGAGGTGGCACAAGGCCGAAAGTATCGGGTACTCAGTGAGGATCGAATTCACTTCTCGGTTGTAATAGGTTCTAGCAAAACCAGATTGCTAAACATTACACCACGCCGAGGTGCCCCACTAGAGGGAAAATAAATTTAAGAACGGAAAAATATGTAAAAGTTTGGATGGATTTGTTTCATAAATCCTAGCCATAATATTCCAGGTTCCATAAAGAGCTAGTATTCAAATAATTTCTAATGCATTCCTATAGTAAAATCATTTCCAATGAATTTCTAGAGATGCTTTTTAGTATTTGCTATATCACTAAATATGGAATCATTAGAGGGAATGAAAGTTTGGATGGATTTGTTTAATAAATCCTAGCCATAATATTCCAGGTTCCATAAAGAGCTAGTATTCAAATAATTTCTAATGCATTCCCATAGTAAAATCATTTTCAATTAATTTCTATAGATGCTTTTAGTATTTGCTATATCACTAGATATGGAATCATTAGAGGGAATGAAAGTTTGGATGGATTTGTTTCATAAATCCTAGCCATAATATTCCAGGTTCCATAAAGAGCTAGTATTCAAATAATTTCTAATGCATTCCTATAGTAAAATCATTTCCAATGAATTTCTATAGATGCTTTTAGTATTTGCTATATCACTAGATATGTAATCATTAGAGGGAATGAAAGTTTGGATGGATTTGTTTCATAAATCCTAGCCATAATATTCCAAGTTCCATAAAGAGATAGTATTCAAATAATTTCTAATCCATTCCTATAGTAAAATCATTTCCAATGAATTTCTATAGATGCTTTTAGTATTTGCTATATCACTAGATATGTAATCATTAGAGGGAATGAAAGTTTGGATGGATTTGTTTCATAAATCCTAGCCATAATATTCCAAGTTCCATAAAGAGCTAGTATTCAAATAATTTCTAATGCATTCCTATAGTAAAATCATTTCCAATGAATTTCTATAGATGCTTTTAGTATTTGCTATATCACTAGATATGGAATCATTAGAGGGAATGAAAGTTTGGATGGATTTGTTTCATAAATCCTAGCCATAATATTCCAGGTTCCATAAAGAGCTAGTATTCAAATAATTTCTAATGCATTCCTATAGTAAAATCATTTCCAATGAATTTCTATAGATGCTTTTTAGTATTTGCTATATCACTAAATATGGAATCATTAGAGGGAATGAAAGTTTGGATGGATTTGTTTCATAAATCCTAGCCATAATATTCCAGGTTCCATAAAGAGCTAGTATTCAAATAATTTCTCATGCATTCCTATAGTAAAATCATTTCCAATGAATTTCTATAGATGCTTTTTAGTATTTGCTATATCACTAGATATGGAATCATTACAGGGAATGAAAGTTTGGATGGATTTGTTTCATAAATCCAATCCATAATATTCCAGGTTCCATAAAGAGCTAGTATTCAAATAATTTCTAATGCATTCCTATAGTAAAATCATTTCCAATGAATTTCTATAGATGCTTTTTAGTATTTGCTATATCACTAGATATGGAATCATTAGAGGGAATGAAAGTTTGGATGGATTTGTTTGATAAATCCTAGCCATAATATTCCAGGTTCCATAAAGAGCTAGTATTCAAATAATTTCTCATGCATTCCTATAGTAAAATCATTTCCAATGAATTTCTAGAGATGCTTTTTAGTATTTGCTATATAACTAGATATGGAATCATTAGAGGGAATGAAAGTTTGGATGGATTTGTTTCATAAATCCTAGCCATAATATTCCAAGTTTCATAAAGAGCTAGTATTCAAATAATTTCTAATGCATTCCTATAGCAAAATCATTTCCAATGAATTTCTATAGATGCTTTTTAGTATTTGCTATATCACTAGATATGGAATCATTAGAGGGAATGAAAGTTTGGATGGATTTGTTTGATAAATCCTAGCCATAATATTCCAGGTTCCATAAAGAGCTAGTATTCAAATAATTTCTCATGCATTCCTATAGTAAAATCATTTCCAATGAATTTCTAGAGATGCTTTTTAGTATTTGCTATATAACTAGATATGGAATCATTAGAGGGAATGAAAGTTTGGATGGATTTGTTTCATAAATCCTAGCCATAATATTCCAAGTTTCATAAAGAGCTAGTATTCAAATAATTTCTAATGCATTCCTATAGCAAAATCATTTCCAATGAATTTCTATGGATGCTTTTAGTATTTGCTATATCACTAGATATGGAATCATTAGAGGGAATGAAAGTTTGGATGGATTTGTTTCATAAATCCTAGCCATAATATTCCAGGTTCCATAAAGAGCTAGTATTCAAATAATTTCTAATGCATTCCTATAGTAAAATCATTTCCAATGAATTTCTATAGATGCTTTTAGTATTTGCTATATCACTAGATGTGGAATCATTAGTGGGAATGAAAGTTTGGATGGATTTGTTTCATAAATCCTAGCCATAATATTCCAAGTTTCATAAAGAGCTAGTATTCAAATAATTTCTAATGCATTCCTATAGTAAAATCATTTCCAATGAATTTCTATAGATGCTTTTAGTATTTGCTATATCACTAGATGTGGAATCATTAGTGGGAATGAAAGTTTGGATGGATTTGTTTCATAAATCCTAGCCATAATATTCCAAGTTTCATAAAGAGCTAGTATTCAAATAATTTCTAATGCATTCCTATAGTAAAATCATTTCCAATGAATTTCTATAGATGCTTTTAGTATTTGCTATATCACTAGATATGGAATCATTAGAGGGAATGAAAGTTTGGATGGATTTGTTTCATAAATCCTAGCCATAATATTCCAGGTTCCATAAAGAGCTAGTATTCAAATAATTTCTAATGCATTCCTATAGTAAAATCATTTCCAATGAATTTCTATAGATGCTTTTAGTATTTGCTATATCACTAGATATGGAATCATTAGAGGGAATGAAAGTTTGGATGGATTTGTTTCATAAATCCTAGCCATAATATTCCAGGTTCCATAAAGAGCTAGTATTCAAATAATTTCTAATGCCTTCCTATAGTAAAATCATTTCCAATGAATTTCTATAGATGCTTTTAGTATTTGCTATATCACTAGATATGGAATCATTAGAGGGAATGAAAGTTTGGATGGATTTGTTTCATAAATCCTAGCCATAATATTCCAGGTTCCATAAAGAGCTAGTATTCAAATAATTTCTAATGCATTCCTATAGTAAAATCATTTCCAATGAATTTCTATAGATGCTTTTAGTATTTGCTATATCACTAGATATGGAATCATTAGAGGGAATGAAAGTTTGGATGGATTTGTTTAATAAATCCTAGCCATAATATTCCAGGTTCCATAAAGAGCTAGTATTCAAATAATTTCTAATGCATTCCTATAGTAAAATCATTTCCAATGAATTTCTATAGATGCTTTTAGTATTTGCTATATCACTAGATGTGGAATCATTAGTGGGAATGAAAGTTTGGATGGATTTGTTTCATAAATCCTAGCCATAATATTCCAAGTTTCATAAAGAGCTAGTATTCAAATAATTTCTAATGCATTCCTATAGTAAAATCATTTCCAATGAATTTCTATAGATGCTTTTAGTATTTGCTATATCACTAGATATGGAATCATTAGAGGGAATGAAAGTTTGATGGATTTGCCGTTAAATCCTAGCCATAATATTCCAAGTTTCATAAAGAGCTAGTATTCAAATACTTTAATGCATTCCTATAGTAAAATCATTTCCAATGAATTTCTATAGATGCTTTTAGTATTTGCTATATCACTAGATGTGGAATCATTAGTGGAATGAAAGCTTGGATGATTTGTTTCATAACTCAGCCATAATATTCCAAGTTTCATAAAGAGCTAGTATTCAAATAATTTCTAATGCATTCCTATAGTAAAATCATTTCCATGAATTTCTATAGATGCTTTTAGTATTTGCTATATATCACTAGATGGAATCATTAGTGGAATGAGTTCTGATGGATTTGTTTCATAAATCCTAGCCATAATATTCCAAGTTTCATAAAGAGCGTATTCAAATAATTTCTAATGCATTCCTATAGTAAAATCATTTCCAATGAATTTCTATAGATGTTTAGTATTTGCTATATCACTAGATGTGGAATCATTAGTGGGAATGAAAGTTTGGATGGATTTGTTTCATAAATCCTAGCCATAATATTCCAAGTTTCATAAAGAGCTAGTATTCAAATAATTTCTAATGCATTCCTATAGTAAAATCATTTCCAATGAATTTCTATAGATGTGCTTTTAGTATTTGCTATATCACTAGATGTGGAATCATTAGTGGGAATGAAAGTTTGGATGGATTTGTTTCATAAATCCTAGCCATAATATTCCAAGTTTCATAAAGAGCTAGTATTCAAATAATTTCTAATGCATTCCTATAGTAAAATCATTTCCAATGAATTTATAGATGCTTTTAGTATTTGCTATATCACTAGATGTGAAT
The DNA here is from genome assembly GCA_037127315.1 of Ascarosepion bandense. Taxonomy (NCBI): domain Eukaryota; kingdom Metazoa; phylum Mollusca; class Cephalopoda; order Sepiida; family Sepiidae; genus Ascarosepion; species Ascarosepion bandense. The sequence goes on along the minus strand of JBBBDQ010002752.1, from coordinate 111,810 downwards.
CATTAGTGGAATGAAAGTTTGGATGGATTTGTTTCATAAATCCTAGCCATAATATTCCAAGTTTCATAAAGAGCTAGTATTCAAATAATTTCTAATGCATTCCTATAGTAAAATCATTTCCAATGAATTTTTATAGATGCTTTATAGTATTTGCTATATCACTAGATGTGGAATCATTAGTGGAATGAAAGTTTGATGGATTTGTTTCATAAATCCTAGCCATAATATTCCAAGTTTCATAAAGAGCTAGTATTCAATACTTAATGCATTCCTATAGTAAAATCATTTCCAATGAATTTCTATAGATGCTTTTAGTATTTGCTATATCACTAGATGTGGAATCATTAGTGGGAATGAAAGTTTGATGGATTTGTTTCATAAATCCTAGCCATAATATTCCAAGTTTCATAAAGAGCTAGTATTCAAATAATTTCTAATGCAGCCCTATAGTAAAATCATTTCCAATGAATTTCTATAGATGCTTTTAGTATTTGCTATATCACTAGATATGGAATCATTAGAGGGAATGAAAGTTTGGATGGATTTGTTTCATAAATCCTAGCCATAATATTCCAAGTTTCATAAAGAGCTAGTATTCAAATAATTTCTAATGCATTCCTATAGTAAAATCACTTGCAATGAATTTCTATAGATGCTTTTAGTATTTGCTATATCACTAGATATGGAATCATTAGAGGGAATGAAAGTTTGGATGGATTTGTTTCATAAATCCTAGCCATAATATTCCAGGTTCCATAAAGAGCTAGTATTCAAATAATTTCTAATGCATTCCTATAGTAAAATCATTTCCAATGAATTTCTATAGATGCTTTTAGTATTTGCTATATCACTAGATGTGGAATCATTAGTGGGAATGAAAGTTTGGATGGATTTGTTTCATAAATCCTAGCCATAATATTGCAAGTTTCATAAAGAGCTAGTATTCAAATAATTTCTAATGCATTCCTATAGTAAAATCATTTCCAATGAATTTCTATAGATGCTTTTAGTATTTGCTATATCACTAGATATGGAATCATTAGAGGGAATGAAAGTTTGGATGGATTTGTTTCATAAATCCTAGCCATAATATTCCAGGTTCCATAAAGAGCTAGTATTCAAATAATTTCTAATGCATTCCCATAGTAAAATCATTTCCAATGAATTTCTATAGATGCTTTTAGTATTTGCTATATCACTAGATATGGAATCATTAGAGGGAATGAAAGTTTGGATGGATTTGTTTCATAAATCCTAGCCATAATATTCCAGGTTCCATAAAGAGCTAGTATTCAAATAATTTCTAATGCATTCCTATAGTAAAATCATTTCCAATGAATTTCTAGAGATGCTTTTAGTATTTGCTATATCACTAGATATGGAATCATTAGAGGGAATGAAAGTTTGGATGGATTTGTTTCATAAATCCTAGCCATAATATTCTAGGTTCCATAAAGAGCTAGTATTCAAATAATTTCTAATGCATTCCTATAGTAAAATCATTTCCGATGAATTTCTAAAGATGCTTTTAATATTTGCTATGTCAGTCTGTATAGACTTATTAAAGGGAATGTTCCTACTTAATGAAATCGCCTTTTGATATTATTGGTTACGTAAACAGCTTGTGTTTCTGGTAAATATAAATTGAGCTTGGCGTTAATTCATGTCTGGCTTCTGTCAACAAAAATAAAAACTATCTAAAATAGTTTACCGATTATATTCTAGGATACGTTAATAAGAGTTTGAGTACTTCGACCCCAAAAGTTTTCCAGATATAATCCCCAGCCAATTCTTCACGTTTTCGTTCGCCACGTCTGCCATTCCGTCTCCCGTGTATCCGATTCCAAGTTTTCGCATGCAGCGTAATTTCGCTTGCACCGAAGCAAAACCAATTACATTTAATGATACTTTGTTTTCGGTACAATCAGTATAAAAACTGGAACTGAAATGAAGAAAGGCCATAGAGATGGGGAATTTGTCCGTCCATGCGATCTAAATCTCGGGCAGATTTAGCCCGCTCATTACTTCTCCGCTTTAGCAGTTAAGATATCGATGCTTTGAGACGAACGTTTGCAGTGATTGGGACTGACACGTCCGGGATATAAGAGGAACAGTTTAAATTGGATAGCGGTTACCATACGACGACGACTATGGCTTTAGGGCGAGGCGAAATAAAGTTAATAGACTAAATCCAAGGGGAGTTAATTTGGATAGTTTGTTTGATTGTGCAGTTCAATGTTGGCCCAAACTCTCAGATTGGAGGACACGCTGATAATTCTGAATCGAAGGTAATGGATATATATATATATATATATATATAATAAGAAAGAGAGGAAGTAGCAAGATGAAAAGACGCCTGGAATGATCCTGTTGCAGATTTGAATCCACCCGCAACAAAGAAAAGGCCGATTTTTTTTTTTTAAATATAATTTTTTTTTTTGTTCTTTTGTGATTTGTTTTCTGTTTTTTGTTTGTGGTTTTGATGATTTTTTTGTTTATTTCTATTTTTGTTTTTTGTTTTTTGTTTATTTATGTTTTTGTTTTTTTTTGTTTATTTGTGTTTTTGTTTTTTTTTTGTTTATTTGTGTTTTTGTTTTTTTTTTGTTTATTTGTGTTTTTGTTTTGTTTTTTTGTTTATTTGTGTTTTTGTTTTTTTGTTCATTTGTGTTTTTCTTTTTTTTTGTTTATTTGTGTTTTTGTTTTTTTTATTTGTGTTTTTTTGTTTGTTTTTGGTTTATTTGTGTTTTTGTTTTTTGTTTATTTGTGTTTTTGTTGTTTTGTTTATTTGTGTTTTTGTTGTTTTGTTTATTTGTGTTTTTGTTGTTTTTGTTTTTATTGTTTGTTTTTTTGTTTGTTTGTTTGTGTCCTTGTTGTTATTTTTGTTTATTTGTGTTTTTGTGTTTTTGTTTATTTCTGTTTGTGTTTTTGTGTTTTTGTTTTGTTTATTTGTGTTTTGTTGTTGTTTTTTTTTTGTTTGTTTTTTGTTTGTAACTTTTTTTGTGTGTATGGGTGTTAAAGTCCTTAAACACGATGTTTGTAGCTGTTAAATTTTAAAAATATTACTTCACGTAAGAGGCAAGGGAGAAAGTGAGAGAAGTGTAAGTGTCATGTAGCTTCGTGTGAGCGACGAGTATTTCTTTTAAGCCGATTGTCGTGAACTGTTGCCATCTGTCTCCTTATTTATTTGTTCGTTTAAAATTTTTGCTTAAATACCCTTCACGGTGATCACGAAGCATGCTTTTTTGTGGTTGGCGAGAACGCAACCCGTTCGTTGAAAAACGTTAAATATTTATTTTTAAATCATTAATTTATTAAACGGAAAAATGCGCAATCTTCCACAGATCATTTTTTTTTTCGTTTCATTGTCATTTGATGTTTCACGGTTTTGGTGTTTATTTCCATCTTCGCTCCATAATGTATTTGAGGTTTAGATTGAATGTTAAACCAAAAGAGGAGAGTCACGGAATTGGTTCTTTTGTCATTGTTTTACTTTATGTTTTTTTTTAATGAATGGTTGTCAGTAAAGGAAAAAAAAGATGCGAGTTATGAATTGGAAATGTGGAAAGTAAAAGAAAATGTGAAAATGTATCTTTGAAATTCGAAGCGGCATTGAAATAACAGAAGATGCTTTCCAAAAATTAAGTGAAGTATTAAGAAATAGGAAAACTTCGTTTTTGCAGTAAAAAAAGAGTTCTGCCTATTTCTTTGTAAAACATTAACTAGGGGATCTCTCACTCTCTCTCTCTCTCTCTCTCTCTCTCTCTCTCTCTCTCTCTTTATATATATATATATATATATATATATATATATATTCCATTTGTAAACGGGTTAGAAATGGAAAATATTCAAGTTTTACAAAATAACTGTTTTCACTCTTTTCTTTTTACAATTGAAGTAGATAGACTAAACTATCGCCCGGTTCACACTCCACTCACATCTATTGAACAGGTGAAGAGGCTCATCCCTTGTTTCCTGTTTAGGATGCGGTTTCCGGTTCTCTTTTCCAATCTTTTCACTCTCTTTTATCTTTTTCTTTTCAATTGGAGTAGATAGACTAAACTATCGCCCGGTTCACACTCCACCCACGTCTATTGAACAGGTGAAGAGGACCATCCCTTGTTCCCTGTTTAGGATGCGGTTTCCGGTTTTCTCTTTTCCATTCTCTTTACCCTTACGTAGCCCCCTGCACATCAGTGGCGTTATCGCCTTGCTTGGGGTGATATGATTAAAAAAAAAAATAACACTTTTTAATACAAGTGTGCACAGCTCTAATTTTATTACGAGCAAAAACTAAGTAATTAAACAATATATATATATATATATATATATATATATATATATATATATATATATATATATAACTACTAAAAAGTTAAAAATGTTTTTTGACACTATTTATTATATATATATATATATATATATATATATATATATATATTTGATATTTCAGACCGACCTCGGCCTTTCATCAGAAAAAATGATTTTAAAATAGAAGCGTCCGTCGCGAGATGTGTACATTGCGTGATGTAGGAAGCAATAGCTTGAATATTTTTAAACGTAAATCTAACTGTAATAATACTTTTAAATGTTGTTTTTATATATATATATGGTGTCCCAGAAGTCGCGCACTATCCAGATTTTTATAAAGATACATGTGAATATCAATTGTATTGATCATAATCATGACAGATGCTCAAGTTGTTCGCCCTCTGCATTAACATATGCATCAATTCTTTTACAAGAATACAATGTACTGATGATTTGTTGATCGTTAGCTCCTGGCTTATTGTCCTTACTGATTTCACGGTGCTTCTAGCAACATTCACCAGAACCATGGTGGATGTTTCTTCATCAGTTGCACTCTTTTGTCGACCACATCGGTCAGCAACTGATGCAGTTTCTTGGAAGCGTTTGATCAAACGACAGACAATGGTATGGCTCAATGGATTTTCTCGCTCAGGATGATTGCGGTACGATTCTTGAGCTACAGTATATATATATATATATATATATATATATATATATATATATATATACTAGCAGTATAGCCCGCCGTTGCTCGGATGTAATGAAAGCTTTAAAACTAATCCATGGTCCTGGAGCTCATACTCTTTGGACATTGGCACGAAAGACTAAAAAGCAATAGTTGTTTCCAGTTAAAGCGAAACCGTAGACTGAAAGAAAAATAAATGGATGTACGTCAAATTTTGATTTCCTGGTATCGATATCAAATAAGTTTTTTTGTCTTAAACTGAATTTTGAAGGCTAAATAAGCCCTCTGAGTAAATGGTATCATGGCTGAGACTAAGAACTACAATTATACCTACTTAGAGCCAAACCAGAAGCAAAAACGTAAATAAAAGGGCTGAAAAATACAGACATACAGGCAGATAAACAGACACACACGCACACAAACATCTTGCCTTATATCAACTCTATACTTCTGATGTCTCCACTTAAAATCAGACATTTATGCTGTTACTAGCAGTATAGCCCGGTGTTGCTCGGGTGTAATGAAAGCTTTAAAACTAATCCATGGTCCTGGAGCTCAGACTTAGCCTAAAGAATATTTGTGTGAAGTTTGGTGAGAATCGGATAAAAATTGTGGATTTGTATAAAGAACATACAGACAGATAAACAGACACACACACAAACATCTTGCCTTTTATATATATATATATATATATATATATATATATATATATATATATATATATAGTACAACTGTGTAATTTTTCAAGAAAATCTGTTCAGCCGTTTCGGAGTCTATAGGTAACAGACACACACCGACAAAGTTCCATTTATAAATAAATATATATATATATAATAGACCCTAATGAGCCAGACGAACCTAACTATGTTTCTCCTAAACGAATCATCAGAAAAAGCTTTCCCTGATTATCCCTTTTGGAGAAACCTAGGTAGGTTCGTCTGGCTCATTAGGTTTTATTTCGGTCTACTTTTGTATTGAGCACTTTCTGTTTGATGATTACTCGTGTCGAGTTTTTTTTTCTTTTGGGCGTCGTGCTGATTTCTGTTTGAACACTTTTGACAGACTTTCATGTCCTAAGCTCTTTCTTTTTTAAGATCATTTTTTCCTTCGTTCGAAAGTTTTCGAGGAAGGTTTTCGAAACGAGTATAAAAGTATATATAATCACGCTTATATATATATATATATACAAACAAAGATTTGTACCCACACCCACAGAAAGAACTAATTACTTTAAACAAAATAGATGTTATAATAATAACCTCACCTGAGGAACCTTTCGACCAACACTTTTCAAAAGCTTACGTTGGCTTTATTATAAATTTTTAATGATAGGACAAAGGAGAACACCAAAACTTACTTACAAAAATGGGGGGGAAAGATCGTGCTTACATTTTAATTAATTTGATTAAAGTTTATTTTTAGACGATCTCCATCTTTCCCCCCCATTTTTGGTGTCCTTTGTCCTGTTATTAACAATTTATAATAAAGCCAACGTAACCCTTTGAAAAGTGTTGGCCGAAAGGTTCCTCAGGTCAGGTTATTATTATGATGACGTCTATTTTGATTAATATACATATATATATATATATATATATATATATATATATATATTAATCAAAATAGACGTCATTATAATATATATATATATATATATATATATATATATATATATATATATGGTGCGATATATAAATTGTCTAAATTACGCAATAATGAAAATCACACGAACATCTAATTTTGACAGATATATTTACCAAAGTCATGCAAAAATATTTTGAAATATTAAAGAGTAAATGAATTCAATAAAATTGCCATTAGTTTTAACCACAGCCTCCAAACGACTTTGATATCTCTTGCAACTCTTCTGACGGCCTCTTTGTTTAAGTTGAGGAATACTGTCATAATCCTTGCTTTCAGTTCATCTTTGGTGTTACAAGGAGTTTTGTTGGTCTCTCGCTCAACTGCGCTTCGCACACTGATCAAGGAGTATGCAGTTTGGGAAGATAGGTGGCTATATGTAAGGGGTGATGTGGTTGTAAAAATTGTTTGTCAGCCATGACTGTGTTCTCCTCCTTGTGTGACATCCTGTTGCCAGACACTGGATCTTAGAGCAGCCGCCCTATTGACCCAGGGCAGTACTGTCTTCTCAAGACAACTTGTTAATTATACCTCATCGTTTATGAACGTTTTGTTAATCCCCCCGCCCACTGAGATAGACTAAACTATCGCCCGGTTCACACTCCACCCACGTCTATTGTACAGGTGTAGAGGCTCATCCCTTGTTCCCTGTTCAGGATGTGGTTTCCGGCTTTCTTTTTTCCAATCTTTTCGGTCTTACGTAGCCCCCTGCCCATCAGTGGCGTTACCGCCTTGCTCGGGGTGATATGATTAAAAAAAAAAATCGCTAGAATTTTTCTAAATAAATCGAGGCTGTCTGTCATTCAGTCAGCTAAGTGCCGTACGTGATACACGCTTAGGTGACCATGTCTCTCAATAAACACAACTGACTGGGAGGAAAATTTTCCTGCAGTAGATTGTGATTATTTTCTGTGGTAGACTGGTTTTCCACCAAGGCTATAGAACTCAATCTATTATTTCCTTTTTCATCTGCTCCTCTTACCTTCATTCATTCAGTCAGTTAAGTGCCATACACGCTTGGGCGATCATGTCTCGAAAGAGACATAACTGACTGAGCAGAAGATTTTCCCGCTGTAGGTTGCCATTGCTTTCTGCGGTAAACTGGTTTTCCACCAAGGCTATAGAACTCAATCTATTATTTCCTGTTTTCATCTGCTCCTCTTCCCCTTGATTCAGACAGTTAAATGCCATACATGATACACGCTTGGGTGATCATGTCTCTTACGAGACATGACTGACTGGGCAGTAGGTTGCCATTACTTTCTGTAGTAGACTGGTTACCAACCAAGGCTACAGAACCCAATCTGTCCTGCTACTTAATTCATAGCTGAAGGAAGAAGAGACGAATTATATTATTAATATATAGTAATTAGTGGGGGATCAGTTTATCACTTCATAACAATAGAAAACCTACTGCCGTATACCTTCCTCGACGATAATCACTAATGTAATTACACTCCGATTTAGGGATATCTACATTTTCCACATCTATGGACAGATACGAGTTATTTCTCCTAGATCATGACAAATGGACAATAATAAAATAAATAAGATCACTGTTCGGTCGATATAATCGAAATGTCATCTTCCTAGGCCCGCTTCTTTATCAACACATGCACTGACCAACAATTCAAGGATGAATAACAAAGCAAAATGGTTTTTGGTATCAAATTTAATATGTGAGCAAAAATATTAAAATAAAAAACATGTAAGTCTGAGTAAGAAAGTCCAATGACCCAAATCTCAAAACTTATGTTGGGATACCAGATTAGTCGAAATAACAAATTACGACAAATACGAATGAATAAGACTATCAAAAATGAGAAAGGATTTATATAATATTATTTAAACATGTGACATGGTGTTTGCGATAACATAATATTCGTGGATATATATATATATATATATATATATATTTCTAACACGGGTTCAAGAGTATGATAACTTATCTTTATGTTCAGTTCTCTCTTTTTGTTTTACTGTCTTTTCTTTTCTCCCTTTCTTTTCTCTTTTTCTTTTCTCTTTTCTTTCTTTGTTTTTCTTTACACAAACTCGGATTCAAACATTGCCCGGCTGCAATAAATGTATCTGCAATCTTCTTTACTTCTTTCTTCAAACGAATGTTGTATTTTCAGTACACAAATATCTCTGCAAATTTTTTCACTTGATTTCTTTATCTGAACATTATCTTGTCTGCGTCAATATCTTTTTTCTTTGATGAACAATTCGGTCTATTCTTATTATTATTTTAACGAATAAAAATATATACATTTATAATTCTTATCCGGAGTTGCTGAGATGAATTAGTCGATTTACGTCATTATAACAATGCGCCTTCTCTTTCTATTCATAAGCTGCTAGAGCTCAGCATATCGTGACTTGTTCATTCAAAGTCTCGCTCGCAACTGATTCAAATTTTCTGACTTCCTCGTGACTTGTAATTGGTGCGAATTTTAGCTCCTGTTGCTTCATGACCTCATGTCTGGTCCCTGTCTAGCGTCTGTCTAGACACCTGTTACTAAGGGTATTTGGGTCAGTCAACTTTTGCCCTGCTATCCCAAAATGACTCTAGGCTCCCACGTGATTATCCTCTATTGCCAAGCGAAGACTAATCTTAGTATATGTGTGGAGGTATGTGTGTGTGGCTATCTGCATTCGTAACACGTACCTCTACTTTATTCCTAGTAGAAACATATTTCTAACTATTACATTTAGTCAGACAGTTAAGTGCCATACGTGATACCCAATTGTCGAAAGAGACATGACTGTCCCCGCAGTTGATTGCCATTACTTTCTGTGGTAGACTTGTTGTCAACCAAGGCTATAGAACCCAATCTTTCCTGCTATTAAACCCATAGCTGGAGAGATAAGGTATGGATTAATACCTTTCCCAACGGTATTTGCGCGATTGTGAATGCAACAATTCCACTGGAATTGGAATTCGAACTCGGTTCTCTGATTTCTCGCTCCGAGCCTATATCTACTACACCACAACCCAGGTGTTCTGTATCTGTGTAATTAATAGTGCGTTGTGACTACTAATCAAAAGTTTTTAATATTCTTCTTCTATGTGCCTAGTCCTTCCATGGCCTTCCACGTCCCCCTATCCCTATCCCCTCTTAGCACGCCTTCTCCTGTTACACCATGCAACCCTCGTTCTGTCATCCACTAGCTCAAGCCCATAAATCTAGAATGTAAATGTATAGAAACTAGCATGGACACAAAGTGAGGTATCAGTTTGTATATTGATTATAATATAGAATTGATCCCCCATTTTATACCCATATTATAATTTCTTATAAACAGTTGGCATATATCTTCTTCTATATGCCCTGTCCTTTCAGGCCGTAGGCAATCATGGCCTTCCACGTCTTCCTATCCCTGGTGGCTCTTAGCACGCCTTCTCCTGTTACACCATTCAACCCCCGTTCTGTCATCCACAAGCTCAAGCCCATAAATCTAGAATGTAAATGTATAGAAACTAGCATGGACACAAAGTGAGGTATCAGTTTGTATATTGATTTTAATATAGAATTGATCCCCCATTTTATACCCATATTATAATTTCTTATAAACAGTTGGCATATATCTTCTTCTATATGCCCTGTCCTTTCAGGCCGTAGGCAATCATGGCCTTCCACGTCTTCCTATCCCTGGTGGCTCTTAGCACGCCTTCTCCTGTTACACCATGCAACCCCCGTTCTGTCATCCACTAGCTCAAGCCCATAAATATAGAATGTAAATGTATAGAAACTAGCATGGCAACAAAAGAGGGATCAGTTTATATATTGATTATAATATAGAATTGATCCCCCATTTTATACCCATATTATAATTTCTTATAAACAGTTGGCATATATCTTCTTCTATATGCCCTGTCTTTTCAGGGCGTAGGCAATCATGGCCTTCCACGTCTTCCTATCCCTGGTGGCTCTTAGCACGCTTTTTGTTCTGTATCTGTGTAATTAATAGTGCGTTGTGACTACTAATCAAAAGTTTTTAATATTCTTCTTCTATGTGCCTTGTCCTTCCATGGCCTTCCACGTCCCCCTATCTCTATCCCCTCTTAGCACGCCTTCTCCTGTTACACCATGCAACCCCCGTTCTGTCATCCACAAGCTCAAGCCCATAAATCTAGAATGTAAATGTATAGAAACTAGCATGGACACAAAGTGAGGTATCAGTTTGTATATTGATTATAATATATAATTGATCCCCCATTTTATATCCACATTATAATTTCTTATAAACAGTTGGCATATATATTCTTCTTCTATCTCCCTTGTCCTTTCACGTCTCCCTATCGCTGGTGGCTCTTAGCACGCTTTCGAATGTAACGTCTCCTAGCCTCCGTTCTGTCATCCGCTTGATTAGGCCCTTCAAATATGTTATCCGCTGCTTTCCTCTGTCTTTTTTCCCTCTATCTGACATGTCAGTATCAGGTTCTCCAAGCCCTCCTTCCTCGTTGCAAGTCCTAGGAATTTCAGTTGTCTCTTCCTGATGCTCAGTATTAATTTCCTTTTCGTTCCCATTCTTTCCAATATCTCATCATTGCTCACATGCTCAGTCCACGATATCCACAGTATCCTTCTGTAGAACCACATTTCATCTGCTTTAAGTTTTCCCTTCATCTTCGTTGAAATTGTTCAACATTCACTGCCTTTAATATAATCGGCTAGATTTAGGAAACGCAGACAGAAGATGTAACGGTCAAGTCCGTCTGCTCTGATTTGCGTAGCCTTTTGATTAATAGACGGGTTTCTTCATTAATTCTATTGACACCTGCTCTTTTCCCATGAGTCCTTCATTTGCACTCCACTATGGCCGCTTCAATTATCGAATATTGTCCAGACTTCTCGTTTTTTTTCTTTTTCTTCTTCTCTGTCTGCATTTATCATATTTTCCCTTTTTGATTTGTATTTTTGATTTTTTTTTTTTTAATCATATCACCCCAAGCAAGGCGAAAACGCCACTGATGCGCAGGGGGCTACATAAGAGTGAAAAGATTGAAAAAGAGAAAAACCAGAAACCACAACCTAAACAGGAAACAAGGGATGAGCCTCTTCACTTGTTCAATAGACGTGGGTGGAGTCTGAACCGGGCGATAGTTTATTTGGTATTGTTTTTCTTTTCTTTTTCTTTTTGTGTGTAGTGCTTCCGTCTTGTGTCCGCCTTTTGTAGCTGCTCCTCTTCGTAACTGCAAAAAAAAATATACTTTGTTTGGGAATAGTTTTCGCACTGAAGTTTATAATTGTGCTATGTCGTTTGCTAATCCACTTAACGCACCCAAAATGTTAAGGACTTGGTAAGCTTCTACTGAAAGCTGACTCCTTAGTATTCGGCTAACTGGCGACCAATATCAACTGCCAAGAACTTCCCGAGTTAACTTCCTGTTAACTTTTAGTCATATAGGAGGGAGAGTCCATTATCTGAGGAATAGGTGTGTTCTTCCATAACATACTTACAATCAGAGACTTGAAGCGACAAATCTGGCTCTACCGACAGATGTTAAGAATACCATGGATAGTTCATATGAGCAACGTGGAAGTTTTAAAGAAAATAGTAACTGCAAGGAAGTTTACTGAAATTTCTAAGTCGCGTGATAAGGGAAGAAGGCTGGGAGAATTTACAACTCGGAAGGCTTACTAATTGCAAGAGAAGCCAGGAGAAATCACCAAGTAAGCTATTTAACTCGTGTAGGTGGAAAGATGACAGAACAAGAACAAAGAGGATAGTGAACAATCAAATTATTCAGAATAACAAAAGCTAGAAAGTTGTGGAGGGCCAAAATCGCTCACATCAATAATGAATATGAAATAAGTATGGTGGACTGGGATTGACTGGGGTAAGAAATGGCTCGTAAATTTTAATCCTTCCAAAACGAAGCTGCTATCTCTTAACCATCATAGACAATCGCTCCTACCTCCCATTAGCATGGATCAGGCTAACCTCCCTGAGAGTAAAACACTGCGCCTCCTTGGCCTAAATCTCTCATCAGACTTCAAGTGGAATGACTATATCTGGTCGGGTGCCCCTGCTATTCACCTCGGGGTTCTTAACAAAATCCAACGGAGAATCTGTAATGTGATCGATCCCGACATGGCAGCTCGGCTGCAGTCACTCTCTCACCGGCGCGATGTGGCTTCCCTGGGTCTCTTCTACAAATGCTTTCATGACTTCTGCTCCAATGAACTTCACTGGTGCCACTTATGAATTAATTTACTCGAGCTATTAGACTAGCAAATAGGTCCCACCCTTTTACAGTGAAATCGATAAAATGTAACCGCAATTTCTACTCCATCAGCTTCTTTTCTCGCACTTCCCGCCTGTGGAATTCCCTTCCGTATACTTGATTCTCCGACAGCTACAATCTACAAGAATTTAAATGCAACGTCAATAGTCATCTTCTACCTCAATGACTCGCTTCTTCTCACTCAAGCTCTTTTTTCATCCACTCCACCCCCATTACACCAGTATTCTCATTCGTCTATCACCCACCTCCTGACATCCCCTATAACTAACCTCTCTTTCTCATCATTTTCCCTTATGTAACCCCCTGCACAACAGTGGCAGTAAAACTTCCTTGCTTGCGATGAAATGATTAAAAAAAAAAGTTAGATACGAGAAGTAAATGGAATTTGTTCTGTTTTCCAATTAGAAAAAAAAATTAATTTTTAAATTGTTTAAAAATATCTGCTTTTATCTTGGGTTCAAACATTGGTGTCCCTTATCTATCTCGTTTCGTTTATCCGCCATTTTCTTGTTTGAAAAAAAAGTTAATAGGATTTTTTTAGTTCATTGCATAAACCCAGCAGTTGTTCGAGATCATATCTGTTTGATCTTTTCGTCGGGCGAAACTTTGAATAAACAAATGGTTTCGCATTTTCCAACAGGGAAAAAAATTAATAACACAACTCGAACTGCAGGTAGGGTGACCAACATCTTCATTTCCTTTGCCATTTCTATCTAACCTGAAAAAGAATTTATTAAAACTCTAAATATCTTAAAAACGTTTTGTATGAAAAGGCGCATGTATACATGAAGGAGGAAACGAGGTATTTAGACATTTGACTTCAAATTTAGAAATATTACGCATTCTGGCGAAAAGAAAATTCAGTTTACTAGGGTAAATAAATATTTTAAACTGGTGAACCCGCGTCAGTACAGGCGCAAAAGAGACCACGAATAACATGCGGACATGTTTATCAAAACCAGTTACATCCGGGGTTTTTTTTTCCGTTAACAGCGGAACATTTTGGCATGTCTAAAAAAAAACATATTAAATTTAAAAAAAAGTTTTTTTTTAAATTTAAATACCTAGGAAGTGTTCTAACAGGAGATGGAAAGTGCGACACAGAGATCCGAAGGCGAATTGGCATGGCAAAGGACGAGTTCCAGAAGCTGAGTAAAGTACAAACACAGGAACATTTCACTAGAAACAAAGAAAAGAGTGCTGGATTGCTATGTGATGTCGGTTCTTCAATACGGCAGTGAATGCTGGACAATATCATCAAAAATGAGGACAAAACTAGAAGCAGCGGAAATGTGATTCTACAGAAGCATGCTGCGGATATCGTGGACTGAGCATGCAAGCAACGATGAGGTGTTGGAAAGAATGGCAACAAAAAGGTAATTAATACTGAGCATCAGGAAGAGTTAACTGAAGTTCCTGGGACACGCAATAAGGAAGGAGAGCTTGGAGAACTTGATACTGACAGGCCAGATAGAAGAAAAAAGAGACAGAGGAAGGCAGCGGATAACATATTTGAAGGGCCTGATCAGGTGGATGACGGAACGGGGGTTGCCAGGAGTAACAGGAGCAAACATACTAAGAGCCACAGGTGATAGGGAGACGTAGAGAACCATGATCGCCTACGTCCTGAAGAGACAGGGTACATAGAAGAAGAAGATAGGGGCCTCTCTGCAACTGCTCAATATCCATCTCATTTTCGGATGCCTCATTCCAATAAAAGCAAGGAAGAAAACCAGCAGTTGGCCAGACACTGTGTCTTGTCAGGCAACCGCCATCTAACCTCGTCAGCCTCTTTGCCTCCGGGCGGAGAGGAACCTAGACGAGGCTCAGCCGAATGTCGATCTCGTCTGGAGGAAAATGACACTCAAAAGAAAAACCTTTATAGCAGTTAAATGAGACAAGGACAAAATAGGATAATTATTAATCTATGACTGTACCCTTGCCGTCAAAAATGACGACAAAATATTTCAAATGGTTTTTAGTTGTTTCCACACAGATTATCCACCCTAAGAATGACAGTATATATATATATATATATATATATATATATATATATATGGTGTATGGTTAGGTCTTGAAGGCTGTAACAATGTTTTTAGTAAAATAAAGTAAAGAAGTTGTTGGGTATTACCTGTTTATTATACATGAATATTTCGAGATCAAAATCTCATCTTCAAAACACACGCCCCACTGCCATTCTGAAGATGAGATTTTGATCTCGAAATATCAATGTATAATAAATAAGTAACACCCAACAACTTCTTTACCTTCCTTTATTTTACTAAACGCATTGTGACAGCCTTCAAGACCAAACCATATACCTAATATACACAATGCTTTACGCAAACTACCAAACTTTACTATATATATATATATATATATATATATTCCTCCTGCCATGATCATAGAGAGAAAGACAATAGGCAGAGTCGGCTCAGTTCATTCTCTTTGCTCCCGGTTATTTAAGTTCTTGTCGCGAGTTCGATATTTAACACTGCATCATTTTATTCTTTTTGCTATAATAATTTCGTCGTATAGGGAAGAATATATATATATATATATATATATATATATATATATATATATATATATAATTCCAGGTGAACAGGACGCAAGGTGTTTTTTTTTTTTTGAGTGCTCTGGCATTTATTTTATTATGAACAGTGCTCAATATAATGATTATTGTAGAGATGAATATAATTATACAGTTATGAATTAATTGTACATTGCGACATGGAAATTTCTATGCTTCGAGATAGATTCTCTTCATCAGGAAATGTTTGATGTTGGTTGTACAGATGATTTACATTAAATATCTTTTTTAAATATAAATCATCTGCACAACCAACAGCAACATTTCCTGATTATGATAATCTATCTCGAAACATAGATATTTCTGTGTCGCAATGTACAATTAATTCAGAACTGTGTATATATATATATATATATATATATATATATATATATATCCCTCCTGTCACGCTCAGGAGTTTGTAGTTTCTTATGTCTTAATATAAGATACTCAATAGTAGGTACATCAATGTGCTTTCGTCATTTTAGATGGTACATCGATATAAGGCCCACTTGTGTGTATATATATATATATATATATATATATATATATATATATATATATATATATACTAGCAGTATAGCCCGGCGTTGCTCGGGTGTAATGAAAGTTTTAAAACTAATCCATGGTCCTGGAGCTCAGACTTAGCCTAAAGAATATTTGTGTGAAGTTTGGTGAGAATCGGATAAAAATTGTGGATTTGTATAAAGGGCATACTGACAGATAAACAGACACGCACTTGCCTTTTATATATATATATATATATATATATATATATATATATATATATATATATATATATATATATATTAAGGATTTTCTGCACTATTGTAAGAACTGCGACCTTGAAACCCCTGAATATTGTTTCTTATGTATTTGTCTATGAGAGTATCAAATTTGACTAAAATCCTAAAATCGGACCACTCCTTCTATAACCCGATTTTTTCGATTATCGATTTTCGGTATTTATCGGGGGTACCTCGACACAAAACCTAGCTAAGAACACTCGCAGAGGCTTATTGTACAACTGTGTAAATATTCAAGAAAATCGGTTTAGCCGTTTCGGAGTCTATAGGTAACGGATACACACACAGACATACACACCCACACAGACAAAGTTCAATTTATAATTAAATTAATAGATAGATAGATAGATAGATAGATAGATAGATAGATAGATAAAGTTTATAAAAGAAAACTCAACACGTCATATTAGTTATAAACTATAGTTCATTTCAATGAGTTTAACTAGCTCATGTCAGACTCTTTTACAATATTTCCTCCGTTGGGCATAAAATGAAGAGGGAACATAATAGAAATAATAATAATAATAATAAACATAAGATTACAAACAAATAAATAAATGACAATAAATATAAGGGGGAGGCGGAAAGAAAGAAGAGAGACAGAGTCCAGTTCCAAATATGAGTAGCATCCGTTTGAAGTTATTTTGACTGTCTTAGATGGCATGACCTCTGAAAAAAAAACAATTCCCCTGACTTTAGGCGTCTATTTGACCCCATCAGGTCAACCACTTACTTATACTAACTTTTATCCACATATACCTATGTGTACATTCCCACATATACTTACCCAGTGATTTTGTTTAGGTTTACATCTCCACTGATTTCTTTTTTTATCTTTTTAGGTCTTAGCGTTTTCATACTCTCTCTCTCTCTCTCTCTCACACACACACACACACACACACACACACACACACACACACACACACACACCTATATATATATATATTTTCCTGAAAAAGGAAAATAACATTTTTTTGTCATTGCGCTGCTATGCGTTGTTAAGATTGGGAGCGTTATTTTGTCTCTCCATTAAAGAAGTGCTTCTATAAGCTAAATTTGTTAAAAGCGAATTGATACACTGGACATAATTGGCAATTCGTCTCTTCATTGCGTCAATATTTTGTAACGATAAACTTTATTTCATCCATGGTTTATCCGATTATCTGGTAAACAGAATATTCGGATGTGAATGTATTTGACTCAAATTTTTAAATCCGTTTCTCCATCTCTAAAAAAAAGTGGGGGTGGAGAATATTCGGGTGAGTGCGAACTTAGTTTTATTTGAAAAGTATCTCGTGCAAATACCCTTGGGAAAGGTATAAAAACGGCTATTCCCCCCAGTTATGGGTTAAATAATAAGACGGATTGGGTTCTATAGCTTTGGTCGGCAACCAGTCTACCGCAGAAAGCAATGGCAACCAACTGCGGGATAATCTTCTGCCCAGTCAGTCATGTCTCTTTCGAGACATGATCGCCCAAGCGTGTATCACGTATGGCACTTAACTGACTGACTGATCTGAGCGCTGTCTCATCCATTTTGGTTTATTTGATTCGCTGTAGAACAGAATATTCGGATACGAATGTTGTCTTATTCAATGTAAAAATTATTTTTTTAGAATAAAGAAAATTTGTAACTGTAATTTAAAAACATTTATTCAATTCAGAATTTATAATTTAATTTTTTCAAAAAAAAATATTTGTGTAGACTAATATTTTTATTTTTCAAGAGAAATAATCATCAATATTGTCACTTTATTCCACATTTCTTTTCCTTTAATCTAAGAAAAATAAAAATAAATATTATTTTTGCGAACTTCACTTGCTGCTTTTCAAATCAAGAGGGATCAACCTATTGTCATCTTTGAAACAACCTGCAACCATTCTTCACAGAAAGAAAGAAAAAAAAGAAAATGAACTGTTAAAATATATTTATTTTTTCTTTTCGGAAATAGAGTGTATTGATAATTATTTATTTATAAAAAAGGTTTTTCCAGGAAAACATTGTTGAGCAATCTATAAATACTTTCACGGTTTCTGCTCCGATGAACTTAGATTACTAGTGCCCACTAAATACTAATTTGAACGAGATACTAGATTAGCAACTAGATCCCACCCTTTTACAGTGAAACCGATAAAATGCAGCCGTAACTTCTACTCCAACAGTTTCTTTCCTCGCACTTCCCGACTGTGGAATTCTCTTCCAAATGATTGCTTCCCCGACGGCTACAATCTCTAGGAGTTTAAATGTAAGGTCAATAGACACCTCCTAACACACTAACCTGCTCCCATTCTATCAAGCACTCTTCCCATCTGCCCAACCCTCATCCTCGGTATCCCTACTCATCTGTCACCTTCCTCCTGACATTCCCTATGTCTAACCACTCCTTCTCTTTACCTTCCCCTATGTAGCCCCATGCGCAATAGTGGAATGCCTTGCTTGGGGTGAGATGATTAAAAAAAAAACTGTTTTTATTTATTTTATTTTTAAATTATGGGGACTTTATTTTACATTTTTTTCTTTATTTTGGGTATAAATTGTTAGAATATGGACTCGGATACATTTGGTTAGTAATACTTTTAATAAAATCGTACATGTAAAATTAAATTGTATTGAAAAGAAAAGTTCATAGGAAACTTTTTTTGCAATACTTATGTCGTCAGGTAGTGAAAAAATATAATTTTCTCTTTATTATAATGTAGATAGTTGGGCATATATATATATATATATATATATATATATATTGAGATATATATATTGAGATATATATATATATATACATATGTATATTGATATATATATATATATATATATATATATATATATATATATATATATATATATATATATATATATATATATATATATATATATATATATATATATATATATATATATATATGTTTAATTATGATAGTATTTAGCACCAAGGTTGTTATTTTTCAGCGGTTAATATTGATAAAATATATTCTGGCATCCCCTGACGAGTGGAATATCATAACGGTGTCCTCACAAACTTCGAAGTCGGTAGGAATACGTTCTATTAAACAGAATACTCTTTGTATTTGTGTGTGTGTGTGTGTGTGTGTGTCTAATATATATATATATTTTAATTCAGATACTTCAATCCAAGGGAAAAAAGCAGGAAGGTAAATTCCAAAAAACCGGATCCTAATTAATATTAAAAATTTTATTTTAATATTAAAAAATGATACAGGAAGAGAGCTCCATGTAATAAAATATTACAGAGCAAATATATATTAAAAAAGGATTAATTCAAATATGTTGAATGGCCATTTCGATATGAAGATCCCCACGGGGGACAACACATCACCTCAGCAACAGAAAGGATTTCTGAAAGGATTTTTCTGTTGCTGAGGTGATGTGTTGTCCCCCGTGGGGATCTTCATATCGAAATGGCCATTCAACATCTTTGAATTAATCCTTTTTTAATATATATATATATATATATATATATATATATATATATATATATATATATATATATATATATATATATAATATATATATATATATATATAAAAAAAAAAATATATATATATATATATATATATATATATATATATATTATTCCTTCTTGTCACGATCAGGGTAGATAACCTGTTAGAAAACTTTTCATGATACAGAGATAGATATAGCGTATGTGTAGTGAACAAAACAAGACCTAGATGTAAAATTCAAATGCTAAACACTGACTCATTGATTTTGTAAGGAAAAAAACTCGATTTACAAACTTAGCACACAAGCAAAAGCCAATCCAAAAAAAAACTCCTAAAATTTCACACCTCGATGCAAAATGTTTTTCGACCAATACAAAACATTTAGAAACAAAATTCAAGTAATCTTCAATTATCAGAAAAAACGCGAAGTTTGTTCGTCGTCCAATGGAAAGGCCAGAATCACATCAGCGAGTGAATTCCCAAATGACATTTTCGAACCCGACGAATGAAATAAAACACAGGCCAAGTTGACTGTCGCCAGAGAGAAGACAAGCGTAATTAACGTCCCTTGACAAACGTCAAGCTTCACCCGTCTGCCTTTTCTTATACTTGATAACGGAACGCTTTAAGACTGAGCGAATACTTCAAAGACATTCAAACCCAACGAGAACGCTCATACATATATACACACATACGTTCCTGCCTGCGTACACATAAACTCATTTTGCAAGAACTACTACGAACATTTCAACGACCATGTATCAACCAAAATACGTTAATTTCATTTGTAAAAACCTAAACTGTTTTATATGTATATAAAATTGTTGTTTCAATTTACAATTTCATTTTTTTTTATACCCCTCTTATGGTGATCTATCTATCTATATATCTAACAATGCCAAATCAAACTAATCTGTTTCAACACACATACACTTCACTATAAGTGATAACCCACTATATATGTAAATGTAAGATTGAACACGTAGATCAACATCGTGTAGCGACTGTCTGTCTGTTATATGCTTCAACGCATTCTTCATGTCTACTTTTCTAGAGGGTAGGAGGCTTAGACAGACAGTAGAATTGAAATAATGTAAACCCATATAGAATCACCTCTCCATGCATGTACATACTTATATACATATTGCCATGTACGCACGTCCACACACATATACGCACATATTCTTACATTAGTACTGCACGTGAAACCTCTTTTTCCCGCACTTCATTCAGAAATATATAAGCTGATGTTCACACATGCTTAGGCCAGTTGGATCCTGCTTTTCGAAGCTAACAGTCTGAATGCCATTAGTTCTTTTCCAACTCACATACTGCGCTAATTGTGTTCAGCAATTAGTTACACCAAAAACATTTCTCTCTTTCTCTTACAAGCATACTTCACTACATATATAGTTATATTCAACTACTGATTAGTACAAACATCATATTTCCTTTTTTCAGGAACTCTTCCAGTATGAACATTGATACATTTTCTTCAACATCGAAGAGAGAACTTTCTCAACTAAATCTTGCATGCACAAAATAATCAATCCTGTAACTATGTTTAATACATTGTTATTATTCTTGTTATATTGTTCTCTGAGTTATTTTTATTATTAATGTGGTGGATTGGACAACCAGTCTACTATATAATGGTGACTCCACTTTCAAATTACTACCACGTCATCCAGTCCACAACACCTATTGTTATTGATTTTACTACAGGAATGCATTGAAAATCAATAAAGGGTTGCCAGTGGACAGGAATGTAGGACTATTAGATGTATAATGTGAATGCATTCTTAATGATTTTATTATAGGAATGCATTGAAAATCAAAAAGGGATTGTCAATGGTCAGGAGTTAATGCAGACGTAAGCAACAGAATTGCACATAATCTATTTGAATGCAATATTTAATCCTAACAATAATATGTGCAAAAAGCCTGAAGCTAATATTTTTCATATTGCCTCTTTCCACCTACAAAATAATGCTTTCTCTCTTTTATTTATATATAACTCCAAAACGGTTCAATGAACAGACGAGACGTAAGTACAACTTTGAAAACATCTAAAAATTTAAGGAAGAAAAAGTTCAGTGAAAGAAAATGGGGGATAAATTATTTTTCAAAGAAGATAAAAAAACAAAAAAAAAGAAGACGAAATATATAAAATATTAGGACCGTAAAGAAACAAAAGCCCAACGCCACAAGAGCAAAGATTACATCAATAGAAAAATAGTTTAGTAATGCGACATGTTAAGCAGTCGGCGCATGCGTAGAATGGCGTCTCTCTGTGATTTGAACGGGCTTTGGCCGCCGCCATTTATGTAGAAGATGGAAAACGAGATTTTCTATTTGGTCGCCCCCGCACAATGAAAAGAGTGAATAGAATTTGAAACCTATTTGAAATGGGAATGAAATGAATTACTGAATACAAAATAAGTTTGGCCGAGTGTCAATTTTTGTGTTTTTTTTAAGAAATAGTTGATGGAGGTTGGGACTAAGAAGGAAAAGAGAGGCTAATGTTTTCTCGGAAAAAACGAAAACGAGACTGAGAAAAATAAGGGAAAGTTAATGGAAGAGGAAATGAAAAAGAAAATAAGCAGTTGAAAGAATCTGATTAAAAAAAAGTTTCTTTAAAAGAAGAGCAAAGTACGAAAATTGGAAGAGATTAACAAACAAAATATGAAATAAAAAGGCAAGAAGGATATAGTAACTTAAGTAGCCTGTTGATCATCAGTTCGCAAGTGTAGTGAGTTCCATCTTCACTTGTTGCTCTGCTGTTGCACCCTTGCAACAAACTAAACATAGGCGATTTTTAATAACGTATTAAAAAGTTTTTAATAAGTTAATAAAAACAAATTAAAATTAAAAATAAAATACAAATTAAAATAAAATTAAATTAAAAATAAAAATAAAATACAAATTAAAATTAAATTAAATTAAAATTAAATATAAAATACAAATTAAAAAATAAAATACAAATTAAAATAAAATTAAAATTAAAAATAAAATATAAAATACAAATTAAAATTAAATTAAATTAAAAATTAAATTAAAAATAAAATATAAAATACAAATTAAAATAAAATAAAATATAAAATACAAATTAAAATTAAATTAAATTAAAAATTAAATTAAAAATTAAATTAAAAATAAAATATAAAATACAAATTAAAATAAAATAAAATATAAAATACAAATTAAAATTAAATTAAATTAAATTAAAAATTAAATTAAAAATAAAATATAAAATACAAATTAAAAATAAAACTAAAAAACTTATTATTAAGTTATTAAAATCGCCTGAAGACACCACTCATGGTAGAAACCTAGGGAGCGTAATAACTCGTTTAAAAATGGATTTACGCTCTCACACCCTGAATGAGCACTCTGGAAGAATGGTAGACTTTGAAAAACAGTAGCTTCTCTAGCATCTGCGCATCGTTCATTCAGCAATGAATTAGAACACTCTCAGCTATTGGGCGTGTATAATGATAACATACACGCTAAAAAGTTTGCCTCCTTCTACCGAGCGCCCATAGCTCAGAGGTAGAATCACCGACTGACGCCAATCGGATGTCTAACCGTACTGATGAGCCGTGATACAGCGAAACAGATCTGCCTGCAGACGACTATATATATATATATATATATATATATTCTTTGTTAAATATTTTTAGGCTACTGATATTTTGCTGCTATCCGTCCATTCATGCTGTTTTGTTTTTGCTTTGTTTTTTGTATTTTGTCTTTTGTTGTTTTTTTTTTTGTTTTTTGTTTTGTTTTTTTTTTGTTTTTGCTTTTTTTTCTGTTTTTGTTTTTTTCCTTTACATTTTTTAGTTTACCTAGAGAACAACGCATTGCGCCTCCTTGGCATCGCTTTTTCAAATGACGGTCCTATGCATGACGGTAAACTACATCCGGCAGCAAAGAGATTGTTTTCAGGTCTACCCTGACCTAGGGTGATAGCATATGTTAGGGTCCCAGCTATGGATAAATAGTTAGCTCCCAAACTGGTGTCAAATCATTATGAAAGTATAAATATACACTTCTATAGAAATATGTGCATAAAAATGAACTTTTATTAAAAAAAAATATAAATTTTTGAAGGAAAATTATTACCATAGAACATTTTTGAAGGAACCAAATCTGTCCTGTTATTTAACCCATAACTGGAGGGAAGGGACGGATTAATACCTTTCCCAAGCGTATTTGCGCGTAAGTGACTGCAGGGCATTCAACCGGAATTCGAACTCGGCTCCCCGATTTCTCGTTCCGAGAAATCAGCTGCACCACAACGCACATCCATCAAGCACGCTTACAGCACCTGGCATTCCCAAGAACGGGCCAGGCCCAATATTGCTTAACTTCGGTGATCGGAGGAGAACCGGTGTATTCAAGCCGATATGACCGTTTGCTTATGATCATGTCGCGCTGAATTTGTGCGCTAATCTAAATCTATCTAAACTGATTTATAAATGGAACTTTGTATGTGTGCGTTACCTATAGACTCCGAAACGGCTTAACCGATTTTCTTGAAAATTTACACAGTTGTACTATAAGCGTCTGCGAGTGTTCTTAGCTAGGTTTTGTGTCGAGGTACCCCCGATAAATCGAAAAAGTCGAGTTATAGAAGGAGTGGTCCGATTTTAATCAAATTTGATACGCTCAATAGACAAAGACATAAGAAACGATATTCAGAAGTTTCAAGGTTGCAGTTCTTACAATAGTGCAGAAAATCGATAATATATATATATATATATATATAAGTCAAGATTTTTGTGTGTGTCTGTTTATCTGCCTGTATGTCTGTATTTTTTTCAGCCCTTTTATTTTAGTTTTTGCTTCGGGTTTGGCTCTAAGTAGGTATAATTGTAGTTCTTAGTCTCAGTCATGATACCATTTACTCAGAGGACTTATTTAGCCTTCGAAATTCAGTTTACGACGAAAAAACTTATTTGATATCGATACCAGGAAATCAAAATTCGATTTACATCCATTCATTTTTCTTTCAGTCTATGGTTTCGCTTTAACTGGAAACAACTATTGCTTTTTAGTCTTTCGTGCTAACGTTCAAAGAGTCTGAGCTCCAGGACCATGGATTACTTTTAAAGCTTTCATTACACCCGAGCAACGCCTGGCTATACTGCTAGTGTACATATATATATAGCAAATCTAATGGTGCGATTGGTAAATTGTCGCAATTATTTTATTATTTCAAATATTCTTTAGGCTGAGTCTGAGCGCCAGGACCATGTATTAGTTTTAAAGCTTTCATTACACCCGAGCAACGCCTGGCTATACTGTTAGTACAGTAATAAATATCGGGTAAAAATACCAATTGTGATATTATATACTGTAAGCATTTGATTGGTGAATAGGTAAATATTGATCGTTCATAGTAGATTTTTATACGCATCTACTTAGTTCTGTGATATGTAAATACTGAACATTTATATTCGAGTTGATCAGTAAGCCAGCATTTCTGTTCGTTGATAAGTAAATATTTGACTTTGTGCGTTGTAGTCCAGTGGATATCGGATCCAGGCTAGAAATCAGAGAACCGAGTTCGAATTCAGTTTTTATTCTTTGCATTCACTTACGTGCAAATACACCTAGAACAGTTATTACTTTGTCGCTTTCCCTCCAGCTATGGGTTAAATAGCAGAACAGATTGGGCTCTATAGCCTTTGTCGGCAACCAGTCTACCGCAGAAAGTAATGGCAACCCACTGCGGGAAAATCTTCTGCCTAGTCAGTCATGTTTATTTCGAAACATGATCGCCCAACGCGTGTAGCACGTATGGCACTTGACTGACTGACTGAATATGATAGTTGAAAACATGATTAAGGTTTCAACTGGGCATAAAGTGAGGGATCGATTTTCTATTGTTATGAAGTAATAAACTGATCCCCCACTAATTACTAATTAATAATATAATGCATTTCTTCTCCCTCTAGCTATGAGTCACATATTAGGACAGATTGGGTTCTATAGCCTTGGTCGGCAATCAGTCTACCGCAGAGAGTAATGGCAATCTACTGCGGGAAAATCAATCAGTTAGGTCTGCTTCGAGACATGATCGCCCAATCTTTTATCTTTTGTTTATTAATACTTGTTTTCTCTCCTGAATTTTTTATCTCTCTTGAACTTTTTCTTTGCTCTTTCACACTCAGCTTGGTCCTAGGTATGACGGTAAACTGCATCCGGCAGCAAGGCCTCTTGGAAGTTGTGAGGAGCATGGAACCACCTCTTAATTGTCAGGTCCACCCTGACCCGGAGTGGTAGCACCTGTTAGGGTCCCAGCTATAGGCAAATAGTTAACCCTCTAAACAGGGGCCAAAACACTATGAAAGTATAAAAACAGACTTTTATTAGATATATACATAAAAACTATTGAATTAAAAATATTACCAAGAAAATGTTTTCGAAGGAAAAGTGTTACCAGCAAAAGTACGTTTTTGAAGGAACTAATGCTTTGACATAAAATGACCCCAAGGGGTTGATATGACGTAAGACAAACCAAAGCAAACCTGAACTTTGGTCTCTCTCCTGAACTTTGGTCTCTCTCTTGAACTTTTGGTCTCTTTCCTGAACTTTTGGTCTCTTTCCTGAACTTTTGGTCTCTTTCCTGAAATTTTGGTCTCTCTCCTGAACTTTTGGTCTCTTTCCTGAACTTTTGGTCTCTCTCCTGAACTTTTGGTCTCTCTCCTGAACTTTTAGTCTCTCTTGCTCTTTCACACTCAGCTTGGGAATACCAGGGGCTGTAAGCTTTGATGCGCGGATGGTGTTAATAGATAATGGTTCTGATATGGTAATCGGAGAGTCGAGTTCTAATTCCAATTGGGTTCGTTTTATTCCGTTACACGCAAATGCTTTTGGGAAGGAAAAAGTATGTATCCACCTCTTATTCACCACAGCTATGGCTAATTAGTAAGACTCATATCCCTAAAACTTTATCTTTAAAAAAAAATTAAAATTAAACTGCGTAAAAAAATAAGTAGATTTTGGCAATAAATGAGGTTGATAAGCTGCAAAAACAATTAACCTTTGACACTTGGTAACCGCGTTTTACCTCTTAGTAGATTTCTGCCTTGCTTGGCGTGAATTTTTTTTTAATTCTAGAGCCGCCTATATGGTAATTCAGATGAAGTGAAAATTTCATTGACGTACCGAATAAACGTGATAAAGCAATGTTTACTCGTGAATTAAATGCAATAAAATTTCATGGTTCAAAATACTGAGATGTATTAGATGCTTAGAAAAGCGAACATCTGTGACTTGAAAGACTATTATATATATATATATATATATATATATATATATATATATGTGTGTGTGTGTGTGTGTGTGTGTGTGTGTATGTGTGTGTGTGTGTGTGTGTGTGTATTAGTCATCGACATACGAGCCTGTTTCACTGTATCACAGCTCATCAGTGTGGCTAGACATCCACTTGCTTCTGGCCGGGATCAAAATTCGACCGATTTGGTGTCAGTCGAAGTCGCTAACCCCTAAGCCATAGGCTCTTGGAATCAGAGAAGGGAAATTTTAGCGTGTTATATATAAGCGGTGTATACATATGCCAGTCACTGAAAGAACACAATTCATTGCTGAAGAGTAATGCGTAAATCGCAGAAGTGGGGATTTTTAAAAAAACTTTCCTCTCTAGAGAGCTCAATCGTAATGAGAGCATAATATATATATATATATATATATATATATATATATATATATAATGCTCTCATTACAATTGAGCTCTCACACCCTGATTGAGCACTCTAGAAGAGTGAGAGACTTTGTAAACAGTAGCTACTCTGGCATATACGCATCGCTCATTCGATAATGAATTGGAGCACACTAGCTATTGGGCGTGTTTATACGCGCTAAAATGCCTGCCTTCTTCTGCCGGACGCTCGTGGCCTAGGGGTAGAATCGCCGACTAACGCCGTTTCGGTCGGGTTTCGATCCTGGGTTATGACGCGAACGGAGTCTAAGCCGTACTGATGATATATAATATAGCGGAAACATATCTGTCTGCAGATGACTATATGTACTGTTTAATACTTAGTTCTTGCTTATAATAAAGTTAGACCAGTGCACATTTGTATTAAAAGTGTTCAATACAATTATATTGTAGAAATTTTCCATTTTTAAACGAGTTATTACGCGACCTAGGTTTCTACCATGAGTGGTGTCTTCAGGCGATTTTTAATAACTGATTTTACCGTCAACCTTTTTTCTTCTTAAGAACGCTCTTGTAACGGTGTTTTACGTGAACGCTCACGTGGCAGGGAATTTTTGAATGCGCAATTTTTAAATTAAAACGAATTATGGCGTTCTTATTAGTGGTTGTATGAACCTAAAACGTATTTCTTAGTGTGGATGCATTATATATATATATATATATTGTCATCCGCAGACAGATCTGTTTCGCTGTATCACAGCTCATCAGTATGGTTAGACTCCGATTGCCTTTTTACCCAGGATTGAAACCCGACCGAATTGGCATCAGTCGGCGATTCTACCTCAGGGCTATGGGGCGTTCGGTGGAAGAAGGCAGACTTTTTAGCGCATATATTATCATTATACGCACCCAATATATATATATATATATATATATATATATATATATATATATATATATATATATATATTGATAGATATGAACAAACTGCCATAGATAGATAGATAGATAGATAGATAGATAGATAGATAGATAGATAGATAGATAGATCATTAAAAATGACAGACAAGATATTAACATTAAGTTTTTTATATAATTTTTCATGTGTTCATATATTTTTTTCTTTTCGGAATTCAAATTAGATAAGAATTGTCCAAAGCTTTTGTACTTTCGAGCGCTTTTGGCTATACTTTTAGCCATTATCAAGAATTAATTTTGTTTTACTTATAAACAAACACATGGAAAGTTTATGCATATTGAGTCTTGTGTATGTTAATTTCCGAACATGGTCAGCACGCTGTTACCGTCTTCATAAGTGATGTTATTAAGTGCAGGGTTTCTCTTTTTTATTAGTAATGCCTCCATTAACAATGTGCAAGGTCAGGTGAATATGGGTGGGTGATTAGAAAAAGTTTATGATCGGTTGGCGCAAGGTCAGCTGAATATGGGTGGGTGATTAGAAAAAGTTTATGACCGGTAGGCGCAAGGTCAGGTGAATATGGGTGGGTGATTAGAAAAAGTTTATGACCGGTTGGCGCAAGGTCAGCTGAATATGGGTGGGTGATTAGAAAAAGTTTATGACCGGTTGGCGCAAGGTCAGGTGAATATGGGTGGGTGATTAGAAAAAGTTTATGACCGGTTGGCGCAAGGTCAGCTGAATATGGGTGGGTGATTAGAAAAAGTTTATGATCGGTTGGCGCAAGGTCAGGTGAATATGGGTGGGTGATTAGAAAACGTTTATGACCGGTTGGCGCAAGGTCAGCTGAATAGGGGTGGGTGATTAGAAAAAGTTTATGACCGGTTGGCGCAAGGTCAGCTGAATATGGGTGGGTGATTAGAAAAAGTTTATGACCGGTTGGCGCAAGGTCAGCTGAATATGGGTGGGTGATTAGAAAAAGTTTATGACCGGTTGGCGCAAGGTCAGCTGAATATGGGTGGGTGATTAGAAAAAGTTTATGATCGGTTGGCGCAAGGTCAGCTGAATATGGGTGGGTGATTAGAAAAAGTTTATGACCGGTTGGCGCAAGGTCAGCTGAATATGGGTGGGTGATTAGAAAAAGTTTATGATCGGTTGGCGCAAGGTCAGCTGAATATGGGTGGGTGATTAGAAAAAGTTTATGGTCGGTTGGCGCAAGGTCAGGTGAATATGGGTGGGTGATTAGAAAAAGTTTATGATCGGTTGGCGCAAGGTCAGGTGAATATGGGTGGGTGATTAGAAAAAGTTTATGACCGGTTGGCGCAAGGTCAGCTGAATATGGGTGGGTGATTAGAAAAAGTTTATGACCGGTTGGCGCAAGGTCAGCTGAATATGGGTGGGTGATTAGAAAAAGTTTATGACCTGTTGGCGCAAGGTCAGCTGAATATGGGTGGGTGATTAGAAAAAGTTTATGACCTGTTGGCGCAAGGTCAGCTGAATATGGGTGGGTGATTAGAAAAAGTTTATGACCGGTTGGCGCAAGGTCAGCTGAATATGGGTGGGTGATTAGAAAAAGTTTATGACCGGTTGGCGCAAGGTCAGCTGAATATGGGTGGGTGATTAGAAAAAGTTTATGACCGGTTGGCGCAAGGTCAGCTGAATATGGGTGGGTGATTAGAAAAAGTTTATGATCGGTTGGCGCAAGGTCAGCTGAATATGGGTGGGTGATTAGAAAAAGTTTATGATCGGTTGGCGCAAGGTCAGCTGAATATGGGTGGGTGATTAGAAAAAGTTTATGATCGGTTGGCGCAAGGTCAGGTGAATATGGGTGGGTGATTAGAAAAAGTTTATGTCCGTTGGCGCAAGGTCAGCTGAATATGGGTGGAGTGATTAGAAAAGTTTATGATCGGTTGGCGCAAGGTCAGCTGAATATGGGTGGGTATTAGAAAAAGTTTATGATCGGTTAGCGCAAAGGTCAGGTGAATATGGGTGGGTGATTAGAAATAGTTTATGATCGGTTGGCGCAAGGTCAGCTGAATAGGGGTGGGTGATTAGAAAAAAGTTTATGATCGGTTGGCGCAAGGTCAGGTGAATATGGGTGGGTGATTAGAAAAAGTTTATGACCGGTTGGCGCAAGGTCAGCTGAATATGGGTGGGTGATTAGAAAAAGTTTATGACCGGTTGGCGCAAGGTCAGCTGAATATGGGTGGGTGATTAGAAAAAGTTTATGACGGTTGGCGCAAAGGTCAACTGAATATGGGTGGAGTGATTAGAAAAAGTTTATGACCGGTTGGCGCAAGGTCAGGTGAATATGGGTGGGTGATTAGAAAAGTTTATGACCGGTTGGCTAAAGGTCAGCTGAATATGGAGTGGGTGATTAGAAAAAGTTTATGACCGGTTGGCGCAAGGTCAGCTGAATATGGGTGGGTGATTAGAAAAGTTTATGACCGGTTGGCGCAAGGTCAGCTGAATATGGGTGGGTGATTAGAAAAAGTTTATGACCGGTTGGCGCAAGGTCAGCTGAATATGGGTGGGTGATTAGAAAAAGTTTATGACCGGTTGGCGCAAGGTCAGCTGAATATGGGTGGGTGATTAGAAAAAGTTTATGACCTGTTGGCGCAAGGTCAGCTGAATATGGGTGGGTGATTAGAAAAAGTTTATGACCTGTTGGCGCAAGGTCAGCTGAATATGGGTGGGTGATTAGAAAAAGTTTATGACCGGTTGGCGCAAGGTCAGCTGAATATGGGTGGGTGATTAGAAAAAGTTTATGACCGGTTGGCGCAAGGTCAGCTGAATATGGGTGGGTGATTAGAAAAAGTTTATGACCGGTTGGCGCAAAAGGTCAGCTGAATATGGGTGGGTGATTAGAAAAAGTTTATGACCGGTTGGCGCAAGGTCAGCTGAATATGGGTGGGTGATTAGAAAAAGTTTATGACCGGTTGGCGCAAGGTCAGCTGAATATGGGTGGGTGATTAGAAAAAAGTTTATGATCGGTTGGCGCAAGGTCAGCTGAATATGGGTGGTGATTAGAAAAGTTTATGATCGGTTGGCGCAAGGTCAGCTGAATATGGGTGGGTGATTAGAAAAAGTTTATGATCGGTTGGCGCAAGGTCAGCTGAATATGGGTGGGTGATTAGAAAAAGTTTATGATCGGTTAGCGCAAGGTCAGGTGAATATGGGTGGGTGATTAGAAATAGTTTATGATCGGTTGGCGCAAGGTCAGCTGAATAGGGGTGGGTGATTAGAAAAAGTTTATGATCGGTTGGCGCAAGGTCAGGTGAATATGGGTGGGTGATTAGAAAAAGTTTATGACCGGTTGGCGCAAGGTCAACTGAATATGGGTGGGTGATTAGAAAAAGTTTATGACCGGTTGGCGCAAGGTCAGCTGAATATGGGTGGGTGATTAGAAAAAAGTTTATGACCGGTTGGCGCAAGGTCAACTGAATATGGGTGGGTGATTAGAAAAAGTTTATGACCGGTTGGCGCAAGGTCAGCTGAATATGGGTGGGTGATTAGAAAAAGTTTATGACCGGTTGGCGCAAGGTCAGGTGAATATGGGTGGGTGATTAGAAAAAGTTTATGACCGGTTGGCGCAAGGTCAGCTGAATATGGGTGGGTGATTAGAAAAAGTTTATGACCGGTTGGCGCAAGGTCAGCTGAATATGGGTGGGTGATTAGAAAAAGTTTATGACGGTTGGCGCAAAGGTCAGCTGAATATGGGTGGGTGATTAGAGAAAAAGTTTATGACCGGTTGGCGCAAGGTCAGCTGAATATGGGTGGGTGATTAGAAAAAGTTTATGACCGGTTGGCGCAAGGTCAGCTGAATATGGGTGGGTGATTAGAAAAAGTTTATGACCGGTTGACGCAAGGTCAGCTGAATATGGGTGGGTGATTAGAAAAAGTTTATGACCGGTTGGCGCAAGGTCAGCTGAATATGGGTGGGTGATTAGAAAAAGTTTATGACCGGTTGGCGCAAGGTCAGCTGAATATGGGTGGGTGATTAGAAAAAGTTTATGACCGGTTGGCGCAAGGTCAGCTGAATATGGGTGATTAGAAAAAGTTTATGACCTGTTGGCGCAAGGTCAGCTGAATATGGGTGGCTGATTAGAAAAAGTTTATGACCTGTTGGCGCAAGGTCAGCTGAATATGGGTGGCTGATTAGAAAAAGTTTATGACCGGTTGGCGCAAGGTCAGCTGAATATGGGTGGGTGATTAGAAAAAGTTTATGACCGGTTGGCGCAAGGTCAGCTGAATATGGGTGGGTGATTAGAAAAAGTTTATGACCGGTTGGCGCAAGGTCAGCTGAATATGGGTGGGTGATTAGAAAAAGTTTATGACCGGTTGGCGCAAGGTCAGGTGAATATGGGTGGGTGATTAGAAAAAGTTTATGACCGGTTGGCGCAAGGTCAGCTGAATATGGGTGGGTGATTAGAAAAATTTTATGACCGGTTGGCGCAAGGTCAGCTGAATATGGGTGGGTGATTAGAAAAAAGTTTATGATCGGTTGGCGCAAGGTCAGCTGAATATGGGTGGGTGATTAGAAAAAGTTTATGATCGGTTGGCGCAAGGTCAGGTGAATATGGGTGGGTGATTAGAAAAACTTTATGACCGGTTGGCGCAAGGTCAGCTGAATATGGGTGGGTGATTAGAAAAAAGTTTATGATCGGTTGGCGCAAGGTCAGGTGAATATGGGTGGGTGATTAGAAAAAGTTTATGACCGGTTGGCGCAAGGTCAGGTGAATATGGGTGGGTGATTAGAAAAAGTTTATGACCGGTTGGCGCAAGGGCAGCTGAATATGGGTGGGTGATTAGGAAAGTTTGTAACCAGTTGGCGCAATGTCAGGTGAAAATTAAGTGGGTGATTCTAAAACATTTCCTGTGTTATCCTTACTGTATGTAGCCTTGCATTATCATAAGAAAAACTTTTTTTTATTTTAATCCTCTGTATATGCTGCTACGGCTGCTAAGATACTCTTAACTATTACTTATGATTTGTATTTAGGAGAATATATTCATCGGATAGTGTAAGCAACATCCTGTATGTAATATGTTTCAATTTTAAATGAAGGGTTGATAACTCATAAAAAAATAAAAATCAGAAAAATAAGTTAGGGAAAGATCAGGTGAATATGGCGGGATGAGGCAACATAGACCAACCAAATTGCAACGTCTGTCAGTCTTGTTCGCCTCGAAACGATAAATCGGGAGGCTATTACCCCTACTGCTCGGCTATTTTTGCCAACCCTGTATATTACATTTGTTTATGCTATATCATATATAATTGGTGTTTTTCGTTTTGTCATATACAGTACTATGCAAAAGTATTAGGCTAAGACCTATTTTATCTTTTATGAGGCATATTGACAGAAAATAAACAATTTCATTAAAGCAATTTTATTTGATTTACTCAACAAATGCTTTAACAAGAAAAAAATACTTATTACAAAATAAATTTAATATTTAGTATAATAACCTTTCGCTTTGAAATAAAATAATTGCGACAATTTATCAATCGCACCTAGTCTATCTATTTATCTATCTATCTATCAATCTATCTATCTATCTATATATATATATATATATATATAGTACTGTGCAAAAGTATTAGGACAAGAACTATTTTATCTTTTATGAGGCATATTGAAAGAAAATAAACAATTTAATTAAATTACTTTTATTTGATTTACTCAACAAATCCTTTAACAAGAAAAAAATACTTGTTACAAAATAAATTTAATATTTAGTATAATAGCCTTTTGCTTTGAAATAATTAAATAATTGCGACAATTTACTAATCGCACATTATATATATATATATATATATATATATATATATATATATATATATATATATATATAGTACTGTGCAAAGCTTTCTATTGTTCCTTTCTAACTAGTTTGTACTCCTCACTCTTTTCTAATTAATCTTTTTACATTTATGTAACCCCCTGCACATCAGTGGCGTTTCCGCCTTGCTCGGGGTGAAATGATTAGAAAAAACAAAACAATTCCGTAGTGCGAAACGCTTTTCAACGAAGTGCTCATGTATTTATTAAGTACTAGCATCATAACCCGGCGTTGCCCGTGCAACTCAGAACATTTTTTTAATTAGATGATTAATGCAGCGTGTTGCGATTTCCGAGCGCTTCTAGTCACCGCCTCACTTTAAAACTCAGTTATATAAAAAAAATAATTATATAAAAAATTGTTGTTTAAAAATTCTTCAAAAATTCCATTAAAAAATTTATTTTCTTTTGTTTTGCGTAAATGTGAGTTGATGTTTTGTGTGACACTGTAAACAACATTGCGTTTGTTTTTGTTTCAAAGTTACGGAGGAAAATATTTACATTTTTTGTTGACTAAATGAATTTCAGAAATTTTCGAAGAATATTTAAAAAATAATTTCATTTTAGAGGAAAATGTTACATTAATGCCACACGATTTACAGACAGTTGATTTCCTGCATGAAATATTTAGCGAAAAAAAAGCTTTGTTTTTTTTTTTTCTGAAGTACGAAATATTAAATCTGTAAAAAAGTAAGATTTAAATAATTAAATTATCCATTGGTACTTTTTTTTTTTTGACATATTTTGTTTTTGTTTGAAAAAACACTTTTTTAATATTTCTTTTGTTTCAAAATTACGGGGAAAAAATTTCACATTCTTTGTTGACCAAATGAAGTTTTAAAACATCGTAATAAAATTAAATATAAAGGCTCATTTTTTGTTTTTTTTTAGTCGCATTTAACACGTGTGACGTAATCAAGCAACCATCTGAGATCTTGCATGTTTTACAGAGCAAATGTAAACAATCTGCTCCATTAGCCAAAAAGTGCGAAAGGAAAAATTGCTCCACTTAAACTCAAAAAGTATGTGTCGACCTGGCTTCCCTGTAGATATGTGTCCCTAGAAAGTTTGAATGTCGTAGCTTAAAAAATGTAAGCATGCATAGGGAACAGTCACACACAGACTCACAGATTGCCTTTTATAGATAGATAGATAGATAGATAGATAGATAGATAGATAGATAGATAGATAGATAGATAGATAAAATTTCAGAAATATCTGTGAAGGGACAATAGGAATAAAAAGAAAAAACCTTATCTTAGCCGACGTGTTTTGTGCTCTTGAAGATTTTATCAGTCATTTTTCTTGATAAAGTTCCTCAGAAAATGAAATGAGTCAGCTAAGATAAGTTTTCCTTTTCTCTTCATTCATATACTATGTATTAGTAGTATAAATTTTAATTGTTACTTTATATCATTTTTAGTGCCAATAGCACTAAAACACACACACACACACACACACACACATATATATATATACGAAAAAAATCGCAAGATCGCCAAGACCTACCGCGGTTTCGCACAACGGCTCGTCAGGGCCTTGACCCTGACGAGCCGTTGTGCGAAACCGCGGTAGGTCTTGGCGATCTTGCGATTTTTTCGTGTGTTTTTGCTCTGCGTAACTGCCTTTTTGTTAACACTTTTTGGTTAGTTTAGTATCGAGCACTTTTCTTTCCTGGTGGTTCGTTCCGTTCGAGGGTTTTTTTCTTTACTGTGAAGAACCGTATGCATTGTCGGTCCTACGCAGTTTTCTTTTTTTTCCCCTCTTTGTCCAAAGCTCTATAGCCGAGGACGATAACGGAGTTAGATTCTGCTGTTTATTCATAGTCTTTAAAAGTTTCTTGTGTAACATTTTAAGATTAGAATACGTACAGAGTCGGTTTTATTATTATTATTATTATTATTATATATATATATATATATATATATATATATATATATATATATATATATATATATAAACATATACTGATAAATATAAGAGACAATGAATGTCTTATGTTTAATCATGAGCCGTTCTAAACATTGTATATTGGCTTCAATTTCAGGTGAAACTAAAGACAAAAAGAATGGTAGACTTTAAAAAAACAGTAGCTACTCAAGAATCTACACATCGTTCATTCAGTCATGAATTTAATCACATTCATCTACTGGAGTTTACATGCTAAAAGTCCGGCTTCTACCGAGCACCCATAGCTCAGAGGTAGAATCACCGACTGATGTTAATTCAGTCGCGTTTCAATCCTGGCTAGAAGCAATCGGATGTCTAACGTATTTTAAAACTTAAAACAGACACGTTATTTTTTTTTAATCATCTCACCCCAAGCAAGGCATTCCACTGCCACTATTGCGCATGGGGCTACATAGGGGAAGGTAAAGAGAAGGAGTGGTTAGACATAGGGAATGTCAGGAGGAAGGTGACAGATGAGTAAGGATAGCGAGGATGAGGGTTGGGCAGATGGGAAGAGTGTTTGATAGAATGGGAGCAGGTTAGTGTGTTAGGAGGTGTCTATTGACCTTACATTTAAACTCCTGGAGATTGAAGCAATCGTGTGGAAGGGAATTCCACAGTCGGGAAGTGCGAGGAAAGAAACTGTTGGAGTAGAAGTTACGGTTGCATTTTATAGGTTTCACTGTAAAAGAGTGGGATCTAGTTACTAATCTAGTATCTCGTTCAAATTCGTATTTAGGGGGCACCAGTGATCTAAGTTCATCGGAGCAGAAGCCGTGAAAGTATTTCTAGAAGAGACACAGGGAAGCCACGTCGCGCCGGTGGGAAAGAGACTGCAGGCGGTCTGCCAAGTCGGTACCTATCACATTACAGACCCTCCTCTGAACCTTATCGAGAAGCCCGAGGAGAATAGCAGGGGCACCCGACCAGGCGAACCAGCATCACCTTCAGTTTTTATTGTACAGAAGATTTTACACGAATCCGCCTGAAATAGGCCTATACTTCCGCTTAACCATGGAATAACGTGTCTGTCTTAATTTTTACATATATATATATATATATTCGGAAATGTGTTTTCCGGCAGAATTAGATCCTGCGTTTTCCTTTGCATGGGATATCTTGTCCGATCTGACGTACCCTACGCTGGTTTCTCTTGCAAGTAGCCTACCTCAGACACATTGCACCACAGTTTCTGTAAAAATACTGATTTTTGGAGGGTTAACGGGTACGTACATTCATCTAAGTGCCACTTTCATTTTTCAAAACAGTACTCGGATTCAATTTAGAGATCGCTGCTAGCTGTCTTATAAGTCACGTTCTCCTTATTCTCCTTCACGGTCTAAAATTTTGTCGCTTTCAATGATTCTTTAAGGCTTCAGGTATTCAAAAGAAACGGAAGTCATATTCATATAAATGTTAATCGAATTAAATTTATTTGTTAGGGTGATCCATTCGTCGTGAAATGGGGTCCCTCCAGTGGAAATTAATTATGACTTAGCCTAATGGTTGAAATGATCAAAAATATCAGTTAAGTGCCATACGTGATACACACTTTAGGCGATCATGTCTCGAAAGCGACATGACTGACTGGGCAGATGATTATCCCGCTGTAGGTTGCCATTACTTTCTGCGGTAGCCTGGTTACCGACCAAGTCTACAGAACGCAATCTGTCCTGTTATTTTACTCATAGATAGAGGGGAAAGAAACGTATTATATTATTAAGTAGTAATTAGTGTGGGGGTCAGTTTATTATTTCATAGCAATAAAAAACCGATCCCCCACTTTATGCCCAGTAGAATCCTTCATCATCTTTCTAACCATTATATTCAGTCAGTCAGATAAGTGCCATACGTAATACACATTTTGAGCGATCATGTCTCGAAAGAGACATCGCCCGGTTCACACTCCACCCACGTCTATTGAACAGGTGAAGAGGCTCATCCCTTGTTTCCTGTTTAGGATGTGGTTCCCGGCTTTCTTTTTTTCCTATCATTCTACTCTTAAGTAGCCCCATGCGCATCAGTGGCGTCACTGCCTTGCTTGGGGTGATATGATTAAAAAAAAAATGACTGACTGGGCAAAAGATTATCCCGCAGTAGGTTGCCATTGCTGTCTGCGGTAGATTGGTCGCCATCCAAGGCTGTAGAATCCGATCTGTCGTGTCATTTAACCCATAACTGGAGGGAAGAGACGGATTAATACCTTTCTCAAGGGTATTTGTGCGTAAGTGAATGCAAAAAATTCAACTGGAATTCGAACTCGGCTCCCCGATTTGTTGTTCCCAGTCGATATCCACT
Source organism: Ascarosepion bandense (assembly GCA_037127315.1). Taxonomy (NCBI): domain Eukaryota; kingdom Metazoa; phylum Mollusca; class Cephalopoda; order Sepiida; family Sepiidae; genus Ascarosepion; species Ascarosepion bandense. Next base: position 73,392 of record JBBBDQ010002752.1, on the reverse strand, counting down.
GCACCATATCGAAAATATCACTGTAAAAACGGATGGTGCAAAAAAATAAAAACGAAAGAAAAAAGACTACACTATCGCCCGGTTCACACTCCACCCACGTCTATTGAACAGCTGAAGAGGCTCATCCCTTGTCCCCTGTTTAGGATGTGGTTGCCAGCTTTCTCTTTTCCAATCTTTTCACTTTTCTTTTTTTTTTTTTTTTTTCAATTGGAGTAGATAGACTAAACTATCGCCCGGTTCACACTCCACCCACGTCTATTGAACAGGTGAAGAGGCTCATCCCTTGTCCCCTGTTTAGGATGTGGTTGCCAGCTTTCTCTTTTCCAATCTTTTCACTTTTCTTTTTTTTTTTTTTTTCAATTGGAGTAGATAGACTAAACTATCGCCCGGTTCACACTCCACCCACGTCTATTGAACAGGTGAAGAGGCTCATCCCTTGTCCCCTGTTTAGGATGTGGTTGCCAGCTTTCTCTTTTCCAATCTTTTCACTTTTCTTTCTTTTTTTTTTCAATTGCAGTAGATAGACTAAACTATCGCCCGGTTCACACTCTACCCACGTCTATTGAACAGGTGAAGAGGCTCATCCCTTGTCCCCTGTTTAGGATGTGGTTGCCAGCTTTCTCTTTTCCAATCTTTTCACTTTTCTTTTTTTTTTTTTTTTTCAATTGGAGTAGATAGACTAAACTATCGCCCGGTTCACACTCCACCCACGTCTATTGAACAGGTTAAGAGGCTCATCCCTTGTTCCTTGTTTAGGATGTGGTTTCCGGCTTTCTCTCTTCTAATCTTTTCACTCTTACGAAGCCCCCTGCACATCAGTGGCATTACCGCCTTGCTCGGGGTGATATGATTAAAAAAAAAAAAAAAGTGACACAAATGAAAAGCGGGGGGGGGGGAGAATCGAAGGGAAAAGACTTTTAAAAAGGTTTAAAAAACTGTAAATGAAGGGAAAAACACTGTAAAGAGAGAGAGAATATTAGGAGTATAGAATTCGTATATTCGATAGATGGGGTGTGGAAGGGTGCAGGTACAACGAATATCTTCACAGACGGGTCGCTGTGGAAATTGATTTGAAGTGCTATTGAAATGATTGAATTTCTTTTCGCCTGATTCAATTTAGAATTTCATGAATATTCATGTCGATTGCTAGCCTGGCTTTCTTAGCCTCGAATCGGTTTGGAAGAGTTTAAAATATCTCTTCTTTCTCCCTCTTCTGTTGTGAAATTAAATTATCACCCTGTATGTCTTCCCGGAATTTCAAACTTGCTTGATCGCCACACAGCTTTGAAAAACGAATTTTAAAAGAATTATATTGACAATTATATTTCTGTTCGATATATTTTTAATAGATTTTTGGCTAGATAAACGAGTCGGGTCGGAGTCTGAGGCTGGCATAATGTTGAGAACTGTGGAAATATACGCTCAATAAGTACAGTGTACATATTCTGTCTCGTATATCTAGTTTTACATGTGTATGTAAAAAATATCCTCAGTTATGATCTGAGATTAAGGACAGGATGGTTAAATAAAAAGAATACAAGAGGAAAACTACGCGTTTCGTCCAGTGATGGACTTTATCAAGGCAAAAAGGCAACATCGTAACTTTGAATGGCTCGGTGGGAGCTTGTGCACTGTTTGTGTGCGTCTCTGTACTTGTGTACGTGTTGGGTCTCTCTTTTTTTATGTGCCTGTTTTTCGTTCTTTCTGTGACGTTCTATATGTGTGTGTGTGTGTGTGTGTCTCTCTCTCTCTCTCTCTCTCTCTCTCTCTCTCTCTCTCTCTCTCTCTCTGTACATGTCTCTTTCTCTCTCTCTCTCTCTGTACATGTCTCTTTCTCTGTACCTGTGTGTGCCCTCTCTTTCTTTTGTGGCCTGCCTGTGCCTGTCTGTCTCGCTCTCTCTCTCTGTCTGCCTGCCACTCTCTTTCGCTTTCCGCGTGCGTGTGTTTCTCTCTTTCCCGATTTCCGCGTGCGTGTGTGTCTCTCTTTCTTTCGTTTTCCGCATGCGTCCGTGTGTCTCTCTCTCCTTCGTTTTCCGCATGCGTGCGTGTGTGTGTCTCTCTCTCTTTCGTTTTCCGCATGCGTGTGTGTGTGTGTGTGTGTCTCTCTCTCTCTCTCTCTCTCTTTCTTTCGTTTTCCGCATGCGTGCGTGTGTGTGTGTGTGCCTCTCTCTCGTTTTCCTCATGCGTTTCTCTCTCTTTTTCTGTGTGCGTCTCTCGCTGTACCTGCATGTCTTTCTATCTATTTCTTTTTTTATATAGATATACGCAATATGTAACAAAAATACCAAAGTAAAATCTTTCATTATTAATATGCTGTACATGCTTGACAACGTACTTCCATGCGTGAACGCCTCGTTATAGGGCAATGGTTAAGGGGCTAGTCTTATTGACCGCTAACTTAAGTTCGCTAGTTGCCCCCAGATTTGTTTTGTTGTCTCTTTGTGTCAAAACTAAACAATGTTGAATAAAGAACATTTACTCTCGGAAATCGTTTCTGTGGACATTTCAAACGTCATACGAACGAAGGTGCCGATTTGAAGGCATGTGAATGCTTAAAATAGGATATGGAAAAAAATTTTAGAAACAAAATCTCACTGAATTGAGGTTTCAGGCCATTAAAAGTCCCAGTCAGGATTCCATGTCTTCCATTAACACAAGCTTCAACTTGGAATATCAGAATACTGATTCAGAATTGTTTCCTCTCGAATGTTTTATTTCTGTTGATAGAAAATCCAAATTTCCTGTAACTTCGTAGGGATAAGGAATTAAAAAGTAAAAGTATTGTGGAAACCCAACTAAGGAAACTTCACAAGTCAGTGCGAAAAGCAAATTCTGAATCCTGATTGGATTAAAAACAGCAAATTCATATATGACGTATTTTCACGTCTAGATGTGAAAAGCTTCGCTGGAGCCGGCATCATGAGAAGTTTAACTATTTAAACCACGACGCTAACCTGTCAAAAGTCAGTCGACATGGGAGCGGTTACCTGGGATCTCGTGGCAATGTAACGAAAGCAAATTCAAGAAATCGACCCGGACGCAGGGCACGTCACAGATTCATTCGACTTCTTTTCTTCTTTTTCACTTCACGCCGAGAACGAATGGACACGTTAAGTACTCTCTCTCTCTCTCTCTCTCTCTCTCTCTCTCTCTCTCTCTCTCTCTCTCTCTCTCTCTCTCTCAAAAAGAGGAAGGAACAAAGACTTTACATTCTGCTACTACACAACCGTGAACTCTAAACTCCTGCGGACATTTTAAATACCTACATTACTGCCACGAACATTTTCTACAACTCTTGATGCCCTAAACTCTCTAATTGCATACTGACTTCTACAACTTGTGTTAATCTTTCCTTTTAATAAATTTCTATTTTAAAATGAAAAATGTATATTTTCACTTTACACTATTCCACATATTCCAACCTTCTGATAACGATGAAAACTTTCTGATGGTAATTCTGCATAAAAAAAGCACTAGGGAGTTCGGTTAAGGACGAATCAAAGAAACATTAACCAGCTCCCAACACTACAAGTTCTTTGCTTTAGATGCTCTGCATTCAACTCTTCGTATATTGATGTCATAGCGTATGAACTGGTCACTTGTGTTACGTTAGAGTGTACTAGCAGTATAGCCCGGCGTTGCTCGGGTGTAATGAAAGCTTTAAAACTAATCTATGATCCTGGAGTTCAGACTGTTTGGACGTTAGCAAGAAAGACTAAAAATAATGAAATAATTGCGACAATTTACCAATCGCACCTAATATATATATATATATATATATATATATATATATATATATATATATATATACTTGCAGTATAGCCCGGCGTTGCTCGGGTGTAATGAAATCTTTAAAACTAATCTATGGTCCTGGAGCTCAGACTCAGACTTAAAAAATATCTGTGTGAAGTTTGGTGAGAATCGGGTAAAAATTGTGGATTTGTATAAAGGATATACAGACAGATAAACACGCACAAACATCTTGCCTTTTATATATATATATGTATATCGATTTTCTGCACTATTGTAAGAACTGCAACCTTGAAACTTCTGAATATCGTTTCTTATGTCTTTGTCTATGAGTGTATCAAATTTGATTAAAATCGGACCACTCCTTCTATAACCAGGTTTTTTCGATTATCAATTTTCGATATTTATCGGGGGTACCTCGACACAAAACCTAGCTAAGAACACTCGCAGACGCTTATAGTACAACTGTGAAAATTTTCAAGAAAATCGGTTCAGTCGTTTCGGAGTCTATAGGTAACAGACACAGACACACACACGCACACTCACACACATACCCACAGACAAAGTTCCATTTATAAATAAGTTTAGATTTATCATTGTGAAACATTTTTGCAGTAATGTTCAACCTGTACGAGGCCGAATAACCACTTGCCTCTTATTTTGAAAGTGGTAAGAGACATCGTTTATGGCATATGTGAGGAAGATAACGGTTGGCCCTAGATTTAAACAAATAAATATTGTAATCGTTGGGAAGCATCCTTTTGGGAGTCGGTTCCACAATTCTGGAACAGTTATAGAGAGAGGCACAGCTTATGGGTATATATTGGGAAGATAATGGTTAACCCTACATTTGAACAGGTTCAGATTTTAGTGAAGTATCCTCGTGGAAGTCGTTTCCACAAATCAACAGGCAGAAGTTGATCAAGCGGAACTTAAATTCAACCAATGAAATTTGTTGAATACGATATATGGTTAAAAGTCCCATGTGGGGATATTTCTTGTATATGTTAGATCTGGTAATAGGTAGTATGATTGTCTTCTGTGTGCCGTGTCCCTTCAGAATAATAACGATCATGGCGCTCTACATCTTCCTTGTTAACAATTTGACATTTTTTACTGCCCCTCTCGGTTCTTGTGTCATTTATTTACACAGGTTCGTTAAGTAGATTATTCGCTTCCTTCCCCTGCTGCATCCGACAGCAAGACCTCTGATTGGGAGGTTGTGAGGAACATGGAACCACCTCTTAATTGCTGTTGTTCCCAGGTCCACTCTGACCCGGAGTGGTAGCAAGGCCTCTGATTGGGAGGTTGTGAGCAGCATGGAACCACCTTTTAATTGCTGTTGTTCCCAGGTCCACTCTGACCCGGAGTGGTAGCAAGGCCTCTGATTGGGAGGTTGTGAGGAGCATGGAACCACCTTTTAATTGCTGTTGTTCCCAGGTCCACTCTGACCCGGAGTGGTATCAAGGCCTCTGATTGGGAGGTTGTGAGGAGCATGGAACCACCTTTTAATTGCTGTTGTTCCCAGGTCCACTCTGACCCGGAGTGGTAGCAAGGCCTCTGATTGGGAGGTTGTGAGGAGCATGGAACCACCTCTTAATTGCTGTTGTTCTCAGGTCCACTCTGACCCGGAGTGGTAGCAAGGCCTCTCATTGGGAGGTTGTGAGGAGCATGGAACCACCTCTTAATTGCTGTTGTTCTCAGGTCCACTCTGACCCAGAGTGGTAGCAAGGCCTCTGATTGGGAGGTTGTAAAAAGCATGGAACCACCTCTTAATTGCTGTTGTTCTCAGATCCACCCTGACTCGGAGTGGTAGCACATGTTAGGGTCCCAGCTATGGGCAAATAGTCAAGACACTATGAAAGTATAAAAATGCTTTTATAAAAATATATATACATAAAAATAGACTTTTATAGAAAAAATTATTATCCCAACACATTTTTGAAGAAAAAGATTCTTAAAAACAAATCCCAATGAATCTTGATACACGAAAAGAAAAAAATTATTACTAGACACAAAAATTATATAAGAAACAACAATAAATTGTTGAAAAGAAAAAGGTATTACCAGCAATAAATAAATAAAATTTAGTGGGCAATAAATGAACCCTCCGAGGTGTTGATATGCCATAAAACAAAACAACCAACCAACCAATCATCTGTGAGGAGATTGTCCAGCATTGATTGACACATAGGTTCCCAACCTTTTTGCTGCGATTACCCCAAAATACAATTTCACTATTATCCATTACCCCCAATGAACAAACACCCGTAATATAGGAAAAGAATAATTATATTTTCATACATCAAAAGCAGACAAAGTTAATGGAAATTATTCAATACAAAAGTACCAATCTATAATAATCAGAGGTATAATAGCCGTAACCTAGCCAAAATTTGACTATGGTCACAGTTCCATGATCTGGTGTCTAAAAAGTGGAGAAATTTTGATTTTTTTTTCCACAAGGTTTGAAAGAAAGATACTTTAAGAGAGATTGGGGTACGGGGAATTCTTCCTTGAAATACTGTCTCATTAATAATTTGGCACAGTGTGAAATTATAAGCTGATTGCCTCTTCCCAAACCAAACATCTATTACCCTCAAAATATGGGCTCATTACCCCACTGGGGTAATTTATCCCGGGGTTGGGAACCATGTCATTGACACACAGGAGGGTTGATATTACATAAGAGTCCATTACTCTTGTCTTTGTTTCTGTTGCTTCAAGTCTCTTCTTCATCTGTGAGGAGATTGTCCAGCATTCACTGATATTACATAACAGTTCAGTACCCTTTTCTTTGTTTCTCTTGCTTCAAGTCTTTTCCTCATATGTGAGGAAATAGTCCAGCAATCATTAACATATAGGAGGATTTATATTATACGTATAATTTCAGCACTTTTTTAATACTTTTAATTTGTTACGCCAATTCGGTCGGGTTTCAATCTTGAGTTAAAAAGCAGACAGATCTGTTTCGCTGTATCACAGCTCATCAGTACGGTTAGACTCCGATTGCTAGGACGTACGTTGTGGTCCAGTGGATATCGGCTCGGAACGAGAAATCGGGGAGCCGAGTTCGAATTCCAGTTGAATTCATTGCATTCACTTACGCGCAAATACTCTTGGGAAAGGTATTAATCCGTCTCTTGCTTCCAGTTATGGGTTAAATAACAGAACAGATTGGGTTCTGTAGCCTTGGTCGGCAACCAGTCTACCGCAGAAAGCAATGGCAACCTACTGAGGGATAATCTTCTGCCCAGTCAGTCATGTCTCTTTCGAGACATGATCGCCCAAGCGTGTTTCACGTATGGCACTTAACTGAACTGAATTTGTTGCAAACACCTTTCCCTATATCAATGCTACTTCGGATTTCGGTGTCAAATTTTCCGTTATCTGCTAAAATACTTTTCAACTATTTGTACTTGTTTGATTTTGACATCTCTAATTACATACCTTTCTCGGTTATCGACTGGGAACGAGAAATCGGGGAGACGAGTTCGAATTCCAGTCGAATTTCTTGCATTCAGTTACGCACAAATACGCTTGGGAAAGGTCTTAATCCGTCTCTTCCCTCCAGTTATGGGTTAAATGATAGAACAGATTGGGTTCTATAGCCTTGGCTGGCAACCAGTCTACCGCAGAAAGTAATGGCAACCTACTGCGGGATAATCTTTTGCCCAGTCAGTTATGTTGCTTTCTAGACATGATCGCCCGAAGTGTGTATCACGTACGGCATTTAACTAACTGAATACATAGCTCGCATTTTATTTTTGTTTTGTTGTTGTTGTTTTTTTTTTTGTTTTTTTTTGTTTTTTTGTGGGGGATTCTTTTTTGTTTTGTTGGGGTTTTTTTCGCTTTGTTTTTTGGGGGGGTTGTTTTATTTTTATTTTTGCGGGGTGGGGAGCTTTTTATTTTTTCTTTTGTTTTTTATTTTAGGTTTATTTTGTTGGGGTTGTTTTTTTTGGGGGGGGGGGGTTATTGGGGTTTTTGCATTTTTTTCTCTTGCTGATAACTATATTAGAGTTCTGGGTCATTTTGATCAAGGACTTCAAAGATGACCTCACAAGTGAAGGTCTTTCATCCATGTATTCGTGTTCGTGGTATGGTACCAAAATTAAGCAAGTTGACTGGCGAAGTCAGTTGATGTACAAACCGGTCCGACCTCACATGTAAAGTATACCACAGGAATCCAGCAACTCCACACTGAAGTTATTTTGAAGGATTTTTAATTTGATTTCTTCTGGTAAGCCTTTGATTTTCTTTCTTTTTTTTTTTTCCGTTTTAGTCACTGACTAAAATTTCTTTTTACTTTAAAAGGAAGTCGGTCTTCTTGTCGTTCCATTTGATTTTCTGGACCTGATTTTGTCGCACACATGACAATATTGTTTTTTTTTTTTACAATTTGTCGTTAGTCGTTTCTTTTAGCTGTTTCTTTTATAGGCGGGTTTTATCGATTTTTGTATTTTTTTTTCTTCTATGTCTGAAATCAAGAGTGCCATATACTTATATGAGATTGCCCCAACTAATAATGAGTCCTGGTCTGTGTTATAGTTCTCTTATCATCGAAGATGAAGGAAAAACAACCAATATATAAACTGACCCCTCACTTTGTGGTCATAGCAATTTCTATACATTTATATCCCTAAGATCTAAAAGCACAAGGATGCATTCCAGAAGCTGAATAAAGTATTAAGAGACAAGGAAATTTCGCTAGAAACAAAGAAAAAAGTACTGGGTTGCTATGTGATGTCAGTTCTTCAATATGGCAGTGAATGCTGGACAATATCATCAAAGATGAAGGAAAAACTTGAAGTAAGTGAAATGTGGTTCTACAGAAGGATGCTACGAATATCATGAATCGAGCATGTAGAGCAATGATGAGGTTTTGGAAATGATGGAAACGAAAAGGAAATTAATACTGAGCATCAGGAAGAGACAGCTGAAATTCCTGGGACATGCAATGAGGAAGGAGGGCTTGGAGAACCTGATACTAACAGGCCAGATAGAGAGAAAAAGAGACAGGGGAAAGCAACGGATAACATATTTGAAGGACCTAATCAGGTGGATGACAGAACGGGGGTTGCATGGTGTAACAGGAAAAGGCGTGCTAAGAGCCACCTGGGATAGGGGGACGTGGAAGGCCATGATCGCCTACGTCCTGAAAGAACAGGGCACATATAAGAAGAATATATATGCCAACTGTTTATAAGAAATAATAATGTGGGTATAAAATGGGGGATCAATTCTATATTATAATCAGCATATAAACTGATCCCTCATTTTGTGGCCATGCTAGTTTCTATACATTTATATTCTAGATTTATGAGCTTGAGCTAGTGGATGGCAAAGCGGGGTTTGGGTGATGTAACAGGAGAAGGCGTGCTAAGAGCCACCAGGGATAGGGAGATGTGGAGAGCTATGATCGCCTACGTCCTGAAGGGACAGGGGACATAGAAGAAAAGTTTACGATCACAAGATCCGTAACCCATTACGTTCGTAGGGGCACCCCGTACTGGGCAAAATAACCCGACAAAGCCTAATTTATCTCCAGGCTGGTGTTAAATTCCGTTTTTCCTTCTAGAAGGCTATAGGAAACAGCCTGTCTTTCTATTTACCCATAGTTGGGATGAAAAGAGACGGATGTACGTGTTTCCTGGAGGCATTATTACGTGAGTAAATGCAATGAACCCGGTATTTACCCAAATCCGAGCGGTATGCTTAGGGAGGTGGGGGAACGGGATCGGTCTCTTGTCTGAATCAGTAGTGAGATGGTTAATGTTTATTAAATCGGCCTTGTTTCAAACATAACCGAACTCCCTAAAGGTTTATTCAGAATCATCAGTAGATGGATTTATTGAAGAATAAAAGTATACATTAGAGTAGATAGATCTATCTATCGCCCGGTTCACACTCCACCCATGTCTATTGAACAGGTTAAGAGGCTCATCCCTTGTTCCCTGTTTAGGATGTGGTTTCCGGCTTTCTCTTTTCCAATTTTTTCACTATTACATAGCCCCCGTCATTTAGGAAATCACTCCTGGATGTGATTCTGGCCTTTCTGTTTTGTTTTTAGACATTTTCTATTGGCCGAAAAACATTTCGCATCAAGGTGTGAAATTTCGCGAGTTTTGTGTGCTAAGCAAAGTTTGTAAATTCGAGAAAATGCGTTTATTTCTAATAGAATCAATGAGTCATTGCTTAGCATTCGAATTTTTAAATCTAGAATTTGTTTTGTTCACTACAGAGGCTACATGATTCTAGTTTTCAAGAGGTCGTCACATATGTCACCTAGTAGTAGTAGTAGTGGCAATAATAGTAATCCTTATCTAAACTTATTTATAAATGGAACTTTTTCTCTGTGTGTGTGTCGGTTACCTATAGACACCGAAACGGCTGAACCGATTTTCTTGAAAATTTACGCAGTTGTACTATAAGCGTCTGCAAGTGTTCTTAACTAGGTTTTGTGTCGAGGTACCCCAGATAAATATCGAAAATCGATAATCGAAAAAATCGGGTTATAGAAGGAGTGGTCCGATTTTAATCAAATTTGATACACTCATAGACAAAGACATAAGAAAAGATATTCAGAAGTTTCAAGGTTGCAGTTCTTACAATAGAGCAGAAAATCGATAATATATGTATATAAAAGGCAAGATGCTTGTGTGTGTGTCTGTTTATCTACCTGTATGTCTGTATTTTTTTTTTCAGCCTTTTTAGCTCTAAGTAGATATAATTGTAGTTCTTAGTCTCAGCCATGATATCATTTACTCAGAGGACTTATTTAGCTTTCAAAATTCAGTTTACGACGAAAAAAACTTATTTGATATTGATACCAGGAAATCAAAATTTGACTTTCATTTTTCTTTCAGTCTACGGTTTCGCTTTAACTGGAAACAACTATTGCTTTTTAGTGTTTCGTGCCAACGTCCAAAGAGTCTGAGCTCCAGGACCATGGATTAGTTTTAAAGCTTTCATTTTCGTTGGAATTGCTGTCATGTCCCCCGGATAGTTGTTACGTTGTAGGGTACTGCTTATACTGACCATTTCTTGTTGATTTCTTACGACTTTTGCCCGATGTTGTAAGCAGACGATCTCTTCCTTACATTGATTTTTTTTTATATCTGAAAAAAGTTGAATTTATAAGATAATGTAAGGATTGCAATGGAAAAGACGAAAACTATGAAATTGTTTGTCAACTGTCTGTCGTCCACGCATAAAAGTTTGAAAAGTGCAACTTTAGGTCAGTAGTCGAAAGAATCCTCTTATATGGACCACACAGTAGGACTCTGATAAAATTACTAGCAGAAAAAAATGGATGTCATATCCACTCGACTTTTATTCGCGGTGCAAAATTTCAGTTGGAAATGTCTGTCTGTCTATCTGTCTATCTATTTATCTATTTATTTATCTACCTATGTGTCCATCTGTCTACATGTCTATCTATCTATCTATCTATCTATCTATCTATCTATCTATCTATCTATATGTCTATTTGTCTGTCTGTCTATCTATCTGTTTGTCTATCTATCTATCTATCTGTCTGTCTATTTGTCTATCTGTCTATCTATCTATCTATCTATCTGTCTATCTATCTGTTTATCTATCTGTCTATCTATTTGTCTATCTGTCTATCGATATATTTGTCTATCTATCGATCTATCTGTCTATCTAGCTATCTGTCTATCGATCTATTTGTCTATCTATCTGTCTAGCTATCTGTCTATCGATCTATTTGTCTATCTATCTGTCTATTTGTCTATCTGTCTATCGATATATTTGTCTATCTGTCTATCTATCGATCTATCTGTCTATCTATCTAGCTATCTGTCTATCGATCTATTTGTCTATCTGTCTAGCTATCTGTCTATCGATCTATTTGTCTATCTGTCTAGCTATCTGTTTATCGATCTATTTGTCTATCTATCTGTCTAGTGATATGTCTATCGATTTATCTATCTGTCTATTGATCTATCTGTCTGTTTATCGATCTATTTGTCTGTATGGATGTCTATCTGTCTGTCTGTCCATCTGTCTGTCTGTCTATATGTCTGTCTGTCTATTTCCACTCTCTCTCTCTCTCTCTCTCTCTCTCTCTCTCTCTCTCTCTCTCTCTCTCTCTCGTTCTGACAGATAAGGGATTCAAAAGATTTGGTCAATTCAGGCCGATATTTTTTTACTTTGCATCAGCCCTGACTCGGAGATCTATAATTTCTTTATATTGGAATATCCTAAACCTTTCTGAATTTTTTTTTTATTTTATCTTATTTTTCCCCCTCTTGCGTGGTCCAAACTTTTCTTCTATCGATCTTCTGGTTTGATCATTCATCGAATGCCTAATATCACCTCATCTACCTCAGACGTTTTTTTACTCATTTATTTATTTATCAATTTATATCTATCGTTCTATAGAATCCTCCGTCCGTCCATTTATTCAGCCTTCCCGTGATTTTTTTTTTTATCATTTTTTCTTCTTGCTTTTTTTCTAATTTTCTTAGTTTATATCACACGAGAAAAATATCAAAATGGACAACATGTATTTTCTTTTTTCTCTTTTCACATTTATTTAGATTTTTTAGTATAAAACACGATGTGACGTGGTCTTTCCTGGGTTAAGCCTTTATTCTCATTTTCCATAATGGTTAGATTCAATTTTCATGTTTCCTTTTGACTTCTTCGCTATTATTTTTTTCGCTCTTTACACCGAGTTTCTTTTCTACTATCTTCTTTGCAGTCTTTTGGTCTCTTCATACTTTCCTCTTGTTGTTTTGGCTTGCTATCTCATTTGAACCCTCTCTCAGTTCTGTCTTCTCTCTCTCTCTCTCTCTCTCTCTCTCTCTCTCTCTCTCTCTCTCTCTCTCTCTCCTCCTAGTCTGCTCTTCCCTCCTTCTACTCTGTCTTCTCCACCACTTCTTGCTCAGTCTTTTTTACTTCTCTCTCTCTCTCTTTCTCTGCTGTCCGTCTCTCTCTCTCTCTCTCTGTTGCCCGCCTCTCTCTCTGCTGCCCGTCTCTCTCTCTCTGCTGCTCGTCTCTCTCTCTCTGCTGCTCGTCTTTCACTCTCTGTTCCCAGTCTCTAACTCTGTCACTTTGCTCCCAGTCTCTCTCTCTCTCTCTCTCTGCTGCCCGTCTCTCTCTCTCTCTCTCTCTCCGTCTATCTTTCTCTCTGATGCCCCCACTCTCTCTCTCTCTCTCTCTGCTCCCAGTCTCTAACTCTGTCACTTTGCTCCCAGTCTCTCTCTCTCTCTCTCTCTCTCTCTCTCTCTCTGAGTGTTTTTGCCTCTATTCTCTGATAATTTTTTTTTTTTGCTCCTGTCTATTTTGAACCTTTACTCAGCTCTTTTCCTCTCTGATCCCAGTCTCTGCCTCTTTCACTTTTGCCCCGCAATCACCATTCTGCTCGTTTTCTTTACCCCCACCCCCACCCTCTCTCTTTCTCTTACACACATTCTTACCGTCTTTGCTCACAGGTACTTCCTTCTTACCCATTATTTACTCTCTCTCTCTCTCTCTCTCTGTTCCAAGTCTTTTAATCTCGTCTCCTTGTCTTCTTCTCTTACCAACTCGCACTCTCTCTCTCTCTCTCTCTCTCTCTCTCTCTCTCCTTTCACTTTTGTCTCTCCTCTATCACTTTGTCTCGCTGTCTTTTTGTTTGTCTGTCTCGATGTCTTTTTGTCTGTCTGTCTGTCTGTCTGTCTGTCTCTCTCTCTCTCTCTCTCTCTGTCTTTTTGTCTGTCTGTCTGTCTGTCTGTTTCTCTGTCTTTTTGTCTGTCTGTTTCTTTGTCGTTTTGTCTCTCGGTCTGTCTGTTTCTTTGTCTCTCGGTCTGTCTGTTTCTTTGTCTCTCGGTCTGTCTGTTTCTTTGTCGTTTTGTCTGTCTGTCTGTCTGTCTCTTTGCTTCTGCTCACTTTTCTGTCTCTCTCCTTCCACTCTCTTCTCCCACACACTTAAACTATTCCTGCTCTCTGTTTCATTTTCTCTTTTTACCATGTTTTCGAATCCGACACTTTTCATGTCTCCCACTTTCAAGGAATCTTTTGTCCATGTGGACGGAATGAATCTCAAAACAAATCGCATATGTAGAAACGTCCATTCTCACCGTATAAACCAACCTCCAGACATTCTGTCTGACGAAACCAATTTTTTTCAGTATATAAGGGCCTGATAGCTTTGCATTTTTGGGCTTTCATTTTTATTTTTATTTATTGGTTCGAGTTTTCCTTTCCGCATCAATTCACCCCACGCAAAGCAATAAAACCCTCAAAGACATTACGGTTTGCCGGTCGTGAAATGACGAGAAGACTTTAAAAGAAACAGAAACTCAATTGTGAGCATGAAACAACCTTCTGCTCCGATTCAAACGACTGCGGAAGAATTTGAACTGTTGATGAGTAAACCTAACTATTCTTATTCTTTATTCTTTCATCCCTTTCCTCGTTTCCCCCCTCTCTCTCTCTCCCTCTCTCTCTCTCTCTCTCTCTTTCATTTTGCTGTTTCCCCCTCATTTTTTTCACCCTCCTGTTTTTCTTTTTTCACACTCTTCATTTTTTCACCCTCTTCTTTTCCCCTTTTCACCCTCTTCTTTTCCCTTTTCCACCCTCTTTTCCTTTTTTTCACCCTCTTCTTTTTCACTTTTCACTCTTTTCCTTTTTCGCGCTCTTCTTTTTTTCACCCTTTCCTTTTCCCCTTTTCACCCTGTTGTTTTCCTTTTTTCACCCTGTTGGTTTTCTTTTTTCACCCTGTTTCCTTTTTTCACACCTCTTCTTTTCCCTTTTTCACCCGCTTTTCCTTTTTTTAGCTCTTCTTTTTTTCCTTTTTCACCCTTTTCCTTTTTTCGCCCTCTTCTTTTCTTTTTCACCCTCTTTCTTTTTCACCCTCTTCTTTTTCTTTTTTTCACCTTCCTCTTTTTCCTTTTCACCTTTTTTCCATTTTCACCCTTTTCTTTTCTCTTTTTCACACGCTTTTTTCCTTTATCGCTCTCTTCTTTTCTTTTTAAACCTTTTTTCCTTTTTCACCCTGTTCTTTTTCCTTATTCAAACTCCTTTCTTTTCCATTTTTCACCCTTCTTTCTTTTCTACCTTTCTTTCATTTCACCTTTCTTTTTCACCTTTCTTCCTTTTTCACTCTCTGTCTTACTTTTGATCTTTTTCCTTGTTTCACCTTTCTTTTGACCTTGTTTTTCTTTCCTTTTTTTTTTCTTTTCATGCTTTCTATCTTTTGTCTGTTTTTCTTTCTATCTTACTTACTCTCTCTATCTTTCTTTCTTTCTTTTTTCTTTTTTCCGCTCCTCTTTTCTGTTTTCACCTTCTTTTCCCATTTTCACGCTCTTCTTTTTTTTTTTCACTCTCTTTTCCCATTTTCACCCTCTTTTCTCGTTTTCACCCTCTTCTTTTCCCATTTTCACCCTCCTTTTTTCTTTTTCACCCTCTTCTTTTTTCTTTTAACTCCTTTTCTTTTCCTTTTTCACACTCCTTTTTTTCTTTTTTCGCCATTTTTTCTTTTTCACCCTTTTTTCCTTTTTCACCCTCTTATATTTCTTTTTCGCTGCCTCTCCCTCGTCTTTCCCCCCTTCTACTTCTTCCTCTTCCCTCGTTCTACTTCTTCCTTTTTTCCACCTTGTTTTTTTCCTTTGTTGCATAAGTTGATCTCCATTCCTTCGTCGCAATTCAATTACAATATTTTGTTTGCCAAATTTATATCATATGGTATATAAAATACATCTGACAAAACCATTCCTACCAACTTCCACCTGTCGTATGACCTGACAACCTGCAAGACTAACACACAAAGCACCAAAGGCAAAATATTTACCATTTAATATTACAGCCTCTGAAACACAAGGTTCATCATATATTCTGTATTTCCACACGAATAATTATTCAAATTCCATCTCGTGTAATATTAATATTACAAGAAGTTATTTTTTAACTCGTGAATAATTTTCATGTCTGAAGATGAAAATTACCATCAAACCCTTCTTATATTCTTTAGCATGTCTCCCTTCTCATTCCTTAACGTCATATATTTCTTTATATATATATATATATATATATATATATATATATACATATATATATACATATACATATATATATATGTATATATATACATATATATATATATATACATATATATATATGTATATATATATACATATATATATACATATATATATGGATATATATATATACATATATATATATATGTGTGTGTGTGTGTGTGTGTGTGTGTGTGTGTGTGTGTATAGTGCCTTGGTGAATCTGACATCCACATCGCGTCATGTATCCTACGTCCCTTACATTCCGGCCACTTGGTAAATCGATCGCTCTCTTCCCCGCTCGTCATCATGTCTCTTTCTCTTTTCGTTTCTTTTTTGTGCGTCTGTCGTCATTTGATGTGTGCGTCACTTAGTCTCACTCTGTGTGTGTGTGTGTGTGTGTGTGTCTGTCTGTCTGTCTCTCACTGATCACTTTGTGTGCGTGTCTCTCTCTCTCTCTCTCTCTGTTCACTTTATGTGTGCGTCTCTCACTCTCTCTCTCTCTGTTCACTTTGTGTATTTCGCTCTCTCTGTTCACTTTGTGTGTATCTCACTCTCTCTCTCTCTGTGTTCACTTTGTGTGTGTGTCTCTCTCTCTGTCTCTCTCTGTGTTCACTTTGTGTGTATCTCACTCTCTCTCTCTCTCTCTCTCTCTCTCTCTCTGTTTACTTTGTGTGTGTCTCACTCTCTCTGTCTCTCTGTGTTCACTTTGTGTGTGTCCCACTCTCTCTCTGTTCACTTTGTGTGTGTCCCACTCTCTCTCTCTCTGTTCACTTTGTGTGTGTGTCCACTCTCTCTCTCTCTTTCTCAGTGTTCACTTTGTGTGTGTCCCACTCTCTCTCTCTCTCTCTCTCTGTTCACTTTGTGTGTGTCTTTCTCTCTGTTCACTTTTTGTGTGTGTGTCTCTCTCTCTGTTCACTTTGTATGTCTCTCCTTCTCTCTCTCTCTGTTCACTTTGTGTATCTCACTTTCTCTCTCTCTCTATTCACTTTCTATGTCTCTCACATTCGCTCTCATTCTCTCTCTCTCTGTTCACTTTGTGTGTCTCATTCTCTCTATGTGTTCACTTTGTGTGTGTGTCTCTCTCTCTGTTCACTTTGTGTGTGTCTCACTCACTCTCTCTGTTCACTTTGTGTGTCTCTCATTCTCTCTCTCTCTGTTCACTTTGTGTGTCTCTCACTCTCTCTGTTCACTTTGTGTGTCTCTCACTCTCTCTCTCTGTTCACGTTGTGTGTGTCTCACTCTCTCTCTCTCTCTGTTCACTTTGTGTGTGTGTCTCTCTCTCTCTCTCTGTCTCTCTGTTCACTTTTTATATGTGTGTGTGTATCTCTCTCTGTTCACTTTGTGTGTTTCTCTTTCTGTCCGCTTTATGTCTCTCTCTCTCTCTCTCTCTCCTCACTCTTGTTTTATCCTACTTACTTTCCCTATCTCGTGTTCTTTCTTTCTTAATATGAAAAGATCTTTATTCTCGTAAATTCCGTTCAACACCTTTTACACCATTCATCTTGCATAGGATATGGAACCGATATTTTTAAAGCTTCCCAAATAATAAAGCAGGAATCGCAGTCGGTTTTGTTTGCTTGTACATCGTCCTAATCGATATTGCGTTTCTTTACTCACTGCACACAGACTTCAAACCATTTTCAAAAGAAATTCTCAATGTTACGAATGCATCATGATTCACGGGGTCATATATTCCCAACTTACATCTAAACGTAGCGTATCTTCTTTCAAACGGAATAGTAGCTAGTCAGCCTACGTAGTCATTGTCAGATTAATACGCGTAGCGATTTGTTGTAACGATCGTTAAACGCTATTAACTACACCAAGTTACAATTGTTGAATGCCTACGCCTCTTTTAGTTACCGGTGTTTAATTAATTGGGAGGTTCTGTGTGAGGGTCACAAGATATAAATGCCGAAAACCCAGCAATTGTAGGGCTACCCATTAAGTTCTTCCAAACAGCTGCAAATCTGTTGGGGGCTGTACAGTTATCAGGTCAGGTTGCGTCATAAATAATTCCCATTCTCGTTTATCAGATTTTATCCAACGGAATATGAAGGGGAAATTACATTTCATCGAATAATATATTCACTAGAAATCTGTGAAAATTTTACGGGGTTTCCTGTTTAAATTTTCTAATGAACCTTAATTCTTAACACTTACGTTTTTATTGAATAAGCTCATGGCCAGTTCCACGGTAATAAAATATCAGTAGATACTCTTATATCAAATCGTTAATATTTGAGCTTAATAATCAATAACAATTATAAATGCTAGCAGAACCCGTGGAATTTCCACGAAAGGATAATTATGATTTCCTGGAAAAATTTTACTTTCTCATACTACAAATGATAGTAACGTCTCCAAACATAAATGTATTGGATAATAAAATAACGATGACACAGAGTGTAGTTTTATTAAAATATCTATAAAAGTAATGTCCATAGAAG
The DNA here is from genome assembly GCA_037127315.1 of Ascarosepion bandense. Lineage (NCBI taxonomy): Eukaryota > Metazoa > Mollusca > Cephalopoda > Sepiida > Sepiidae > Ascarosepion > Ascarosepion bandense. The sequence goes on along the minus strand of JBBBDQ010002752.1, from coordinate 55,163 downwards.
CTACTTTACTGTAATCTTATAATAAGCAGTGTATGCATAGACCATAACCAAAGTACTGTACGCTATTTTATGAGAGATTTTAAAAGAGGAAATGTTTTTTTTATTATTATTACTGAAAAATCATGGCTCCTGTGTCCATTGTAAACAGAAAAGACCAACTGAGTAATGGCCAGAAATTTCGTTATTAGGTCGCGGGATATGACAACAAACCTGCCTATTTTTACTATATTGTACAGTACACACACACACACAATTACTGCTACAACCACCAGCTTAAGCTGCTACTGATACGGTAATGCTATAGGCTCTCTCCTCTTTACTACCCTTCTATTTGGCAAAGATGAGAGAAAGGATGAGGAGAGTAGCCTTTATTATAAAAAGCTAGAGAGGAAAGAAAAACTCGTGTAGAGAGTAAGTGTTTTATCTTTCTTCAGTGGCGTAACGGACGGACGAACTAAGTAACTAACGAAGGAACAAGCAGAATTATTATATGATGAATGCGGGTCGTTATTTTAAGAAGTGGGTACCAGTGAAGATTTGAAATTGACAACGTTATCCATTTGACTGAAACAGCGCTATCCATCGGAAGGGCACCTTGGGTGACCCATATTTTCTAAACGCCACTTAGATGGCGCTTAGAAAATCACCTATCTGAAGGGCACCTCGGTGTGGTGTAATGGTTAGCAAGCTTGTCTTGCTAAGACCTATTACAACAGAGTAGTGAGTTCGACCCTCACTGGATACTCCATATTTTCGGCCTTGTGCCACATCTATCAGAAATCGAGTAGTTTCTTTTTCCCTCTCTCCACGCGATCAAAACAGAATAGGTCATTCTTTATGAGGTATTGGCAGGAGACGATAAACAAGTTTTTCTTTCTTCCTTTCTTCTTTCTTTCTTCCTTTCTTTCTTCTTTCTTTCTTCCTTCCTTCCTTCTTTCTTTCTTTCTTTCTTCCTTCCTTTCTTCTTTCTTTCTTACCTCCTTCGTTTCTTCCTTCCTTGGTTTCCTCCTTCCTTTCTTTCTTCCTTCCTTCCTTCCTTCCTTCCTTTCTTTCTTTCTTCCTTCCTTCCTTTCTTCTTTCTTTCTTCCTTCCTTTCTTCTTTCTTGCTTTCTTCCTTCCTGAATTTTCTTTCTTCCTTCTTTTCTTTCTTCCTTCTTTTCTTTTTTCTTGTTTTCTGTTTTCTTTTCTTTTTTCTTTCTTCGTTCTTTTCCTTTTTCTTCGTTCTTTTCCTTTTTCTTCGTTCTTTTCCTTTTTCTTCTTTTTCTTCTTTCTTCGTTCTTTTCTTCTTTTTTCTTCTTTCGTTCGTTCTTTTTTCTTCCTTCTTTTCTTCTTCCTTCTTCTTTTTTTCTTTTTTCTTTCTTTCTTCCTTCTTTCTTCCTTCTTTTCTTCTTTCTGTCTTCCTTCTTTTCTGCTTTCTTTCTTCCTTCTTCCTTCTTTTCTTCTTTCTTCCTTCTTTTTTTCTTTCTTTCTTCCTTCTTTTCTTCTTTCTTTTTTCATTTTCTTCTTCCTTTTCTTCTTTCGTTTTTTCTTTCTTTCTTCCTTCTTTTCTTTCTTCTTTTTTTCTTCAATCTTTTCTTTTTTCTTTCTTTCTTCCTTTTCTTTTTTCTTCCTTTTCTTTTTTCTTGCTTTCTGCCTTTTCTTTTTTCTTGCTTTCTGCCTTCTTTTCTTTTTTATTTCTTCGTTCTTTTCCTTTTTCTTCGTTCTTTTCTTTTTTCTTCGTTTTTTTTCTTCGTTCTTTTCTTTTTTTCTTCTTTCTTCGTTCTTTTTTCTTTTTTCTTCCTTCTTTTCTTCTTTCGTTCGTTCTTTTTTCTTCGTTTTCTTCCTCCTTTCTTCTTTCTTCCTTTTCTTTCTTTCTTTTTCCTTCTCTTCTTTTTTCTTTCTTTCTTCCTTCTTTTCTTTTGTCTTTCTTTCTTCCTTCTTTTCTTTTTTCTTTCTTTCTTCCTTCTTTTCTTCTTTCTTCTATCTTTTCTTCTTCTTTTCTTCCTTCTTTTTTCCTTTTTTCTTTTCTTCTTTTCTTCTTTCTTTCTTTCTTCCTTCTTTTCTTCTTTCTTCGTTTTTTTCTTTCTTCCTTCCGCACTTTCTTCTTTTCTTCATTTTGTTCTCTCTAGCAAAATTCCCGTCTTGTGGACATTTCTCTCAATAAGAAACTCAAAATGATTCACCCGTCAATGTTGTTTTATTTCAATTATGGTAATTGAATTTTTGGCGATTGCTTTAATCAGTTTTCGCCGTTCGATTCTGAAGCTTCTGAAAAATTATGTTTATATTATGGTCGCCATTACTTTTTGGTCTTTTTTCTGAAATCAAAGTTGTTCTCAACGGCTAAATCTTCTTTCTTTCCTTCTCTTCTTTTTTCTTTCTTTCTTTCTTTCTTCTTTTCTTTTGTCTTTCTTTCTTCCTTCTTTTCTTTTTTTTCTTTCTTCCTTCTTTTCTTTTTTCTTTCTTTCTTCCTTCTTTTCTTGTTTCTTTCCTTCTCTCACAAAAATCAATCCACATTTCCCCCGTGATCAAATTCCATTTCAGAATCCACTATTTATGAGAGACTAAACTATCGCCCGGTTCACACTCCACCCACATCTATTGAACAGGTGAAGAGGCTCATCCCTTGTTTCCTGTTTAGGATGTGGTTTCCGGCTTTCTCTTTTCCATTCTTTTTACCCTTTCGTAGCCCCCTGCGCATCAGTGGCGTTACCGCCTTGCTTGGGGTGATATGATTAAAAAAAAAAAAAAAAAATATTGGCAGGGCATAAAGGTCGTACTAACTAACAAAGGGATAAATAAACACAGTTACAATAGAATAATCCTTTGCATAACCCATTGTCAATTATCAGGCGACTCAATCAAAACCTTTTTTGAATAAAAAGGTACTGGGGAGAGAAATAGTCGATTAAATCTTAATTATGGTTTTCATTAAGGAACGATTCCACTTTCAGAGTGTTTTGCAGCTATCAAAAACGGTTAATAATCGGTTGGTGCAAGTAGGAATATTTGTCTATCTGTAATATGGATTATATACTTCCCACTTGTGGAACTCTCTTCCGGCTCCATGATTTCCGGCTAACTTTGATCTTCAAAAGTGTAAATACCATATCAGTCAGTTAAATGCTATACTTGATACACGCTTTGGGCGATCAAGTCTCAAAAGAGACATGACTGACTGAACAGAAAATTCTCGCAGTAGGTTGCCATTACTTTCTGCGGTAGACTGGTTGGCTATAGAACCCAATCTGTCTTGTTATTTAACTCATAGCTAGAGGGGGGAATTTAATATATTATTAAGTAGTAATTAGTGGGGGATCAGTTTATTACTTCATAACAATAGAAAACAGATCCCCCACTTTATACCCGGTATAACCCTTAATCATGTCTCCAACTATTTTATTAAGTCAGTTAAGTGCCATACGTGCTATACGCTTTGGCACGTCATGTCACAAGAGAGACATGACTGACTGCGTAGAAGATTATCCCGCAGTAGGTTACCATTGCTTTCTGCGGTAGACTGGTTACCAGCAAAGGCTATAGAACCCAATCTGCCCTGTTTCTTGACCCATAACTGGAGTGAAGAGACGGGTTTAATACCTTTCCCAAGGGTATTTGTGCGTAAGTGAATGCAAGTAATTCAACTGGAATTCGAACTCGGTACCGCGGTCTCTCGTTCCGAGTCGATATCCACTGCACGACAATAAATACCATATCACTGCTCACGTAAAATATTCTCATGCCAATTGATATGATTACCTGTCTTCCTTTGTACCTGTCTTCCTTTGTACCTGTCTTCCTTTGTACCCCGACTGCATTAATTTAAGCAGATTCGGTGACTGGATCTCAATATTAATTACATGCAAGCGCAGGTTCTATTTCTTTTTTCGTCGGTAGAACTTCCTACACCATTTCTGCTTTCCTGACACCTTCAATTTTCAAAAATTTAAATGTAAATCAATCGCCATATTTTCTTAATTATTTGAGGCTCAGTTTTTCATACAACGTTATAGTAAATGGGTCCTCCATTTTGGAACCACTCGCCGGTACGACATTACCACCACCTGTAAATTTGTTGAATATCAAATTTTTTTTTTTACTTTTTTCAGTGCAATCTTATCGATTAAACCCTAAACTTTCCGAGTGATAAAAAAAATTTATAAAACCTTCAATATTTAAACAATTTTAGGGGGAGGGGCTCAGTTTTTCGTAAAAATATAGTAAATCGATCCTGTGCAATTAACTTTTTTGCTTGCGCATATTCAACAGCTAAATCATTTGCGAAATTTTTGAATAAAGCCATTCTTGGAGTTTCGAGGAAGAAGCCATCGTAAGAACTGAAGAAAACTTGAAAAAGACAAAAACAAGAGCAACAACTCGTCCCCCCCACAAAAAAAAAACAAAGCGACCCCAACGTGAGTAGCTCCAAAGTGGAGGATCGATTTACTATAATGTTGTATGAGAAACTGGGCCCTCCTAAAATCATTTAAATATTGAAATTTTTCCAAATTCTTTTTGATAATCGAAAACTTTATGTAATAATCGATAAGTCAGTCAGTTAAGAGTCATACGTGAAACACGCTTGGGCGATCATGTCTCGAAAGAGACATGACTGACTGGGCGAAGATTATCTCGCAGTAGGTTGCCATTGCTTTCTGAGGTAGACTGGTTGCCAGCAAAGGCTATAAAACCCAATCTGTCCTGTTATTTAACCCATAACTGGAGGAAAGAGACGGATTAATATCTTTCCCAAGGGTATTTACGCGTAAGTGAATGCAATGAATTCAACTGGAATTCGAACTCGGCTCCGCGGTTTCTTGTTCTGAGCCGATATCCACTACACCACAACGCAAGACTGTGCTGAAAAAAGTTAAAAAATAAATGAAAAACAATAAATTTAAAGGTGGTGGTAGTCTCCTTCAGGTCCGCCAAATATTTTAACAGAAAACGAAGGCGTATGAAATTCCAGAAGACGCCTTGCGTTTAGCAAAGTACTAAGATGCAAGAAAATGTGATTGCAAACAGAAAAGCATTCTGATCTGTTATGTAATGTCGATACTTCTATATAATCATGAATATCGGACCATCTCATCATAGATGAAAAGACTTAAAGCAACGGAAATGTGGTTCTACAGAAGGATGCTGAGAATACAGTGGAATGAATACGTGAGCAACGACGACGTTCTATTGAAAATCGAAACAAAAAGGACACTTTATGTATCATCAGAAATAGTTGAAATTCCTAAGGGAACATAATGAGGAAAGTCGGCTTAGAAAATATGAAACTTACAGGACATGTTGAAGGCAATGGTAACAGACGAAAACGACGCATAAACTATCTTGTAGAAGTCCTTATACCGAAAAATTCACATTTATTGAATGACTCTCGTAGAAGTCATATCGAAAAATTCACCTTATTTATTGAATGACCCTTGTAGAAATTCTTATACCGAAAAATTCACCTAATTTATTGAATGATCCTCGTATGAAATGTGTCACTTAGCTGACTGAAATCAGATTCAGCAATCCGACTCCAGAGTTTCGTAGACGAACCTTTTTGCAATCTTTCAGTTCATTTGTCAGGAGGTATCAACAGTTGTCTGCCGATTTTTTCATTTTCCTTTGTTCCTTTTTCTATTTAATAATTTAAAAGAAGTAATTTATGCAGTTTTTATTGGTGTGACTTTATTTTTCTTCCTGCGCGCGCGCCCCAGTGCAAAATGCCATGGCTATATATATATATATATATATATATATATATATATATATATATATATATATATTTCACAATTCTCCCGCCTTTTTATATTCTCTCTCACTTTTGGCTCTGAGATTTCGGGAGGAAGTAACAAAAATTTTACATACTCGCCAGGTGCATACTGTCATTTCTAAACCCACCAAGTCTACGGAAATAGGTACGTGTGTATCACCCGAGCCAGGAAATAGGAATGCTGATTTTCAAGACCGGTTGATTTCGCCATTTTTATGAAATGTAATCATCGACCAAAATATATCACTGACAGTTGTCTTTGTAACACACTAACCTTTGTGAATGTCATGCAGCGTGGAAATAGTGTCCCTGCTTACATGAGTAAATATCGGTGTGTAGATAATCCTCCGAGTAATGTCTAGACTAAATTCGGATTAAGAACTAGTTTCTGACTCGTCGTGGCTAGAGCTTTGACCAGATTAAGAAATATCACGTTTCTGAAGAACGGCTTTGGAATATGTGAAGTGAGTCGCGTTGCTTAGATGTCAATTACCAGCCATATGGCAAGACGCCTGAACATTTACACACACACACACACACACACACACACACATATATATATATATATATATATATATATATATTCCAAGTGAAGAGGACTCAAGGTTTTTTTTATATTTTGAGTGCTCTGGCATTTATTTTATTATAAACAGTGCTCAATATAATGAGTATTATAGAGCTTAATATAATATAATATAATTATATGGTTATGTCAATTTTACATTGCGACATGGAAATGTCTATGTTTCGAGATCAATTCTCATCATCAGGCAATGTTAGTGTGGTTGTGCAGATTTAAATGACAAATACTTTTGGTTTACTGTGAATGTGTGTGTGTGTGTGTGTGTGTGTGTGTGTGTGTGTGTGTGTGTGTGTTGCTAGTCAGAATGGAGATTCACTTTGGGGTTTGACCCCGAAGAATTTCTGTGCTAACCAACTTTTTTCCTCCTCTTTTTTTCTTTTTCCTTGACCCTATTCTTCTCTTGTCTATCTCCCTTCGTATTTATCTGATCTTATCATTTTCCCTTCAGTTTTATTACATTTGATGTGATATTCCTTTTTTGTAGTACCAATCTCCTTTCTCGTCCCCTTTAGTCTATTTGTTAAAGAAAAGATTTTTTCCAAAAAGATACCCCGAACTGCTATTTTTTCGCTCCATCTATCAATTTGCTGTAAAGTTTATTATCTTGATACAAAGGGGGGAATTATTAAAAAAAGGAAAACTAACTTATTCTATATTTGGCTTTATTTTTATTTGTATTTTTATTTTTACCTAATTCGTCAGTGAGCATGTTATTTAATTTAGGTTTTATCTATTTTCTAATGTGAATAATTTACAATGTCTACATATGACATTAATTTCGTTGCGTTTATTTAATATATATATATATATATGTGTGTGTGTGTGTGTGTGTGTGTGTGTGTGTGTGTGTGTGTGTGTGTGTGTGTGTGTGTGTGTGTGTGCTATTAAATATAAGAGACAATGAATATCTATTACGTTTAATCATGAGCCGTTCTAAACGTCGTATTTTTGCTTTAATTTCAGTTGAAAATAAAGACAAAAATTCTCCAACATTTGGATAATTATTTATTGGTTAAATAAAATAAAAATAAATAAAAGCTTAGAAGAAAACCAATAAATAATTATCCAAATGTTGGAGAATTTTTGTCTTTATTTTCAACTGAAATTAAAGCAAAAATACGACGTTTAGAACGGCTACATGATGAAACATAATAGACATTCATTGTCTCTTATATTTAATAGCATATGTTTAGAAAATTACTTGCTGCCTCGATATACTAAATATACATGTATATATATATAATCACAGAGATAACAGAAGATTTTATTAAGTATCGTTGGCATCAATGGGGAGCATCCATTATGCTGACTTCGAAGTTTCGTGAGGACACCATTATGATGTTTTCACTCCTTAATTTGTAGACAAATTATAAAAACCTTCAACACTCTAGTATAACAATAGATATAAGAACAAATAAAAAAATATTCGCAAAATTTATTAAATGATTTTAATTAGTTTCTGATCCGCTACAATGTCACTCCCTGCAGATTTTGATATACTTGAAAATCTTTAAAAACTATCAAAATACGAGGACTTTGCGTTGAAATCAAATATATGTAGCGCGTTAGGACAGGAGTTTTCAAACTTTTTGACTAACAGACCCCTTTATTAAAAATTTATCCATGGGTGACACTTGCACCCTGAAAAAAAAAGGTAAATCTGAATATCAAGTTCTTGCATGTAAAAAATAATTTTTTGTATAAATAACGTTGACATGTAATGGGCGATAGTGGAAGCTTTTGTCATTTGATAACATTCAGTTAAGTGCCATACGTGAAACATGCTTGGGCGATCATGTCTCGAAAGAGACATCACTGACTGGGCAGAAGATTATCCCGCAGTAGGTTGCCATTACTTTCTGCGGTAGACTGGTTGCCAACCAAGGCTATAGAACCCAATCTGTCCTATTATTTGACATAGCTAGAAAGGGAAGATATGTATTATATTATTATGTAGTAATAAGTGGGGGATCAGTTTATTACTTCATAGCAATATAAAACAGATCCCCCACTTTATGCCCAGTAGAAGCCTGAATATGTTCAACTATTATATTCAGTCAGTCAGTTAAGTGCCATACGTGATACACGCTTGAGCGATCATGTCTCGAAAGAGACATGACTGACTGGGCAGAAAATTATCCCGCAGTAGGTTGCCATTGCTTTCTGCGGTAGACTGGTTGCCAACCAAGGCTATAGAACCCAATCTGTCCTATTATTTGACATAGCTAGAAAGGGAAGATATGTATTATATTATTATGTAGTAATAAGTGGGGGATCAGTTTATTACTTCATAGCAATATAAAACAGATCCCCCACTTTATGCTCAGTAGAAGCCTGAATATGTTCAACTATTATATTCAGTCAGTCAGTTAAGTGCCATACGTGATACACGCTTGAGCGATCATGTCTCGAAAGAGACATGACTGACTGGGCAGAAGATTATCCCGCAGTAGGTTGCCATTGCTTTCTGCGGTAGACTGGTTGCCAACCAAGGCTATAGAACCCAATCTGTCCTATTATTTGACATAGCTAGAAAGGGAAGATATGTATTATATTATTATGTAGTAATAAGTGGGGGATCAGTTTATTACTTCATAGCAATATAAAACAGATCCCCCACTTTATGCCCAGTAGAAGCCTGAATATGTTCAACTATTATATTCAGTCAGTCAGTTAAGTGCCATACGTGATACACGCTTGAGCGATCATGTCTCGAAAGAGACATGACTGACTGGGCAGAAGATTATCCCGCAGTAGGTTGCCATTGCTTTCTGCGGTAGAGTGGTTGCATTCCAAGTCCTTTTGGTTTGCAAGTCGCTCCCATTCGCCAAAAATCATTTTAACACCTACTTGCGAAATCGGTTTCGACTTTTTCGTTAAGCAAATGGTCAATCCTTTTTCGATTTGGGAAAACCAGGATTTCACACGTCATTGTGAATTTTTGTAAAAGTGAAAAAGAAGGATGATTTTAATTCTTAATTTCTTATCCGTTACAGTGTTAGTGAGAATTTAACCAAGCGTATTTCATGAAGTTCACGCGAGTGTTGTTATGCAGCCAATGTACGTGTTTTGTTTAAAACTAGCCCTGTCCTCCCATCGAGGCGTAAAGACATTTCACCCCCCCCCCCCCACACACACATATTAACTCTGTTGTTTATCATTTTAAATGTAGTTGTGGAGTCGACTACATAGGCAGAACGACGCAACGTTTGGATGTTAGGATTAAACAACATGTGCCTGCTAAAATACTCAACAAGAATTTTTCGTCTGGTGATACCATGCGAAACACATACGGGTCTTCTATAGCGGATCATCTGATAAATAATCTGAGTTGTGCTACAATCATACCTACTTAGAGCCAAACCCGAAGCAAAAACTAAAATAAAAGGGCTGAAAAAATACAGACATACAGGCAGATAAACAGACACACAAACATCTTGCCTTTTATATATATATATATATATATATATATATATATATATATATTATCGATTATCTGCACTATTGTAAGAACTGCAACCTTGAAACTTCTGAATATCTTTTCTTCTAGCTAAGAACACTCGCAGACGCTTATAGCACAACTGTGTAAATTTTCAAGAAAATCGGTTCATCCGTTTAGGAGTCTATAGGTAACGGACACACACACACAGACACAGACAAAATTCCATTTATAAATAAGTTTAGATAATGACAAAAAAGAAAAAGAACAAAATAGGAAACGTGTCTCAATCTGACATGTTTCACTTTTATTAAAGTTTCTTCAGAGACAAAGAGAAAAATGAAAAATAACAAAGACACAGTTTACTGGCACGTGATTTGGGGTTGATTCTTATTGGTCAGATATGTATCACGTGATTTGGGGTTGATTCTTATTGGTCAGATATGTATCACGAGATTTGGGTTTGATTCTTATTGGCCACATATGTATCACGTGATTTGGGTTTGATTATTATTGGTCAGATATGTATCACGTGATTTGGGTTTGATTCTTATTGGTCAGATATGTATCACGTGATTTGGGTTTGATTCTTATTGGTCAGATATGTATCACGTGATTTGGGTTTGATTCTTATTGGCCATATATGTATCACGTGATTTGGGTTTGATTCTTATTGGCCATATATGTATCACGTGATTTGGGTTTGATTCTTATTGGCCAGATATGTATCACGTAATTTGGGTTTGATTCTTATTGGCCAGATATGTATCACGTGATTTGGGTTTGATTCTTATTGGCCATATATGTATCACGTGATTTGGGTTTGATTCTTATTGGCCACATATGTATCACGTGATTTGGGTTTGATTCTTATTGGTCAGATATGTATCACGTGTGTTAACGCAATAGATAATATTTAAATGTATACGCGTGGAATGATTTGAATTGTAAAAAGTGCATACTGTATTTTTGTCAGTATTTTTTAAGATGGAATTCTCATTATTAGATACTTTGCTGTTCGGACCGGCATGGTTATCTTGGTGGCTAGACTCAACCTCTCGGACGTTGTACTCTTCGACCATCTTTAGCTGGTCTTCGTTATTCAATCGACAATGTTAAATTGTTCTCCTTTTGCTTTTCCCTTTCTTCGTCTAAACCAGAACATACCACTTTTCATTACACCCAGAGACGGGAATTGAACTCACAACCACCGGGTAACCAGAAAAGTTTTTACCAACGGTTTAAACCGTTACGACCGATCACCACCCCCACCTCAACAACAGCAACAACCTGAGAATGCTGGTCCGAATATCAAAGCGAATCGTAATTCAATGAATTCTTTATGCAAAACCAGGGACAATCACGTCGATAGCCTGAGCCGAGAAAAGTGTGGGGTTCCCAGTGAGGATCAAACTCAGTACATTAAAAATTGGATCCAGATTGATAGCATCAAGTCATTTAAGGTGAACGCTCTTTGAACTTTGTTATATTCGGGACAGAAGCTATGTAAATACCGCCGTCCGGCCAGAAATTCAATTAGATTTCCATAAGATGAAACGGAACTTGAAAATCTTTCCGCCAACAAATAGCGAACACTGGGCATCGTCTTTGAGACGAGAACAAAGAAACCTGAAGGATTAGAGATTCCATCAATTCGTGAGAGTTGTTATTTTTGGCTTTTGTGATTCACGTCAATTATTGAGCAGTTTGATTACTTTTGTAGGTATTTATGCCTTTTGGATAACAAGACCGTTAGAAGTCGACGCATGCGCCGTTTGTAGTACAGTGGACATCGGCTCGGAACGATAAATCTGGGAGGCGAGTTCGAATTCCAGTTGAATTCCTGGCATTCACTTATGCACAAGGACCTTTGAAAAAGGTATTAATCTCTCTTTTCCCTGCAGTTATGGTTCAAATAATAGGACAGGTTGGCTTCTATAGCCTTGGCTGGCAACCAGTCTATCGCAGAAAGCAATGGCAATGGGATAATCTTCTGCCCAGTCAGTCATGTCTCTTTCGGGATAAGATCGCCCAAAGCGTGTATCACAGATATTTAGCTTACTTAATATAATAGTTGGAGACATGATTAAGGCTTCTACTGGGCATAAAGTGGGAGGTCGGTTTTCTATTGTTATGAAGTAATAAACTGATCACCCACTTATTAATACTTAATAATATGATACATTTCTTTCCCATCTAGCTATGAGTCAAATAACAAGAGAGATTGGGTTCTATAGCCTTGGCTGGCAACCACTCTACCGTAGAAAGTAATGGCAACCTACTGTGGGATAATCTTCTGCCCAGTCAGTCATGTCTCTTTCAAGACATATTCACCCAAAGCGTGTATCACGTATGGCACTTAACTGACTGAATGTAATAGTTGGAGACATGATTAAGGCTTCTACTGGGTATAAAGTGGGAGGTCGGTTTTCTATTGTTATGAAGTAATAAACTGATCCCCCACTAATTACTCCTTAATAATATAATACATTTCTTCCCCTCTAGCTATAAATCAAATAATAGGAGAGATTGGGTTCTATAGCCTTGGTTGGCAACCAGTCTATCGCAGAAAGCAATGGCGACCTACTGCAGGATAATCGCCTGCCCAATCAGTCATGTCTCTTTCGAGACATGATCACCGAAAGCGTTTATCACGTATGGCACTTAACTGACTGACTGAATGTAATAGTTGGAGACATGATTATGGCTTCTACTGGTCATAAAGAGGGGGATCGGTTTTCTATTGTTATGAGGTAATAAACTAATCCCCCACTAATTACTACTTAATAATATAATACATCTCTTTTTTTTTCTCTAGCCATGAGTCAAATAACAGGACAGATTGGGTTCTATAGCCTTGGTCAGCAACCAGTCTACCTCAAAAAGCAATGGTAACTTACTGTGGGATAATCTTCTGCTCAGGCCAGTCATGGCTCTTTCGAGACATGATCGCACAAGCGTGTATCACGTATGGCACTTAACTGACTGACTGAATATAATATTTGAAATAATGATTAAGGCTTCTACTGGTCATAAAGTGGCGGATCGGTTTTCTATTGTTATGAAGTAATAAACCGATCCCCCACTAATTACTCCTTAATAACATAATACATCTCTTCCCCAGCTAGCTATGAGTCAAATAACAGGACATTGGATTCTATAGCCTACGGTCGACAACCAGTCTACTGCACAAAGCAATAGCAGCCTACTGCGGGATAATCTTCTGCTCAGCCAGTCATGTCTGTTTAGAGACATGATCGCCCAAAGGGTATATCACGTATGGCACTTAACTGACTGACTTTTCATTAAGAAAGGTCCATTTTTTTATCTACTCGTGGACGTATCACTTCCATTTTTAATTTCTGACCACGCTCTTCATCTTATTGTAGATTCTTGTCATGACATTGTTGATCGTAAGTCTGAAAAACAAAGTTAAGCAAAGCCGATCCTGTTCAATTCCTAGGTGGGTGACCCTTTGGGAATACCAAGTACTGTCAGATTGGATGTGCGGGTGGCGCAATCGATAATGCCTCGGAATGATCAATCGGAATTTCAAGTTTCAATTCCAGTTGGGTTCGTGATATTCACTTATATGCAAATGACTTGGGAAAAGTATGAATTCACTTCTTTTCTCTCCCGTTTATAAATTAAATAGTAAAACTTGTACCCTTAAATCATTTTCTCAAAAAGAATTCTTCTAATCTAAAAATATTTTCTGACTTTAAATAACCTGCAATGGATATCAGGTTGGCCAGAATGGCAATAATAATTCTTTCTCAGAAATACCGACAAAATAATTATATATGTCATCCGCAGACAGTTCTGTTTCGCTGTATCACAGCTCATCAGTACGGTTAGACATCCGATTGCTTTATAGATAGATAGATAGATAGATAGATAGATAGATAGATAGATAGATGTGTGTGTATGTATGTATATATATATATTGTAGATGTGTATATATATATATATATATATTGTAGATGTGTATATATATATATATTGTAGATCTAATTGGAGTAGAGCGATCTATCTATCGCCCGATTCACACTCCACCCACGTCTATTGAACAGGTTAAGAGGCTCATCCCTTGTTTCCTGTTTAGGATGTGGTTTCCGGTTTTCTCTTTTCCAATCTTTTCACTATTACGTAGCCCCCTGCACATCAGTGGCGTTACCGCCTTGCTCGAGGTGATACGATTAAAAAAAATGTGTATATATATATATATTTCATTTGTAAACGAGTTATTGCGCGACCTTGGTTTCTACCATGAGTGGTGTTTTCAGAAATCGCCTGAAGACATCACTCATGGTAGAAACCTAGGTCGCGTCATAACTCGTTTACAAATGGAAAATATTTAAAAGTTCTACAATATAATTGTATTGAACACTTTTTAATACAAATGTGCACTGGTCTAGCCTTATTATAACCAGAAACTAAGTTATTAAGCAATCATATATATATATATATATATATATTATGTGCATTTAGGCAGCAAATTTTCTTTTTAACATGTCAGATTAAATAAATTGCAAACATTGTGTCTGCTTATTTGAAAAAAAATATGTTTATACCCACTTAATAATCTTTCGCGTATTATAATTGAAAGATATAAGAAATGAGCTGTAACTTTGATAGATGATTTTATTATATATATATATATATATATATATATATATATATATATATATATATATATATTCTAGTCTTCCGCAAACAGATCTGTTTCGCTGTATCATCAGAACGGTTAGACATCCGATTGCTTTTAACCCAGGATTGAAACCAAACCCGACCGAATTGGCGCCAATCAGCGATTCTACCTCTGAGCTAAGTGCGCTCGATATATATATATATATATATATATATATATATAGAGAGAGAGAGAGAGAGAGAGAGAGAGAGAGAAATTAACAATTATATTTTACATATACAAGTTCTATTTGACAGCAGAAATGTATTCATACCTTTGCAAGAGTATTTACATGTACGTGAATGTAGTTTAAGGCATGAAATTGCCAGTCATCATACAGTGTTAGTTCCTATGTTTATATAGTTCGTGGGTGCACATAAATTCTTCGGATTTTAAAAATGTCCTTAGTCTAATTCAATATTTGCACATCACCTCATTATTTAACTCAATCTAAATCCTTCTATTCATTAATAAATTTTCATAAATAGGTGCTGTTTTAATGGTTTCTCTTCGAATCTCAAGGACATAACGAAAAATAATTAATTAATTTTCATCAACAAAACAAAAAATCAACTTTTCTTGTAAAAGGAAACTTAAGCCTGCCTCGACATTTTGCAAAAGAAAACCGAATGCATGGTCATCAGCTAAAGGAGCAACCCAAAGAGCAACCCAAAGAGCCAAATACAGGTGGGTGGGGTGTTAAAATCAAGCAGATACGAAAATTCAAATAACTGGGAAGTGTTCTAACTGAAGAAGGAAAGTGCGACACAGAGATCCAAAGGCGAATTAGCATGGCGAAAGACGCGTTCCAGAAGCTGAGTAAAGTATTAAGAGACAGGAAACTTTCACTAGAAACAAAGAAGAGAGTACTGGATTGCCATATGATGTCAATTCTTCAATATGGCAGCGAATGTTGGACAATATCAACAAAGATGAAGGGAAAACTTGAAGCAGCTGAAATGTGGTTCTACAGAAGCATACTGGATATAAAGTGGGGGATCAATTCCATATTACAATCAATATATAAACTGACTCCTCACTTTGTGGTCACAGCTGTTTCTATACATTTATATTCCTGAGATCCAAAAGCACAAGGATACATTCCAGGAGCTGAGTAAAGTATGAAGAAACTGGACAATTTTACTAGAAACAAAGAAGAGAGTGCTAGATTGTTATGTGATGTCAGTTCTTCAATATGGCAGTGAATGCTGGACAATATCAACAAAGATGAAGGAAAAACTTGAAGCAGCTGAAATGTGGTTCTACAGAAGGATGCTGCGGATATTGTGGACCGTGCATGTGATCAATGACGAGGTTTTGAAAATGATGGAGACGAAAAGGAAATTAATATTGAGCTTTAGGAAGAGACAACTAAAGTTCCTGGGACATGCAGTGAGGAAGGAGGGCTTGGAGAACCTGATACTAACAGGCCAGATAGAGGAAAAAATAGACAGGGAAAAGCAGCGAATAACATATTTGAAGGGTCTGAGCAGGTAGAGGACGGAACGGGGACTGAGAGACATTACAGGAGAAAGCGTGCTAAAAGCCACCAGCGATAGGGAGACGTGGAAGGCCATGATCGCCTACGTCTTGAAGGGACAAGGTACATAATAGAAGAAAGAAGAAGCCTGTCTCACTTGGCTCAGATTCATAATCACCACTGAGGATGAGACGTGACATAATCACAAATAAAATCATTTGATGAGTCACTAGCAACTCCTGTGGTCAGAATAGGGTCAATGGTTGCTTGTTCTTTATAAACTTTACATTTGTCCTCTCTCTTTGACTATATGATTCTTTTTCTCTATAACTCTCTCTCTCTCTCTCTCTCTCTCTCAGCAACTTTCTCTTCCCTCTCTCCTTACACACTATTTCTTTCTCTCTCTTTAACACCTCCCCTCTCTTATTAACCCCTCCCCTCTGGTCAGAATAGGGATAATGGTTGCTTGTTCTTTATAAACTTTACATTTGTCCTCTCTCTTTCACTATATGATTCTTTTTCTCTATAACTCTCTCTCTCTCTCTCTCTCTCTCTCTCAGCAACTTTATCTTCCCTCTCTCCTTACACACTCTATTTCTTTCTCTCTCTTTAACCCCCCTCTCTGTAATCTTGTTTATTTCTCTCTCTTTCTCTCTGGGGAATACCTTAATCCTTTCTCTCACTTTCTTTAATCCCCTTCTCTCTCTCTCTCTCTCTCTCTCTCTCTCGCTCTCTCTCTCTCTCTCTCTCTCTCTCTCTCTCTCTCTTATATTCCGTTCTTCTTCATTTTGGCTTTTCTTCTCTCTCCTTCATTTCGCATTATCTCTACTGACGTATATCCACTCATTTCCTTCTTTCTTCCCCCCCTCTCTCTCTTTCCTCTTATCGTTACTCTCTTTGGTTTATCCAAGGCATTCCACTCCCTCTTTATCCTACTTTTTAGAAACCTTCTCCTTCTTTTGCGTGTTTCGCTTTCAGTCCCTACTTCTTGCGTCGTCTTTGTTCATTTCGAACTGCTCTTCTTTCCTTTGCCATAGCCTTACTGTCTCTTCTCCCTTTGGACTCTTTCTTTCTCTTCAATTAGACTCTGTTTTTCCCCCTTCCCTTGGCCTCTATGTTTTTTCTCTGCCCTTGGCCTCTGTGTTTTTCCCTTCCCTTGGTTTCTGTGTTTTTTCCCTTCCCTTGGCCAATGTGTTTTTCCCCCTTCCCTTAGCCTCTGTGATTTTCTCCCTGCCCTTGGCCTCTGTGTTTTTCCCTTCCCTTGGCTTCTGTGTTTTTCTCCATTCCCTTGGCCTCTGTGTTTTTTCCCCCTTCCCTTGGCCTCTGTGTTTTCTCCCTGCCCTTGGCCTCTGTGTTTTTCCCTTCCCTTGGCTTCTGTGTTTTTTCCCTTCCCTTGGCCACTGTGTTTTTCCCCCCTTCCCTTGGCCTCTGTGTTTTTCTCCCTGCCCTTGGCCTCTGTGTTTTTCCCTTCCCTTGGCTTCTGTGTTTTTCTCCCTTCCCTTGGCCACTGTGTTTTTTCCCCCTTCCCTTGGCATCTGTGTTTTTCTCCCAGCCCTTGGCCTCTGTGTTTTTTCTCTTCCCTTGGCCTCTGTGTTTTCACCCTTCCCCTGGCCACTGTGTTTTTCCCCCTTCCCTTGGCCTCTGTGTTTTTCTCCCTGCCCTTAGCCACTGTGTTTTCCCCCTTCCCTTGGCCTCTGTGTTTTTCTCCCTGCCCTTGGCCTCTGTGTTTTTCCCCCTTCCCTTGGCTTCTGTGTTTTTCTCCCTTCCCTTGGCCACTGTGTTTTTCCCCCTTCCCTTGGCGTCTGTGTTTTTCTCCCTGCCCTTGGCCTCTGTGTTTTTCCCTTCCATTCGCTTCTGTGTTTTTCTCCCTTCCCTTGGCCACTGTGTTTTTTCCCCTTCCCTTGGCCTCTGTGTTTTTCTCCCTTCCCTTGTCCTCTGTGTTTTTCCCTTCCCTTGGCCACTGTGTTTTCCCCCTTCCCTTGGCCACTGTGTTTTTCCCCCTTCCCTTGGCCTCTGTGTGTTTTCCCTTCCCTTGGCCTCTGTGTTTTTTCCCTTCCCTTGGCCTCTGTGTTTTTCTCTTCCCTTGGCCTCTGTGTGTTTTTACCCTTCCCTTGGCCACTGTGTTTTTCCCCCTTCCCTTGGCCTCTGTGTTTTCCCCTTCCATTGGCCTCTGTGTTTTTTCTCTTCCCTTGGCCTCTGTGTTTTTTCTCTTCCCTTGGCATCTGTGTTTTTCCCCTTCCATTGGCCACTGTGTTTTTCCCCCTTCCCTTGGCCTCTGTGTTTTTCCCCTTCCATTGGCCTCTGTGTTTTTTCTCTTTCCTTGGCATCTGTGTTTTTTTTTCCCTTCCCTTGGCCTCTGTTTTTTCTTTTCCCTTTGGCTTCAATGTTTTCTTTTTTTCACCCCTTGGCCTCTATGCTTTTTTCTCTTCCCTTGGCCTCTGTTTTTTTCTCTTCCCTTAGCCTCTGTTTTTTCCTTTCCCTTTGGCTTCAATATTTTCTTTTTTTCTTTTTTTTTCTCCCTTTGGCCTCTATGCTTCTTTCTCTTCCCTTGGCCTCTGTGTGTTTTTCCCTTCCCTTGACCTCTGTTTTTTCTTTTCCCTTTGGCTTCAATGTTTTCTTTTTTTCTCCCCTTGGCCTCTATGCTTCTTTCTCTTCCCTTGGCCTCTGTGTTTTTCTCTTCCCTTGGCCTCTGTTTTTTCTTTTCCCTTTGGCTTCAATGTTTTCTTTTTTTCTCCCCTTGGCCTCTATGCTTCTTTCTCTTCCCTTGGCCTCTGTGTTTTTCTCTTCCCTTGGCCTCTGTTTTTTCTTTTCCCTTTGGCTTCAATGTTTTCTTTTTTTCTCCCCTTGGCCTCTGTGCTTCTTTCTCTTCCCTTGGCCTCTGTTTTTTCTTTTCCCTTTGGTATCAATGTTTTCTTTTTTTCTCCCCTTTGCCTTCTATGCTTCTTTCTCTTCCCTTGGCCTCTGTGTTTTTTTCCCTTCCCTTGGCCTCTTTTTTCTTTTCCCTTTGGCTTCAATGTTTTCTTTTTTTCTCCCCTTGGCCTCTATGCTTCTTTCTCTTCCCTTGGCCTCTGTGTTTCCCCTCCCTTGGCCTCTGTCACTGTCACATTAGATTCTTTGTTTTCTTAGCTATCCTCTTCATAATTCCTCCTCCTTTTCTCTACACTTACCTTTCACTCTTGACTCTATTTCTTCTCTTTCACACGCCCTCTTTTTTCTATTCTCTTTCTCTTCTGTTCAATCCTCTTCCCTCAACTATATTCCTAAGAGACGATTTCTCTTCATCCAATCAGATTCCTGGATTAATTTTATGATCTTACTTGTGTCATTCGAGATTGCCACTTCTTGTCGGACATTCGGGAAAACTGACTTGAATATACATGGCTTCATTAATTTCAATGCAATGATAAGCCAACAGGTTTTCTGCTTCATCTACTATGGATTCCTTGGCCTTTCCGTTAACATTTCCTTCTTCTTGCTTCACACCTTTCAACCCGCTGTCTATCGTTATCATCAGTGACATTATGCAAAACTCTTTCAATAATTATCGTCATCATGGATATTTGACGGCAGTTGATGGCTAAACAAGGTCTCCAGTTTTAGACCAGATCAGTCATTTAAGTGTCATACGTAATAGACGCTTGGGCGACCATGTCTTTTTCGAGACATGACTGACTGGACAAAAGATTATCCCGCAGTAGGTTGCCATTGCTTTCTGCGGTAGACTGGTTGCCAACCAAGGCTATACAACCCAATCTGTCCTGTTATTTAACCCATAGCTAGAGGGGAAAGAAATGTGTTATATTATTAAGTAGTAATTAGTGGGGGATCAGTTTATTACTTCATAATAATATAAAGCCGATCCCCATTTTATGTCCAGCAGAAGCCTTAATCATGTCTCCAACTATTATATTCAGGCAGTCAGTCAAGTGCCATACATGAAATACGCTTGGGCGATCATGATCTCGAAAGAGACATGACTGACTGGGCAGAAGATTGTCCCGCAGTAGGTTGCCATTGCTTTCTGCGGTAGACTGGTTGCTGACCAAGTCTATAGAACCCAATCTGTCCTGTTATTTAACCCATAACTGGAAGGAATAGACGGATTAATACCTTTCCCAAGGGTATTTGCGCGTAAGTGAATGCAATGAATTCGGCTGGAATTCGAACTCGGCTCCCCGATTTCTCGTTCCGAGCCGATATCCAATGCACCACAACGCACATCCTTAAACCAGATAGGATGGTGGAACTGGTGTCGAAATAAAGTGAATTTAGTTCCCTTCAAAATCACGACAGTTAATTTGATAAGGTCTCTAGTCCTATAAAACGAGTCGTAGACCAGATAGAGTAATGAGACTGGTGTCGAAATTATCGAAATTTCATTCTTTTCAAAATAAAAACAGATGATTGAAAAGCTATCTGGTCTTAGGAAACGGCTTTTAAACTTTTTGTAGAAGAATGAAACTAATGAAAAACTCATTAAAAATACACTTGACAGTATTTGGGTGGGTGATAGTATTTCGGTATATATCTCTAAATCTAATCTAATCTAAACTTCTTTATAAATGGAAATTTGTCTGTGTGTGTGTTTGTGTGCGTGTGTGTCCGTTACCTATAGACTCCGAAAAGGCTGAACCGATTTTCTTGAAAATTTCCACAGTTGTACTATAAGCGTCTGCGAGTGTTCTTAGCTAGGTTTTGTGTCGAGGTAAACCCGATAAATATCGAAAATCCACAATCGAAAAAATCGGGTTATAGAAGGAGTGGTCCGATTTTAATCAAATTTGATACACTCATAGACAAAGACATAAGAAACGATATTCAGAAGTTTCGAGGTTGCAGTTCTTACAATAGTGCAGATAATCGATAATATATATATATATATATATATATATATATATATATATATATATATATAAGTATGGGTGGAATAATATTCCCCATCCAAAGAAACACTATTTTTAAAAAAGTGCTCAATACAAAGTAGAGCTAATAATAATAATAATATTTATTAATAAATTATAACATTGATATGTTATAATATCACTACAAAAGTAGCTATTTTGTTTCGACATTTTTTGTGTCTTTTCAAGTGGTGTTGTTATTTCGAAATCACTTGAAAAGACACAAAAAGTGTCGAAACAAAATAGCTACTTTTGTAGTGATATTATAACATATCAATGTTATAATTTATTAATAAATATTATATATATATATATATATATATATATATATATATATATATATATATATATATATATAAAAGGCAAGATGTTTGTGTGTATGTCTTTATTTTTTCAGCCCTTTTATTTTAGTTTTTGCTTCGGGTTTGTCTCTAAATAGGTATAATTGTAGTTCTTAGTCTCAGCCATGATACCATTTACTCAGAGGCCTTATTTAGCCTTCAAACTTCAGTTTCCGACGAAAAAACTTATTTGATATCGATACCAAGAAATCAAAATTTGACTTACATCCATTCATTTTTCTTTCAGTCTACGGTTTCGCTTTAACTGGAAACAACTATTGCTTTTTAGTCTTTCGTGCCAACGTCCAAATAGTCTTAGCTCCAGGACCATGGATTAGTTTTAAAGCTTTCATTACACCCGAGCAACGCCGGGCTATACTGCTAGTATATATATATAGTATATCGAGGCAGCAAGTAATTTTCTAAACATATGCTATTAAATATAAGAGACAATGAATGTCTATTATGTTTAATCATGAGCCGTTCTAAACGTCGTATTTTTGCTTTAATTTCAGTTGAAAATAAAGACAAAAATTCTCCAACATTTGGATAATTATTTATTGGTTTTCTTCTAAGCTTTCGGCTCACATGAGCCATCTTCAGAGAGGTTGTTTAAACTGAAATATTATAAAATCCACCATCACCGACGATTTTATTTTGTGTTGACATAAAACTCCGCTTGGCAACGGCAATAGTTACCAAAAATAATAAACGCAGTTCTTAAGTTTGCGATGCGGTTTTATGACGTCACACCGCGGGATAGCGCGAAATGACAACAAAACCATCTAGTCAAATGCAATGTAATATGTTATTTCCGGTTTAATTTCAGTATTAATTTGTTGTAATTCCTGTTTGGCTGTGTGTATTTGACGTTTTATGAGGTTCCATTGAAATTTCTTGGTGTTAGGATCATTTAAGTTACATGATGCCGCAGCATTAAATGATCCTGGACATAATTTCTGATCTTTCATTTAGTAATTTCTTTTTTATTATTTTGAGAACAGCATAATAGCTAATTTCCCTCTTGGCATAATCGGCATATGTTGCCACCGTTGTATGTCTTGGCTATTTTGACTATCAAGTTACATCAGCGTATTTTGCATTTATCAATTTTAATTTCTACACGTAGCTATCCAGGTTGTCTTGTTGATGGAGGAAAATAGATTCCGATAGTCAGTCAGTCAGTCAGTTTCTTTCTTTCTTTCTTTCTTGTCTTGTTGATGGAGGAAAATAGATTCCGATAGTCAGTCAGTCAGTTTCTTTCTTTCTTTCTTTCTTTCTTTCTTGTCTTGTTGATGGAGGAAAATAGATTCCGATAGTCAGTCAGTCAGTCAGTTTCTTTCTTTCTTTCTTTCTTTCTTTCTTTCTTTCTTGTTGATGGAGGAAAATAGATTCCGATAGTCAGTTTCTTTCTTTCTTTCTTTCTTTCTTTCTTGTCTTGTTGATGGAGGAAAATAGATTCCGATAGTCAGTCAGTCAGTTTCTTTCTTTCTTTCTTTCTTTCTTGTCTTGTCTTTTCTTGTTGATGGAGGAAAATAGATTCCGATAATCAGTCAGTCAGTTTCTTTCTTTCTTTCTTTCTTGTCTTGTCTTGTTGATGGAGGAAAATAGATTCCGATAGTCAGTCAGTCAGTTTCTTTCTTTCTTTCTTTCTTTCTTTCTTTCTTTCTTTCTTGTTGATGGAGGAAAATAGATTCCGATAGTCAGTCAGTCAGTCAGTTTCTTTCTTTCTTTCTTGTCTTGTTGATGGAGGAAAATAGATTCCGATAGTCAGTCAGTCAGTTTCTTTCTTTCTTTCTTGTCTTGTCTTGTTGATGGAGGAAAATAGATTCCGATAGTCAGTCAGTCAGTTTCTTTCTTTCTTTCTTTCTTTCTTGTCTTGTCTTGTCTTGTTGATGGAGGAAAATAGATTCCGATAGTCTCTGTTAGTCTCACTATTTATTTTTGCATAATACAAAAATTGTGGCACAAAGCCGAAAAGGGGAGGGATAGAGGGTGGTCTTCAGTTAACTATCCTATACCTAGCTAAACACTATCACGACCCATTCGCTCATTACAATTTGCTCAATCACCAAAAGAACCCATCCATCATATCTCAAACCTTAATACACCATAATACCATATATTTACGAGGGGCACCTAAAAACGGGGGGAAACCCATGACAATAAAAAATGTGTTTATATACAATATAATACATAATTTAAAAGATTTAATGAAAAATGAAATGATGGGAGGGGGATGAACCCAAAAACAAACTGAAAATATAACATATTTTGAACTAAAATAATAATTAATATTAGTAAGAACCGTCCATCCCAGAAAAAAGAGTGGCCGCTGTATTCCGCCAAACGGCGAAATCAAGGAGCACACTCGCTAAGGGAGTGGGGAGGAGGGTAAAAAATTAATGGATTGGGACAATAAAAGGCTGAACTAGCCGAGATAAACGTAGTCTCAGCGCCGACACACTTAACAAATCCGAATCCTCCACCCGCCGAGATTGGTTGTTTTATATTAGTTCTAGCTGGCTGAAATCTGCATATGTTACACGTTCGTAACTAATAAATTACACCCACCAAGGATGCTCGTGCTTTTATGTTGACTTCCGGCACTCTGCACGCGAAACGCGTTTACGCTTCTTTTGGGTTCTAAGGTAGGTCATTTTTAATCAGTTAACGTATTTTTTCTTCTTCAACCAGCATTTCATCTAGCCAGGGACAGTTGCTACATTTGCATAAGCGTCCGCTATCCTTCTTGTATATCACGCATGCCTCTCATTGCCTCTTTGAACAGGAGAATGTAGTCAGTTTAACAGAACCCACAGACTGCTGCCTTTCAGTTCCTCTACATTTCTAGTCTTCCTTGAAGTTCCTTAAACATAATCCGGGGCTCATTGCCAACTTTTTTCGCTAATAATCTTGCTGTACATTTTGTTAACTTTCTCGGATGACCAGAGTCTTTTTTAGGGATAAATGGAAGGACGTGTCTTCCAGTGACAAACTGTCATACCAACTTAAGTCAATGGTACATTTCACTGACTAGATATCTTCTTATAACCAAGTCCATTTGTATGAAGGTCAACAATACGTTTACGAAGATCTTGATCAATTGTTTTGCTTTTCCCAATTTTGTCAATGTTTAAAGGATGTTTGAAAGAGAAACGATGACACAACATTTTTAATCATTCAATGTTTGTTTGCAAAATCCAATCTAGCAAGAATGTGTTTTCACTTACATGGTTTTTTTCCTTGGAGTCCTTGAAAAGATGTCATATTGATGAAGTGAATAACTAATTGTATTCGTAATCTACTTATTTCTTCTTGAAAGATTTTGTATATTCAATAACAAAATTAACTCATTACTGCATGAGGTTTCTTAAAAAAAATTAGGTGGTAAATGTTCGTTTTAACTCCCGACGGCTTGAAACTACGGCTTGTCATGAAAGTGATAAGCGTAGAAATACAATAGCGCATTACTTTCATGACAGGAAGTACATCGCCGGAAGCTTCAGTAAAGGAAGAAAATCGACCAAAAATCGACAGAAATTTGTCGCCTGCGTAAAACGTCTTTCTGCAGTTAATTACATGACTTCGTGAGAGCTACGGGAGAGAAAAAAATGCGAGATATAGTTCGTTTTTTATTGACATTTAAATAAAAAAAGGTAAGTTTCTTCAATAACAGTTGATTCGAGCTCAGCATATACATTTGCACAGAGATAATGCTATTTTTGATAAATTTGAAGGAGGAAAAGCCGTCGGCATCTAAAACGAAAATTTACCATTTAGGTTTTATCGTAGAAGCTACCTGGTTGGTTGATGGTAATCTTATGGTTGGCAGATTTTAAGTTTTATGTAACCTCTTTTTAAAAAATTAGATGTCATGGGTCTTGAAGATGGAGGAAAATAGATTCTGATAGTCTCTCAAATCTTTCTTAGTCTCCGCACCGATACACTCAACAGAACAGCTTGACCGACTCAAAAAGAAAAATGCCACCCATTGCCTCTTTGAACGGGGCGGACTGTAGTCGGTTCAGCAGAACCCACAGACTGATGCCTTTCAGTTCCGCTACAGGTTGATACAGTTTTTGAGATTTTCTAGTTTAAAGGTAGATTTATGTTTATTCCATCTGATTTTAAAATTGTCTTTAGTAAACCCTAAATGTGTTTTTCTTTGTCCGCTTATGTCGTGTACCTCTGCTTTGTTAATAACCCCTTCTGTTTTACAAAGTCCGTTAAGTGCACATTTGTTTTTGTCTCCTAGTTAATAATGTTATTTTGTACATTGTTATTTAGGTCTGGTGTTATGATTTTTTAGGTAAATTTCTAAATTACTAGTACAGCTATAGCTTAATTTGTTTACGGTCATATCACGTTGAATACACCGGTTCCCGTTCGATCACCGAAGTTAAGCAACATCGACCATTGACAGTACTTAGATGGGTGACCTTTTGGGAATAACAGGTACTGTAAGCGTTCATTTTTTTTTTTTTTTTTTGTCGGATGTACGTGCTTACGGTCATATCACGTTGAATACACCGGTTCTCGTTCGATCACCGGAGTTAAGCAATGTTGAGCCTGGTCAGTACTTAGATGGGTGACCGCTTGGGAATACCAGGTGCTGTAAGCGTTCGGTTTTTTTTTTGGGGGGGGGGGGGGTTTGTTTTGTTTTTTTTGGGGGGGGTCGGATGTGCGTGCTTACGGCCATATCACGTTCAATACACCGGTTCTCGTTCGATCACCGAAGTTAAGCAACGTTGAGCCTGGTCAGTACTTAGATGGGTGACCGCTTGGGAATACCAGGTGCTGTAAGCGTATAGTGACGGATGTGTGTTGTGGTACAGTGGATATCGGCTCGGAAAGAAAAATCGGTGAGCTAAGTTCGAATTCCAATTAAGTACCCTGCATTCACTTAAGCACTGGTACCCTTGAGAGCGGTATTAATCCGTCCCTTCCCTACAGTGAGGGGTTTAAAGACATGACAGATGGGTTTCTGTAGCCTTGGCTGGCAACCAGTCTACCACAGCAGGCATTGGTAACCTGTTGCGGGATAATTAAAATGCCTGACGTCTATGCAGGGTAGGACTTGGGACCCTGCCCTTAAACAAATCCCAATTAATCATTTTCCAGCGCTTGGGAGGAAGCCGGCTCAACTCGACTAGGGTGAATGCAGCTTCTTTCTTTTTAATAACTTAATTTGATTTAAAATTTTAATTCTGAGTTTTTTGGGGAAGTCTTTATTGATTAATTTTAAAACTATTTGCACTTTTTTGGATTTCACTTCTAAATTAAGCAGTGGACTGAACCAAATAATGTTTCCATCTCTATTATTATTTTAATATTATTATTATTATTATTTTGCGTTTGCTCGTTAGACACGGGTTTGTTCGGCTTCTTTTAACTAATTTCCAAATGAAGAATACTTTTAATACAACTGTGTACTGGTCTAAGTGTGTGTATATATATATATATATATATATATATATATATATATATATATTAAAAAAAAGAATTAATTCAATGATGTTGGAAAGGATTTTTCTGTTGCTGAGGTGATGTGTTATCCCCCGTGGGGATTTTCATATCGAAATGATCATCCAACATCCTTGAATTAATCCTATTTTAATTTATATTTGCTCTGTAATATTTTATTACATGGAGCTCTCTTCCTGTATCATTTTTTAATATTAAAATAAAATTTTTAATATTAATTAGGATCGGGTTTTTGGAATTTACCTTCCTGTTTTTTCCGCTTGGATTAAAGTATCTGGATTAAAATATATATATATATACCGGTTCTCGCTCGGTCAGCGAAGTTAAGCATCGTTGAGCCTGGTCAGTACTTAGATGGGTGACCTCATGGAAATAACAGGTGCTGTAAACGTTATTGACGGGTGTGCGTTGTGGTGCAGTGGGTGTCGGCTCGGAAGGGGAAATTGGTGAGCCGAGTTCCAATTCTAGTCGAACACTTTGCATTCACTTACGCTCTGGTACCCTTGGAAAGGTATCAATCCGTCCATTCACTCCAGTTATGGGTTAAATAACTGAGGTCATGCATTCTGTGGCAGACTTCTGAACCGATTGTTTGTTATCAGCAGTTCCAAAAAGTGTGGATGGTGTTACACAAGCCTTCACCACTTCAAAACAATTCTTTGTGTGGTAGTCTGAGTTAGACGCTCATACGTCGTAATCGACGGGAGAGTCCATATATATATATATATATATATATATATATATATATATTGTAATTTTCTTATTAAAATGGTTTATAAAAGCATAATATCACTACACAAAAATTTTAATGTTTCAGAACAAAACTGTTCCTCTTTAGGAGATACGTTAAAAGAAATGGTGAAAACGATTTATTTTTGAAAATATAAGATGAATTCATCGTTATTTTTAAAAAAAAATAGAGAGCGGGTGGTAGATGAAATGCTTTTAGGTGTGTCAAAAAATGTTCAATATAAAGTTGAGAATTACGTAACCATGGAGACTTGGGTTGTGAAATCTCCATGGTTACATAATTCTCAATTTAGCGCAACCTTCTACAAATACTCGAGTCACAAGATTGGCAATTAGGTCCCACCCTTTTACTGTGAAACCATTAAAATGTAAACGCAAATTCTACTCCATCAGCTTCTTTTCTCGCACTTCCAGCCTGTGGAATTCTCTTCCCTTTGTAGCGGTCGAAGAAGTAAGTAATCTCCAAGAATTTAAATGTAAAGTCAATAAAGTCCTGTCTCACTAACCTGCATCCTCTCTCTCATGCTCCTTTCTCCATCCACTCCACTCTCATCAGTATTCTCATCCTTCTCTTCCCACTTCCTGACACCCCCTATAACCTGTCACTCTTTCTCATAACTCTATATGATTATAATATATATATATATATATATATATATATATATATATATATATATGTTCGTCCCTCGCAGGGGAGGAAGACCTCGATTTCTAGAGTAGAAGTCATGACTTGCGCTTTAATTGGATTTAAATGAGGGAGATTTTCTCATAGTCTTCAGCCTCACTCTCTCTTCCAATTACATCTGGGTCCTGTGGGCGAGATTTGCCGGAGAGTGTCAGGGATGCAATGGATGACCAACAATGATATTATTGTTCTCACTGTGCCCTGAATGCATTCCACAGCGCTAAGGTAGGCTTTTTTTTTTAATTATCCCGCAACAGGTTGCCACAACCTGCTCTGGTAGACAGGTTGCCAGCCAAGTCTATAGAAACCCAATCTGTCCTGTTATTTAACCCATAACTAGAGGGAAGGGGCGGATTAATACCTTTCCCAAGGGTATAAACGCGTAAGTGACTGCATTCAACCGGAATTCGAACGCGGCACCACAACGCACATCCATGATATTATATATATATATATAGTCATCCGCAGACAGATCTGTTTCGCTGTATCACAGCTCATCAGTACGGTTAGACTCCGATTGCTTTTAACCCTGGATTGAAACCCGACCGAATTGGCGTCAGTCGGCGATTCTACCCCTGGGCTATGGGCGTTCGGTAGAAGAAGGCAGGCTTTTTAGCGTGTATATTGTCATTATACCCGCCCAGTAGTAAATAAAATGTCCTATAATGTCTGTGGATTGTGCATTAATATATATATATATATATAAGTCGATTGCTTTTAACCCAGGATTGAAACCCGACCGAATTGGCGTCAGTCGGCGATTCTACCTCTGGGCTATGGGCGTTCGGTAGAAGAAGGCAGGCTTTTAGCGTGTATATTGTCATCGCCCAATATAACAGTAACTTCTAGACTGTTTCTTCTCGCATTTTTTTCTTGTAAAACTCGCTACCGATTTCTTATTTCGCAGTCACCTTTGATCTTCAAAAATTTAATAGCAGTGCCAATCGTTACCTTAATTCTTGTTCTTTTAATGTTTACTCTTCTTAAAATGCTTTTTTTCTTCTCAAATACATTCACACTCAGTAACCTCTTGTTTCCTAATAGCTTTACTGGCGTGTAATAATAAAAATGACTTGAGTTATATATTTAATAACTTCCTGTAATGTTTTTTCTCTATTGGCGCAGTGGATATCGACTCGCAACCAGAAATCAGAGTGCCGAGTTCGAATTCCAGTTGAATTCATTGCATTCACTTACGCGCAAATATCCTTGGGAAAGGTATTAATCCGTCTATTCCTTCCAGTTATGGGTTAAATAACAGGACAGATTGGGTTCTATAGCCTTGGTCGGCAACCAGTCTACCGCAGAAAGCAATGGCAACCTACTGCGGGATAATCTTCTGCCTAGTCACTCATGTCTCTTTCGAGACATGATCGCCCAAGCGTGTTTCACGTATGGCACTTAACTGACTTATATATATATAAGTCAGTTAAGTATATATATATATATATATAAGTCAGTTAAGTATATATATATATATATATATATATATATAGTATTGTGCAAAAGTATTAAGACAAGAACTATTTTATCTTTTATGTGGCATGAAAATAAATTTTAAAATCACCCCTGTCCTAACACTTTTGCACACTACCGGTATATAGATAGAGATATATGAAATGATTTGTTTGAACATTATTTTTTTTATCGATACACGTATTTAAGTAGATATTCTGTTTTTAATTAAACAATATTATATATTTATATCCACTGGCCTAATTATTTACGATAAATTTTTATTACAAAAATGTGTCATTCGGCAGGATTCGAACCTGCGACTCCTATCCACGTAGGGGAAGCTACCATGTGGTCTGGCACGCCTTAGACCTCTCGACCACTAATGGCCATTAATCTAACCAAGGTTTTAATCCAGCCTATATAACACAGTTTTCGATTTATCGGAATAACCATATCTACTCTGAAATGTATCGTAATGTCAACAAATGTAAACATGTTACGGAAATTAACGAAGATTAACGAAACTTGGTTATAAACAACCGATAATTTGAAATGATTTGTTTGAACATTTTTTTTTTTTTAAGACTAAAAATTTTTTAGTTGCTCTCTTGGCGATCTGCTTTTTTCTCCTTTCCACAGAGAAGATTTCTGGTTTAGTTGTGAGCAAAATGAGTACAGTAATTCAATCTTTGGATAATAACGTTGATCTTTCGATATGAAGGACAACTAAATCGGGGTTACATAGGACATATATCGCATAACAGTTCAGTCCTCTTTGCTTTGTTTCTAAGGAAATTTTCCTGCCTCTCAGTACGCTACCCATCCTTGGCCATTTCAGTTCGCCTTCGAATCTGTGTCACACTTTCTGTTCTCTGTTAGAACATTTTCCAATTGTTTAATTCTGTACCTGATGATTTTAGTATCCCCAAATGCATGGTCATAGCAAAAAGAGAACTCAAAATTGGCATTTTAGGTTCGTCTTTTTACTGATGACCATGCATTCAGTTTTCTTGTAGTTTATATGTAGTCTTTTCTTTCCGCTTTCTTTAACTACTTCCTGTAGGTCTTGTAGTTTCCTTTCCGTGTCTTCTTTGATTTTAGTATTCCCTGCCTGTAGTTGGCATTTTGGGTTCCTCTTTTTACTGATGACCATGCATTCAGTTTTCTTGTAGTTTATATGTAGTCTTTTTTCTGCGAAAATTTCTGTTTTTTGTTTTTTCTTTTCCACAGAGAACTTTTTTTCTTTTTTTTTTTTTTTTTTTTTACTTTTTAATATTGAGGACAAGTAAATCGAGTTTATATCGGGACTGCACAGAGAAAAGTGCAACAACAGTGAATGTCGCACTTTTCACCACGAGCGCCATTTCTTGAGTGCAATGTCGCCATGTTTTTCTTTGGGCTCTGTTCTGCGCATACGCTCTTTTTATTCCTTTCGTACGCCTTTGAATTCGACTGGCGCACAACCTTCTTGTGCCAAAAAATAAAAATCTATCATTGGTCATGGCTTTATAACTTAAATGTAATGCTCATGACGAACGAACGCCCTTACTGAAATACGTCACAGAGTGAACTAATACGAAACCATTTAAACAGAACATGCTTTATTACTGAATATACGATAAAAAAAAACATTTCTATCACTGCTATCAGGCGACGCCACGAGGTGCGAGACCTTACCAATCATCTCTAGTAGTGGGTGCAAAATATTCCATACGTTTAGTTAATTTAAACTAAACACATATTTTATAAAAAGAAAAACAAAATTTAGCCGGAGATTTTTTTTTGCCTATATATATATATATATATATATATATAAATTACATACAGTGGTAGGTTAACTCTAAGAGACCTCTAAATATAGATATATGTATATAAGTACATGCATAGCAAATGTAAGAAAAAATATTTAGGCCGACATGTTATTTCATGGTAAATCGGAAGTGTGGGCCTATTTCAGGCGAACCATCAGCAGCTTCCGTCTTTATTGTACACAAGATTTTACACGAATGATTCTTCAATATCTACACCGCATGCTTATATATATATATATATATATAATGATGAATTAAATGTGCATTGCGACACGGAAATTTCTATGTTTCCAGATAGAATCTCGTCATCAGGCAATGTTGGTTGTGAAAATAATTTACATTTAAATACAAGCATAAATAGCAAATCATGATTTTTTGTATTTCAATGTAAATCATTTTCACAAACAACATTGCCTGATGACGAGATTCTATCTGGAAACATTGCATTTTCCGTGTCGCAATGCACATTTAATTTGTAATTATATGATTTTATTAAGCTCTACAATATTTATTGCATTGTGCACTTTTATAAAACCGTAAAACCTTGAATCCTCTTCACCTGGATTTATATATATATATATATATATATATATATATATATATATAATATGAAATTGTTTGAACATTATTTTTTATTCATTTCAAATTGTCGGTTGCTTATAACCAAGTTTCGTTAAAAATCGTTGATTTCCGTAAAATATATATATATATATGTGTGTGTGTGTGTGTACGTGATTATGATAATACTATGGCATCGCCGAGTGAACGTTTTAGGAAAACTCGTCTTCATGAATATTACTGCTGTAGTAAATTCGATTTTCGCTCGGGAACTCTTTTTGTGGCCTTGTGCCAAAACTAAACTACGCTCCGTACATGATTATAAAATCAATATGGCTGTCCTTTTTTGGGAATCTTCATTTGTTGATTAGAAAATGGTTTCAAGCCGATTGCATTGAAATTCATGAAAACACTCATTCAGTAGTTTTCGTACGATTACCTTCTTCTCTTTCTTCCTTTTTTTTTCTAGTTTTTTTCACTTTTTTTCATTTTTTTAAAACTTATTTTTTAACTTTATTTTTCACACTTCCTTTGTTTACATTTTGTAATTCATTCAATTACTTTTCTAAGTTTCATTAATTTTTATTTCGTTACTGTTCTCAGCTCGATATTTCATTTTCTTCCTCTGTATAACTTTCCTACCATATCTAGTGATATAGCAAATACTAAAAGCATCTATAGAAATTCACTGGAAATGATTTTACTATAGGAATGCATTAGAAATTATTTGAATACTAGCTCTTTATGGAACCTGGAATATTATGGCTAGGATTTATGAAACAAATCCATCCAAACTTTCATTCCTTCTAATGATCCCATATCTAGTGATATAGCAAATACTAAAAGCATCTATAGAAATTCATTGGAAATGAATTTAATATAGGAATGCATTAAAAATTATTTGAATACTAGCTCTTTATGGAACCTGGAATATTATGGCTAGGATTTATGAAACAAATCCATCCAAACTTTCATTCCCTCTAATGATTCCATATCTAGTGATATAGCAAATACTAAAAGCATCTATAGAAATTCATTGAATACTAGCTCTTTATGGAACCTGGAATATTATGGCTAGGATTTATTAAACAAATCCATCCAAACTTTCATTCCCTCTAATGATTCCATATCTAGTGATATAGCAAATACTAAAAGCATCTATAGAAATTCATTGGAAATGGTTTTACCATAGGAATGCATTAGAAATTATTTGAATACTAGCTCTTTATGGAACCTGGAATATTATGGCTAGGATTTATGAAACAAATCCATCCAAACAGTGGTTAGAATGTTCCCCTTCTGACAATGACGCCTGTGCTCGAATTTTACCATTACGGATCTTTCAGGAAAGATGTTTTTGATTTTATTGCCCTGTGGACGCTATTGCTACCTGCTGCACCGTTGAATCTAAGTTTTGCTTAACAGCATATCAACACCTCTGTGGGTTACTTAACACCCAAAAGATGGGTGTTTAAGATATTTTTTTAAATGTTCGGTGATCGCGAGAATGTTGATTTTATCATATTTTGATAAACAAAGTTTGTTTTTTTTTAATTTTAGAAAACTGAAGATGTCTTCTAGTTTTGTATTCCAAAGTGAATTGCTGGTAATTTTTTTCTCTCTTCAAAAATGTGTCATGGTAATATTTTTTTTTCTTCAAAAATATATTGTTGGTAATTTTTTCCTTCAAAAAAAAAAAAAAATATATATATATAAGTTCACTTTTATGTATATATTTCTATGAAAGTCTATTTTTATACTTTCATAGTTTGCTTTTTTGTTTTTTACCCCAGTTTCGGGGGTTAACTATTTGCCCATAGCTGGGACCCTAAAAGGGATGCTACTACTCCAGGTCAGGGTGGACATAGAAAAAATAGCAATTAAGAGGTGGTTCCATTCTCCTCACAACCTCCCAATCAGAGGCCTTGCTGCCGGATGCAGTTTAACGTCATACCCAGGAGCAGCTGTACCGTTGAGAAAGTGTCGAGGAACGCCTCGTGGGTGAAATTAGATAGTCGTAATTGTTCGTAGATTGTTTCACTAGCACAAAGCCACAAGTCATCGTGGCCGAGGGTTTGGCTTGGTTCAAAACGACTGATTACACCAGATGATTTTTTTTCTCTCTCTCTATCTCTCTTTCATACAGTTTCATCATAAACTGCAGGTGATGTTGTGGGGCAGTGGATATCGACTCGGAACGACAAATCTGGGAGCCGAGTTCGAATTCCAGTTAAATTCCTTGCATTCACTTACGCATAAATACCCTTGGGAAAGGTATTAATCCGTCTCTTCCCTCCGGCAATGGGTTTAATAATAAAACAGATTGGGTTCTATAGCCTTGGTTGGCAAACAGTCTACCGTAGAAAACAATGGCAACCTGTTGCGGGATAATCTTCTGCCCAGTCAGTCATGTCTCTTTCGAGACATGATCGCCCAAAGCGTGTATCACGTACGGCACTTAACTGACTGACTGAATATAATAGTCGGAGACATGATTAAGGCTTCTACTGGACATAAAATGGGGGACCAATTGTCTATTGTTATGAAGTAATAAACTGATCCCCCACTAATTACTACTTAATAATATAATACATTTCTTCCCCCTCTAGCTATGAATCAAATAATAGGACAGATTGGGTTCTATAGCCTTGGCAGGCAACTAGTCTATCGTAGAAAGCAATGGCAACCTGTTGCGGGATAATCTTCTGCCCAGCCAGTCATGTCTCTTTCGAGACATGATCGCCCAAAGCGTGTATCACGTACGGCACTTAACTGACTGACTGAGCTTTGCAGTGCAGGCGTCTGCGACATGGATTGACTATTTCCACGCCATACGTTTTGGTCAGTTGTTACTGCTACCGTTATGCAAATGGATCTCTTCCTCTTTCGTCAGTCGTGGGGTTGAGGCTAATAACATGAGCTGCACTCATTACCAGAATACCTCCATTTCATGTCTTATAAATAAATCAACATGAGCTGCACTCATTACCAGAATACCTCCATTTCATGTCTTATAAATAAATCAACATGAGCTGCACTCATTACCAGAATACCTCCATTTCATGTCTTATAAATAAATCAACATGAGCTGCACTCATTACCAGAATACCTCCATTTCATAGGAACTCTGTCTTATAAAGTTTGTCTATTTATTCCTTAAAATTTTCGAGCACATAGTTTTCTCTTGTAAACATAGAATATTTCATTATGGTTGCTCATTTCTGAACAAGGCCATCTGCGCAGGCCTATTTCTGATTCAAAATACTGTTGGTTGTTACACACCATTAACAGAGTAATTGAGTAGATGGCGTTGTGTGTGCCGCAATTTTGTTGTCAATACTAATGTTAACTCAATATATGGCCCAAGAGTAACTCAATGTAGTTATATTGTGTGATGTTATATGCGCGTATGAAAAGCAAGAAGAGAAGCTCATGGGGCCTTACAGGAAAGATTATAGTTAAATCCAAAATAGGTCAAGCTTGTAGTTGAGAAAACAGCCTACCGAGAGATTATTTCCTAAACCAGCACTTCTTTAGAAAAATCTGTCCGAGAAGCTCTTCCTCTTTACTAATGGAATATGAAAAGTGTTGGTTCCAATATTGATAGGGAAAAGATTTTGACAGTTATTCCTAACAAAATGTACGGTAAAATAGTACAAATGCATACTGGGATTTCTACCCTTACAATTACTCTCGGTTTCATCCGCCATATTGTTTTTATTTGTCTTGAAGTGGGAACTTGTCTGTATCCCTTTTGCGTGTGAACACTTCTTTCTTTGTGGACTCTTTACCTTATTATTATTATTGCTTTACCTGGTTTCGTCTTTCATGCGTTGTGGCGCAGTGGATATCGGCTCAGAATGAATAATCGGAGCGCTCTCTCTCTCTCTCTCTCTTTCTCTCTCTCTCTCTCTCTCTCTCTCTCTCTATATATATATATATATATATATATATATATATATATATTAAAAAAGGATTAATTCAAAGATGTTGAATGGCCATTTCGATGTGAAGATCCCCACGGGGGATAACACATCACCTCAGCAACTGAAAAATCCTTTCAGAAACTGGAGAAAAATTAGTCTAGTTTTCTCCAGTTTCTATTAGTCTAGTTTTCTCCAGTTTCTGAAAGGATTTTTCTGTTGCTGAGGTGATGTGTTATCCCCCGTGGGGATCTTCACATCGAAATGGCCATTCAACATCTTTGAATTAATCCTTTTTTAATATATATTTGCTCTGTAATATTTTATTACATGGAGCTCTCTTCCTGTATCATTTTTTAATATTAAAATAAATTTTTAATATTAATTAGGATCGGCTTTTTGGAATTTACCTTCCTGCTTTTTTCCCTTGGATTGAAGTATCTGAATTAAAATATATATATATATATATATATATATTGTTGGGACGCTCTCCACCTTTGTCTACAGTAATGAACTGTACTAAGCACTACATAAAGGAGTGGTGATAATACCTCGAGGAAAACCTCGGAAGTCAGCCGAGTATTTCCGGTATTGGACCGGAAGTGTTCTATTGGTCAGACGCTTACGTCTCACGGCAATACGTTCTACTAAACCCTTGTGCTGTATTATACTAACGACCTCTTTTGTAAATACTTCTCTTTCTGGTAATACACCTATTTTATACAATTACGTTGTTTGTATTGATTTCACAATAATTCTTACATGTAACGCTATATATATATATATATATATATATATATATATAAATCGAAAATCTAAGAGTGAGCCAATAACCTACCACGGTTTCGCTTAACAGCTCGTCAGGGAAAAATTGCGCTCTGTTCATACATTGAGCACTGTTTTATTAACATCTGAATAATTATACTATACACATGTGCAACCTCATATGTACATTTATTGATTTATGTCACTTTTAATAAATATACATATCATTAGAGCAAGGAAAAGACTCCACTTGGACATCCTGGAGTCTAACCGTCAACTTACAACGTCCTATCCTATCCTGTCCTGTCCTGCGTAGGCAGAGAGAGTTGAAGTTTAAATTAGAGCTTTTCAGGGAGACTATCACCCAACATAAGTCATAAAAAAGAAAACATTTTCTTGTGTCTTAACCTCATTAATTGTTAAAATTTGTCTGACCAACTTCTCCGTTTTAACTGCCGACGATTCTATTCTGACGAAGCGTCGGCCGAAAAGCGCCTAAAAATAATTTTTTCCCCTTTTTCTTTCACGACTTCTGCTCCAATGAGGTTAGCTCCCTGGTGCCCTCTCTAAATTAATTTAGTCGAGCTACTAGACTAGTGACTAGGTCCCACCCTTTTACAGTGAAACCGATGAAATGTAACCGCATCTTCTACTCTCGACTTCTTTCTCGCACTTCCCGTCTGTGGAATTCCCTTCCTTATACTTGCTTCCCTGACAGCTACGATCTCCAAGAATTAAAATGCAATATCACTTGCTAGCTCATATCTCCTTGCCCCGCATCCTTTCCCTGACACCCCTTGTATCATATCCTTCTCCCTTTTCATTTTACTCTCATGAAGCCCCCTTCTCAGCCTTCTCTTATACATTCGATAACACCCCCCCCCCACGTAACTTGTTCGTCTTTCTCATCACTCAACTCTTATGTAACCCCCTGCACACAAGTTGCAATTCTGCTTTGGTTGGGGTTAAATGACTATAAAAAAAAATAATAATCTCTTGCTAATCGTTGAGATTATGTTGGTATTGCATTGGCGGAGGTTTGCGGTCTTTGACTGCTCTTTCTATTTATTAAAATGGTTATGGTTAATAACAATAAAATTCTATGGTAAACGATAGTAAATTAATTACTATTCAAACTTCAGGCCACCTAATTCAATGCTTTTGAATTTTTTTTAATTCTGTTTTGATTTTATATATATATATATATATATATATATATATATATATATATATATATATATATATAAAATCAAAACAGAATTAAAAAAATTCAAAAGCATTGAATTAGGTGGCCTGAAGTTTGAATATATATATATATATCGGCTTAGAACAAAAATTAGAGAGCCGAGTTCGAATTCAAGTTGAATTCGTTGCATTCACTGACGAAAAAATAAACTTTGGAAAGGTATTAATCAATCTATTCTCCCTTCAGCTATAGGTTAAATAACATAACAGATTGGGTTCTACAGCCTTGGTTGGCAACCAGTCTGCCTCAGAAAGTAATGGCTGCTTACTACGCGAAAAACTTCTTCCTAGTCAGTCATGACTCGTTCGGGACATGATCGCCCAAGCGTGTATCGCGTATGACACTTAACTGATTTTATTGCAAACCTGTATGTAATGTGTGTGAACAAATTTTGTCCGTTGTAGCAAACTGCGTTAGGCAATTTATATTATAACAGATAAATCATTTCCAAAGATGAATTTTACAGAGGAAGTAAAAAAAAAGAAAATGAACTTCGAGCTAAAAATTGCCGATTTAATTTAAAATTCCCGCCTGTTTCATATTTATCTCTACACTTTCGACTAAATTTAATTTTTCTTCTTACCAGAATTTTTCCAAATTTCACATTAAGCCATTTCTTCAATGTTGCCCACAATTTTTGTCCATTAGCAAAAATCAACAAACTTCTCCTTGATTAGCGATAACGTTGGTGTCAGTTCCCCAGCTGCGTTCGCCATTTTTTACTCTCTCTCTCTCTCTCTCTCATCATTGAAATCGATAGGGAGAATGCGAAACAGTTGGAAATGGAGGAATTATATAAATAAATTATACTATCGATCGTAGAATGACGACCTAGGAAATCAAACGAAAAATTGTCAAAAAATTAGTAATCATCCATGATGCTGTTGGGCCAATGCGGCCGTATTTCATTGAGGAGATAATAAAAACTGTTCAAATGCAATAAATGTTAAATTTATTGGCTAATATAATGATTAATATTGGCGATAGAAAAAGTCAACAAGAGTAGCTAATTATTTCTCTCTCTCTCTCTCTCTCTCTCTCTCTCTCTCTCTGCTTTTGCTTCCCTTCTCTCCTCTCTCATTTTCTTCTCTTTTCTTCCTCCTCTCTTTCCACTTCTCTCTTTCTTCCTCTTCTACGTTTTCTCCTTTTCTTTCCTTGTTTCTTCACTTCTCTTTTTGTCTTTTTCCGTCTCTTTTTCTTCTTTTTCCTTCTCTTTTCCTTTTTTCTTTTCTTCTTTTCCCTTCTCTTCCTTTCTTCTTTTTTCCTTCTCTTTTTCTTCTTTTTTTCCTTCTCTTTTTCTTCTTTTTTCCTTCTCTTTTTCTTCTTTTTTTCCTTCTCTTTTCCTGTCTTCTTTTTTCCTTCTCTTTTCATGTCTTCTTTTTTCCTTCTCTTTTCCTGTCTTCTTTTTTCCTA
Source organism: Ascarosepion bandense (assembly GCA_037127315.1). Lineage (NCBI taxonomy): Eukaryota > Metazoa > Mollusca > Cephalopoda > Sepiida > Sepiidae > Ascarosepion > Ascarosepion bandense. The sequence continues at coordinate 15,884 of JBBBDQ010002752.1, read as the reverse complement.
CTCTTTTCCTGTCTTCTTTTTTCCTACTCTTTTCCTGTCTTCTTTTTTCCTACTCTTTTCCTGTCTTCTTTTTTCCTTCTCTTTTCCTGTCTTCTTTTTTCCTTCTCTTTTCCTGTCTTCTTTTTTCCTTCTCTTTTCCTGTCTTCTTTTTTCCTTCTCTTTTCCTGTCTTCTTTTTTTCCTTCTCTTTTCCTGTCTTCTTTTTTTCCTTCTCTTTTCCTGTCTTCTTTTTTCCTTCTCTTTTCCTGTCTTCTTTTTTTCCTTCTCTTTTCCTGTCTTCTTTTTTTCCTTCTCTTTTCCTGTCTTCTTTTTTTCTTCTCTTTTCCTGTCTTCTTTTTTTCTTCTCTTTTCCTGTCTTCTTTTTTTCTTCTCTTTTCCTGTCTTCTTTTTTCTTCTCTTTTCCTGTCTTCTTTTTTTCTTCTCTTTTCCTGTCTTCTTTTTTTCTTCTCTTTTCTCTTCTTTTTTTCTTTCTTTTCCTCTTCTTTTTTCTTCTCTTACTCTTTCTCCTTTATTCCATTCTCTTCTACTCTTTCTTCTTTTTCCCTTTTCCCTTTTCCTTATTCTTTTTCTTTTTTCTTCTAGAAAGTCGATGCTACATTTCAGAACAAAATTAGGGATAGAATGCATGTTTCCTTTTTGCTTTTTCTTTTTTCTCTTTTGGGGTAATTTCTACGAACATACACACACACGTGTAAATAATCATTATCAACGCCGAGGTGGTTCAGCATCTGACAGCACACAGGCTCCTCTCGGACAAGCAATATGGTTTCCGCTTCACCAGGTCTACTGCTGATATGCTAACGACCATCACCGAGTACATATACCAGGCACTCGACAGGAATGGCGAAGCCCGAACCGTTGCATTGGATATATTTAAGGCGTTCGACAGAGTTTGGCATTCTGGCCTTCTATGTAAACTGCGGAGCTATGGTAACTGGACATTTGTTTCAACTAATCCAGTCATTCCTTTCTAACCGCACAATGAAGGTGGTATTAAACGGACATGCCTCCCAGAACTACCATACAAACGCAGGTGTCCCCCAAGGCTCCATCTTAGGTCCTACACTCTTCCTGATATACATTAATGATCTTCCTGATTCCATAAGAGCCCAAATAGGTTTGTACGCCGGTGACACCACAGTTTACTCTCGCCTCCTACAAAAATCTGGTGTAGGCGTCAAAGCTAACCTCGCAGCCGAGATTGAAAAAGACCTCCAATCCATATTGGACTGGGGTAAGAAATGGCTCGTTTTATTTATTTTGTTTTTACACAAAATTGTGGCTCAAGGCCAAAAACTGGGAGGGGGAACAAAACTTGGGGTGGTCTTCAGCTACTCTATCTTATACCTAGCTAACCAGATTCACGACCCATACATACGTTACAATGATTCTCATTCACCATAAGAATTTGTCCATCAACACTCGTACTTATCTAGCACCAAAATACCGCGAAACATACCGGGGACCTAAAAACGCCCCAAATGTACATAAAAATTTATTACTATATACAAATATAATACAAAAATAACTTTAAAAATTTGTACATGAAATGATATGATGGGAAGGGGGTATGAAGAAACAAAAAATCCCCAAAACAAAAACAATTTCAAATGAATATTTATACATTATGTTAGTAAGACCCAAACACACCCACATAATTAAAGAGGCCACTGTATTCTGCCTGTATAGACAAAATCAAGCCGCTCTCTTTCTAAGGGGAATGGAGAAGTAGGGTACAAAAATAAGATGGACTGGAGAATATGTAAGGCTGACCCAGCCGAGAATGAAACGGGACAAAATAACTCTGGACAATGGGGATCTCGAACTGGATCATAACAAAAGCAAGGGAGCCGGGAACAGGCCGGGACTAACACTATCACTCACATTAACTAGGTATACAAAAGAATACTTTACCTTAACCACGGGAGGGGTTCCAGAGGAATCCACCCCGATGCGAGCAGCAGATCTAAAAAAGAAAATCAAGACTAACCCCGGTCACACGAACCAGGCTCGCTGCATATATCCACCTTTTGCTAAAGTCTGTCGGGTGCAGCCGTTTCCGTTCAGTTCTAATCTTCATTTTGAGCTGGTGCTCAAAATATCGGATTAGATCCTGATCCGAAAGACGACCTCCCCGCAAGACTTCCTCCAGACGCGTCATCCAAATCACCATTCTAGCCGTGGCCAGTAGCGACAGAAACACCATCCGCTTCACTCCAGAGTACGGGGGCGACACATTGTCCACAGCGTATGCGCGATCAATGAGCACAAGCTCCCGCGGCGCGATACGAGCAGTCAACTCGCCGACACGCGCCCACAACGGGCGAACGCGCGAACAATGGAAGAAGGCGTGCGCAGACGTCTCCTTAATTCCAAGGTCGCAACGTTCACAATCTGGCAAATCCGCCAGGCCCATTGCGAAACGCTTGTCATTGAGCGACAAACCATTCCGAGCCAATCGCCAGGTCAGAGAAAACTCAGAGTTGCTGAGCCAGTCCGCACCTGGCGCCCAAGACCAATGAGAGCGGTACTCCACTCTCGACATGCCGAGCTTACTCCACAGCTTATCCTTCACGGCACCCTCCACTAATCCCCGATAGAAGATTTTCCTAGGCTGTGAAAGGTCACTGGACCGTGGAATGGCCTGTAAAGCCGCCAGACATTCGAGCAGGAATTTCGGTCGCACCCAAGGCCTGACGGTCAGCCATAGGGTCGGGGGCGTGATGGTAAGGCAAGGGAACATGTCCCTCACTACCCCCGCAAGCAACCGATCTTCCTCCAACGCGCGCCTGAGGAATGCCAACCTTGAAGCGAGCACGTGGCTCCTCAAGTGTGGCATCCCCAGACCCCCTTGACACGGACGGAGGCAACAGACTCCTTTGTCGACCATGTGTTTGCGTCCTCTCCACAGACAGGAGAATAGCAAACGCTCGAGCGCCTTCTCATGATCGTCACAAAGGGGAAGTACTGACAGCCGGTAAAGGATCATGGGAAAGAGGTATGTGTTACACACCTCCGCCAAGCCCTTCACGGAGAGACCCCGTCGACGCCAAATCTTGACCGACGCGCCGACCTTTGCCAGTACTTCTGACCAGTTTTTCTCCAGCTGTAAGTCCGGACCGAACCAAACTCCGAGGAGCTTGACCGGCCCGTCCGTCCAGCTGAAGGGCCCCGGGAGGGAAACTCCCTTCCAGGCACCTAACCGCAAGCCGGATGACTTGTCGCAGTTAATTCTGGCCCCTGTCACCTTCTCGTACCGTACAAGCGCCTGGTGTACCGCCTCTATGTCCCTGCGGGAGGACACAAAGGTCGTTACGTCATCGGCGTACGCAGAAACCCTGGCTCGAGCTCCGCCAGGGACTTCAATTCCACGCAGGACCGGACTGCCCGTCTCGTCCCTCAGCCGGCGAAGGAGGGGCTCCAACGCCAAGACATAAAGGAGAGAAGACAGTGGACAACCCTGTCGGACCGACCTAGACAGCGCGAAAGCGCCCGACAGCTTCCCGTTCACCTGTACCACAGCCTTGGGGGAGCGATACAGAAGGCTAATCCAGCGGCTGAAGTCGGGTTTGAATCCGGCGGCCTGCAGGACAGCAGCCAGGTAGCCATGGTCAATCCTATCAAATGCCTTGGACTGATCTAAATTGATCAGCGCGGCCTCATCGTCGTCTTCTACACCCTCTATGATCGTGCGAATCAAGTGCAGGTTGCTCTGAATTGTTCTCCCCTTCACAGAACAAGTCTGATCCGGTTCCAACAGAGACTCGGCAACTAGCTGCAAGCGATTCGTCAGGATCTTGGCCAAAATCTTTAACTCTGTGTTTAGCAGAGTTATGGGCCTGTAGTCATCTAGTTCCCTCCCAACCTTCTTGCCTTTTCTCAACAGCGTGATCACGCCCCTGGTGATCCGACCGGGGATGGACCCCTGCCGAAACCAGTGGTTGAACACGACAGCCAAGAGCGGGACAAAAAGGTGCGACATCCTCAAGTACAATTCATAGGGCAAACCATCCAAACCTGGCGACTTGCCACTGCCGACCTTCTTCAAAGCCACGTAGATTTCGTCCTCCGTAATCTCCCCTTCGCAGCTAGCCGCTTCAGCCGGCAAAAGCCGGGGAAAGTCAGCCAAATAGCTGCGAAACTCCTCGTCACGGAGACCAGGCTCCTTGGTAAATCGGTGCTCGAAATGCTGCCGGAACGCCTCGCACATGTCGTCGGTGGACCTAAGGAGATGTCCCTCCGGGTCGCGTACCTCTCGAATGTACCGGTCGCCGGCATGGCGAATTTCTTCCTTGCGCAGTTCCGCGCCCATGTTCACAGCTTCGGAAGACATCTTGCTTAACTTAGCCCTAATTACCTGACCCATGTAGCGCCCGCTAGTCGAGCGCTCCAGGGCCTCCCTGGCTAAGGCTATTTCTAGGGGATCCCCACCAGCCTCCGCCCGGGCGAAATTAGCACTAAGTGTCTTTGCCTCCGCAGCCTTATCTAGGTTGAGCCGCTGGCTATATTTGGTGGCGAAAGACCTAATGGAGTCCTTAAGGTTAACCCACCACTTACTCCCAATGACTCGCCCAATTAACGCCCTCTGCACTAGTCTTGTCAGCTGGTCACGAAAGTCCCGCCTGTCCAGTAAGGACTGATTGAACTTCCAATAACCAGCCAACCTAGGCCTAAATTCTAACGCCACCCGGGCACAAACGAGTTTGTGGTCCGAGTAGCCTAACCAGTGGAACGTTGGACATTCTAAGAAGTCTATGTCGGCTTCTCTCACTAACATCCTATCCAGGTACGCAGATACCCGGGTAGAAGGCCAACTACGCGTCCACGTCCACATGCTCCCTTCCGGATGATCGACCCGGTATCTATCGACGAGACCAAATTCGCCGATCAGATCAACCAGGCTACGATCACCACTCCACCCGCTAGCGCCCCTTCCTCTATCCCATTTGGGGGTTAGGACGGCATTCCAGTCCCCAACTAAGATTAGCCGTGTTGAATGCACCATGAAGGGCTCCAACAGCCGAAAGAAAGAGACACGCTCACCTTGAACATTGGGCGCATAAACCACAATCAGCCGGAACGACTTGCTTTTCACTGCAATATCGGCCACGATCAGCCGGCCCTCGGCACCGACATGGACAAGGTCCACCCTCGCGTCCAGGGTACGCTTGACCAGCAAAGAAACACCTCTGGCCAGCCGGCTCCCATATGCTGAATAGACGACAAAGTCGTTAGACAGCACACACGAGTCGACTTCGCAAACAAAGTGAGTCTCTTGGATCGCGGCCACATCCACGCCGAAGGACAAGAGGTCACGAAGCAGGCGAGCCGCCTTACCCCGATCCCTCAGGCCCTTCGCATTTATACTGGCTAACTTAATAGACATTCTTTAGATCTGAAACGAAAAAACAGAGTAAGACATGCAACGAACGGCTCTACTCGCATACCGGGTAGAAATCTCGGGTAGACGGGACCCCGACGGACTGTCCTAGGGACCCTGTACCAACATCGGACGTAATCCGTCCGTCCAAGACAATACCGCCGACGTCCGTGGGGTACGTAAGTTTTAACACCCTATATAAACATGGGTGGATCAAAACTGGGAACCTCCCCGAACAATTCTTGGCCATCTTTTTTAGCTCCGGTGTGTTTTCTTTCACCATGCACAGTTTTGGATAAGTCCTCCGGGCTTCAGCAATGTGTTCCCAGACCCTCAGGTTCCCTCCGGTATTGCGGACCAGAGTAATGACCCCTGGGGCCTGGGAAAAGTTTCTTGGGTCCTCAGTGGATAACCCATCCACTGAGGTAAGTTTGAGGAGTGGTCTGAGCAGCTTACGCCGCTGCGACGACCACTCAGATGAAATGTTGTCATTAACCTTCATCGCTGCCTCCCCACGCGGGAGGTCTTTATTCTTTTTTGCCCTAGCGGGAGTGGGAGTAGGAGCCGGGGAGGGAGTGGGGGTTGCAGAGCTGATTTTCCTGAGGGGGGTCAAATTCAAGGTTGGGGGCTGGGAAGCTTTACGCGGGGATGCGGGAAGGCTTCTTGCCTTCTCCGCGTAAGAAAGTCTTACGGGCGACACCGGAGCAGACGAACATTTTTCTTTTCGGGACTTTTTGTCCCTGCTTCTGCTCCTTCTCCGGGTTTTAGGGTTGTCTTGTCGCTCTTCCACCTCCTCCTCTCTCCCCCGCTTCAGAGATGCCGATCTCTCCACTTCCATACGTTCTTCCTTTTGCGGGGAAGGACTCCTCTCCTTCCTCTGTTTGGGAGGAGATTTTTTGGGAGGCGTCTCTTTAGGTTTTGCTGGAGCCTTGGCAGGTGATGGCACCTTCACAGGTGAAGGCGTTTTCGGTTTTTTCCTGCTCACCACCTGCCACTCTCCCTCCTTGTTCACTGGTGCCTTTGGTGTTGGTGGTGCTGATGTAGCTGCTGCTGATGATGCTAGAGTTGCTGGCGCCGGTCCTTCAGGCTTCTTGGTTGGTTGGGCCTTAGGGGCCGGATTCCTGGCCGTACACGCCTTGGCGACGTGCTCCGCGGCCCCGCAGACCCAACAGCAAGGCTTCCTGCCCTCCACTATCACAAAGATAGCACGCTTCCTGCAGGTGAGAATATTAGGTATCTCCTTGATTTGTTGTTTTGACAAGGTCACCTGCAGGACCATATCACCGGTCAGGAAGCCTGCTTTAGAACTTAGAGCGGACACCTCAGCCACCTTCCCGTATTGAGCGAAGAAGGCGCCGATGTGATTTTGGGAAATGTCCATGGGGACGCCATGCAAGGTGATTTTACGCTTGCACATCCCCATGTATTCCGTTTGGATCTGGAGGGTCTTGGTTTCGAGAACCACTCCAGCCAAACGTTTTGCCTCGTCGGCCGTACCCAGCAAGACGTCCCAACTTGCGCTGCTCTGCCTTGCCACCGCCTTAGCCTTGATATTCAGGGCCTTAATAGCTTCTTCGAGGCTGTCTCTGCTGATGCCCATGTATTTCTTGGTCTTCAGATCCTTTGTAATGAGCGTCACAATTCGGGCCTCGATTTCGGCCAACTCGTCGGGCACCGACAGCAGCTCCGTGCCCTTAATATATTCGGCATATTTTTGCCTCTGGTCTTCATAATACTGTTCTCCCTTTAGTGGGACCTTGCCTCCTGTCCAACCAGAGGTCGAAGGTTTGGGAGAAGCTGGAGCTACTACCGGTGCCGGTACTGGTCCGGATCCTGCTACTTCTGGAACTGAGGGTGACTCCCGTGGCGGTAATTGCCAGTCACCCTCCTTCCCTCCCACCGAGTCCGTGGTGGGAGGAACGATCACCTCTGGCCTTTCCGCGGCCATGCCTCCTAAGAGGCCGAACACCTGGTAACCTCTTCCGGTGGTTTCGCAGCTATAAGCCACTACTTTGACGCGGCCTGAGCAATGAACTCAGGTGGAATTGATACACCAGTCGAACCACAAGTACTAGTAAACGCTACTATGGAACAGATACTACACTTTGATCCTACTCAAAAACCACATAACGCAATTTTGGGTAGGGAATGGCTCGTTTTATTTATTTTGTAGAGCTACAAAATTATGGCTCAAGGCCAGAAAAATGGGAGGGGGAACAAAACTTGGTGTGGTCTTCAGCTACTCTATCCTATACCTAGCTAATCAGATTCACGACCCATACATACGTTACAATGCTTCTCATTCACCATAAGAATTTGTCCATCACCACTCATACCTATCAAGCACCAAAATACCGCAAAAACATACCGGGGACCTAAAAACGCCCCAAATGTACATAAAAATTTTATTGCTATATACAAATATAATACAAAAATAACTTTAAAAATTTGTACATGAAATGATATGATGGGAAGGGGGTATGAAGAAACAAAAATCCCCAAAACAAAAACAATTTCAACTGAATATTTATACATAATGTTAGTAAGCCCCAAACACACCCACATAATTAAAGAGGCCACTGTATTCTGCCTGTAGAGACAAAATCAAGCCGCTCTCTTTCTAAAGGGGAATGGAGAAGCAGGGTAGAAAATAAATTGGACTGGAGAATATATAAGGCTGACCCAGCCGAGAATGAAACGGGACAAAATAACTCTGGACAATGGGGATCTCGAACTGGATCATAACAAAAGCAAGGGAGCCGGGAACAGGCCGGGACTAACACTATCACTCACATTAACTAGGTATACAAAGGAATACTTTACCTTAACCACGGGAGGGGTTCCAGAGGAATCCACCCCGATGCGAGCAGCAGATCTAAAAAAGAAAATCAAGACTAGCCCCGGTCACACGAACCAGGCTCGCTGCATATATCCACCTTTTGCTAAAGTCTGTCGGGTGCAGCCGTTTCCGTTCAGTTCTAATCTTCATTTTGAGCTGGTGCTCAAAATATCGGATTAGATCCTGATCCGAAAGACGACCTCCCCGCAAGACTTCCTCCAGACGCGTCATCCAAATCACCATTCTAGCCGTGGCCAGTAGCGACAGAAACACCATCCGCTTCACTCCAGAGTACGGGGGCGACACATTGTCCACAGCGTATGCGCGATCAATGAGCACAAGCTCCCGCGGCGCGATACGAGCAGTCAACTCGCCGACACGCGCCCACAACGGGCGAACGCGCGAACAATGGAAGAAGGCGTGCGCAGACGTCTCCTTAATTCCAAGGTTGCAACGTTCACAATCTGGCAAATCCGCCAGGCCCATTGCGAAACGCTTGTCATTGAGCGACAAACCATTCCGAGCCAATCGCCAGGTCAGAGAAAACTCAGAGTTGCTGAGCCAATCCGCGCCTGGCGCCCAAGACCAATGAGAGCGGTACTCCACTCTCGACATGCCGAGCTTACTCCACAGCTTATCCTTCACGGCACCCTCCACTAATCCCCGATAGAAGATTTTCCTAGGCTGTGAAAGGTCACTGGACCGTGGAATGGCCTGTAAAGCCGCCAGACATTCGAGCAGGAATTTCGGTCGCACCCAAGGCCTGACGGTCAGCCATAGGGTCGGGGGCGTGATGGTAAGGCAAGGGAACATGTCCCTCACTACCCCCGCAAGCAACCGATCTTCCTCCAACGCGCGCCTGAGGAATGCCAACCTTGAAGCGAGCACGTGGCTCCTCAAGTGTGGCATCCCCAGACCCCCTTGACACGGACGGAGGCAACAGACTCCTTTGTCGACCATGTGTTTGCGTCCTCTCCACAGACAGGAGAATAGCAAACGCTCGAGCGCCTTCTCATGATCGTCACAAAGGGGAAGTACTGACAGCCGGTAAAGGATCATGGGAAAGAGGTATGTGTTACACACCTCCGCCAAGCCCTTCACGGAGAGACCCCGTCGACGCCAAATCTTGACCGACGCGCCGACCTTTGCCAGTACTTCTGACCAGTTTTTCTCCAGCTGTAAGTCCGGACCGAACCAAACTCCGAGGAGCTTGACCGGCCCGTCCGTCCAGCTGAAGGGCCCCGGGAGGGAAACTCCCTTCCAGGCACCTAACCGCAAGCCGGATGACTTGTCGCAGTTAATTCTGGCCCCTGTCACCTTCTCGTACCGTACAAGCGCCTGGTGTACCGCCTCTATGTCCCTGCGGGAGGACACAAAGGTCGTTACGTCATCGGCGTACGCAGAAACCCTGGCTCGAGCTCCGCCAGGGACTTCAATTCCACGCAGGACCGGACTGCCCGTCTCGTCCCTCAGCCGGCGAAGGAGGGGCTCCAACGCCAAGACATAAAGGAGAGAAGACAGTGGACAACCCTGTCGGACCGACCTAGACAGCGCGAAAGCGCCCGACAGCTTCCCGTTCACCTGTACCACAGCCTTGGGGGAGCGATACAGAAGGCTAATCCAGCGGCTGAAGTCGGGTTTGAATCCGGCGGCCTGCAGGACAGCAGCCAGGTAGCCATGGTCAATCCTATCAAATGCCTTGGACTGATCTAAATTGATCAGCGCGGCCTCATCGTCGTCTTCTACACCCTCTATGATCGTGCGAATCAAGTGCAGGTTGCTCTGAATTGTTCTCCCCTTCACAGAACAAGTCTGATCCGGTTCCAACAGAGACTCGGCAACTAGCTGCAAGCGATTCGTCAGGATCTTGGCCAAAATCTTTAACTCTGTGTTTAGCAGAGTTATGGGCCTGTAGTCATCTAGTTCCCTCCCAACCTTCTTGCCTTTTCTCAACAGCGTGATCACGCCCCTGGTGATCCGACCGGGGATGGACCCCTGCCGAAACCAGTGGTTGAACACGACAGCCAAGAGCGGGACAAAAAGGTGCGACATCCTCAAGTACAATTCATAGGGCAAACCATCCAAACCTGGCGACTTGCCACTGCCGACCTTCTTCAAAGCCACGTAGATTTCGTCCTCCGTAATCTCCCCTTCGCAGCTAGCCGGCAAAAGCCGGGGAAAGTCAGCCAAATAGCTGCGAAACTCCTCGTCACGGAGACCAGGCTCCTTGGTAAATCGGTGCTCGAAATGCTGCCGGAACGCCTCGCACATGTCGTCGGTGGACCTAAGGAGATGTCCCTCCGGGTCGCGTACCTCTCGAATGTACCGGTCGCCGGCATGGCGAATTTCTTCCTTGCGCAGTTCCGCGCCCATGTTCACAGCTTCGGAAGACATCTTGCTTAACTTAGCCCTAATTACCTGACCCATGTAGCGCCCGCTAGTCGAGCGCTCCAGGGCCTCCCTGGCTAAGGCTATTTCTAGGGGATCCCCACCAGCCTCCGCCCGGGCGAAATTAGCACTAAGTGTCTTTGCCTCCGCAGCCTTATCTAGGTTGAGCCGCTGGCTATATTTGGTGGCGAAAGACCTAATGGAGTCCTTAAGGTTAACCCACCACTTACTCCCAATGACTCGCCCAATTAACGCCCTCTGCACTAGTCTTGTCAGCTGGTCACGAAAGTCCCGCCTGTCCAGTAAGGACTGATTGAACTTCCAATAACCAGCCAACCTAGGCCTAAATTCTAACGCCACCCGGGCACAAACGAGTTTGTGGTCCGAGTAGCCTAACCAGTGGAACGTTGGACATTCTAAGAAGTCTATGTCGGCTTCTCTCACTAACATCCTATCCAGGTACGCAGATACCCGGGTAGAAGGCCAACTACGCGTCCACGTCCACATGCTCCCTTCCGGATGATCGACCCGGTATCTATCGACGAGACCAAATTCGCCGATCAGATCAACCAGGCTACGATCACCACTCCACCCGCTAGCGCCCCTTCCTCTATCCCATTTGGGGGTTAGGACGGCATTCCAGTCCCCAACTAAGATTAGCCGTGTTGAATGCACCATGAAGGGCTCCAACAGCCGAAAGAAAGAGACACGCTCACCTTGAACATTGGGCGCATAAACCACAATCAGCCGGAACGACTTGCTTTTCACTGCAATATCGGCCACGATCAGCCGGCCCTCGGCACCGACATGGACAAGGTCCACCCTCGCGTCCAGGGTACGCTTGACCAGCAAAGAAACACCTCTGGCCAGCCGGCTCCCATATGCTGAATAGACGACAAAGTCGTTAGACAGCACACACGAGTCGACTTCGCAAACAAAGTGAGTCTCTTGGATCGCGGCCACATCCACGCCGAAGGACAAGAGGTCACGAAGCAGGCGAGCCGCCTTACCCCGATCCCTCAGGCCCTTCGCATTTATACTGGCTAACTTAATAGACATTCTTTAGATCTGAAACGAAAAAACAGAGTAAGACATGCAACGAACGGCTCTACTCGCATACCGGGTAGAAATCTCGGGTAGACGGGACCCCGACGGACTGTCCTAGGGACCCTGTACCAACATCGGACGTAATCCGTCCGTCCAAGACAATACCGCCGACGTCCGTGGGGTACGTAAGTTTTAACACCCTATATAAACATGGGTGGATCAAAACTGGGAACCTCCCCGAACAATTCTTGGCCATCTTTTTTAGCTCCGGTGTGTTTTCTTTCACCATGCACAGTTTTGGATAAGTCCTCCGGGCTTCAGCAATGTGTTCCCAGACCCTCAGGTTCCCTCCGGTATTGCGGACCAGAGTAATGACCCCTGGGGCCTGGGAAAAGTTTCTTGGGTCCTCAGTGGATAACCCATCCACTGAGGTAAGTTTGAGGAGTGGTCTGAGCAGCTTACGCCGCTGCGACGACCACTCAGATGAAATGTTGTCATTAACCTTCATCGCTGCCTCCCCACGCGGGAGGTCTTTATTCTTTTTTGCCCTAGCGGGAGTGGGAGTAGGAGCCGGGGAGGGAGTGGGGGTTGCAGAGCTGATTTTCCTGAGGGGGGTCAAATTCAAGGTTGGGGGCTGGGAAGCTTTACGCGGGGATGCGGGAAGGCTTCTTGCCTTCTCCGCGTAAGAAAGTCTTACGGGCGACACCGGAGCAGACGAACATTTTTCTTTTCGGGACTTTTTGTCCCTGCTTCTGCTCCTTCTCCGGGTTTTAGGGTTGTCTTGTCGCTCTTCCACCTCCTCCTCTCTCCCCCGCTTCAGAGATGCCGATCTCTCCACTTCCATACGTTCTTCCTTTTGCGGGGAAGGACTCCTCTCCTTCCTCTGTTTGGGAGGAGATTTTTTGGGAGGCGTCTCTTTAGGTTTTGCTGGAGCCTTGGCAGGTGATGGCACCTTCACAGGTGAAGGCGTTTTCGGTTTTTTCCTGCTCACCACCTGCCACTCTCCCTCCTTGTTCACTGGTGCCTTTGGTGTTGGTGGTGCTGATGTAGCTGCTGCTGGTGATGCTGGCGCCGGTCCTTCAGGCTTCTTGGTTGGTTGGGCCTTAGGGGCCGGATTCCTGGCCGTACACGCCTTGGCGACGTGCTCCGCGGCCCCGCAGACCCAACAGCAAGGCTTCCTGCCCTCCACTATCACAAAGATAGCACGCTTCCTGCAGGTGAGAATATTAGGTATCTCCTTGATTTGTTGTTTTGACAAGGTCACCTGCAGGACCATATCACCGGTCAGGAAGCCTGCTTTTGAACTTAGAGCGGACACCTCCGCCACCTTCCCGTACTGAGCGAAGAAGGCGCCGATGTGATTTTGGGAAATGTCCATGGGGACGCCATGCAAGGTGATTTTGCGCTTGCACATCCCCATGTATTCCGTTTGGATCTGGAGGGTCTTGGTTTCAAGAACCACTCCAGCCAAACGTTTTGCCTCGTCGGCCGTACCCAGCAAGACGTCCCAACTTGCGCTGCTCTGCCTTGCCACCGCCTTAGCCTTGATATTCAGGGCCTTAATAGCTTCTTCGAGGCTGTCTCTGCTGATGCCCATGTATTTCTTGGTCTTCAGATCCTTTGTAATGAGCGTCACAATTCGGGCCTCGATTTCGGCCAACTCGTCGGGCACCGACAGCAGCTCCGTGCCCTTAATATATTCGGCATATTTTTGCCTCTGATCCTCATAATACTGTTCTCCCTTTAGTGGGACCTTGCCTCCTGTCCAACCGGAGGTCGAAGGTTTGGGAGAAGCAGGAGCTGCTACCGGTGCCGGTACTGGTCCGGATCCTGATGCTGCTGGAACTGAGGGTGACTCCCGTGGCGGTAGTTGCCAGTCACCCTCTTTCCCTCCCACCGAGTCCGTGGTGGGAGGCACGATCACTTCTGGCCTTTCCGCGGCCATGCCTCCTAAGAGGCCGAACACCTGGTAACCTCTTCCGGTGGTTTCGCAGCTATAAGCCACTACTTTGACACTACCTGAGCAATGAACTCAGGCGGAATCGATAAACCAGTCGAACCACAAGCTATAGTAAACGCTACTATGGAACAGATACTACACTTTGATCCTACTCAAAAACCACATAACGCAATTTTGGGTAAGAGATGGCTCGTTTTATTTATTTTGTAGATCTTACAAAATTATGGCTCAAGGCCAGAAAAATGGGAGGGGGAACAAAACTTGGGGTGGTCTTCAGCTACTCTATCCTATACCTAGCTAATCAGATTCACGACCCATGCATACGTTACAATGATTCTCGTTCACCATAAGAATTTGTCCATCACCACTCATACTTATCAAGCACCAAAATACCGCAAAACAAACCGGGGACCTAAAACGCCCCAAATGTACATAAAAATTTATTACAAATATAATACAAAAATATCTTTAAAAATTTGTACATGAAATGATATGATGAGAAGGGGGTGAGAAGAAACAAAAATCCCCAAAACAAAAAATAATTTCAAATGAATACATATACAAGGTGTTAGTAAGACCCAAACACACCCACATAATTAAAGAGGCCACTGTATTCTGCCTTCAAAGACAAAATCAAGTAGCTCTCTTTCTAAAGGGGAATGGAGATGCAGGGTTAAAATAAATGGGACTGGAGAATATATAAGGCTGACCCAGCCGAGAATGAAACGGGACAAAATAACTCTGGACAATGGGGATCTCGAACTGGATCATAACAAAAGCAAGGGAGCCGGGAACAGGCTAGGACAAACACATTCACTCACATTAACTAGGTACACAAAAGAATACTTTACCTTAACCACGGGAGGGGTTCCAAAGGAATCCACCCCGATGCGAGCAGCAGATCTAAAAAAGAAAATCAAGACTAGCCCCGGTCACACGAACCAGGCTCGCTGCATATATCCACCTTTTGCTAAAGTCTGTCGGGTGCAGCCGTTTCCGTTCAGTTCTAATCTTCATTTTGAGCTGGTGCTCAAAATATCGGATTAGATCCTGATCCGAAAGACGACCTCCCCGCAAGACTTCCTCCAGTCGCGTCATCCAGATCACCATTCTAGCCGTGGCCAGTAGCGACAGAAACACCATCCGCTTCACTCCAGAGTACGGGGGCGACACATTGTCCACAGCGTATGCGCGATCAATGAGCACAAGCTCCCGCGGCGCGATACGAGCAGTCAACTCGCCGACACGCGCCCACAACGGGCGAACGCGCGAACAATGGAAGAAGGCGTGCGCAGACGTCTCCTTAATTCCAAGGTTGCAACGCTCACAATCTGGCAAATCCGCCAGGCCCATTGCGAAACGCTTGTCATTGAGCGACAAACCATTCCGAGCCAATCGCCAGGTCAGAGAAAACTCAGAGTTGCTGAGCCAATCCGCGCCTGGCGCCCAAGACCAATGAGAGCGGTACTCCACTCTCGACATGCCGAGCTTACTCCACAGCTTATCCTTCACGGCACCCTCCACTAATCCCCGATAGAAGATTTTCCTAGGCTGTGAAAGGTCACTGGACCGTGGAATGGCCTGTAAAGCCGCCAGACATTCGAGCAGGAATTTCGGTCGCACCCAAGGCCTGACGGTCAGCCATAGGGTCGGGGGCGTGATGGTAAGGCAAGGGAACATGTCCCTCACTACCCCCGCAAGCAACCGATTTTCCTCCAACGCGCGCCTGAGGAATGCCAACCTTGAAGCGAGCACGTGGCTCCTCAAGTGTGGCATCCCCAGACCCCCTTGACACGGACGGAGGCAACAGACTCCTTTGTCGACCATGTGTTTGCGTCCTCTCCACAGACAGGAGAATAGCAAACGCTCGAGCGCCTTCTCATGATCGTCACAAAGGGGAAGTACTGACAGCCGGTAAAGGATCATGGGAAAGAGGTATGTGTTACACACCTCCGCCAAGCCCTTCACGGAGAGACCCCGTCGACGCCAAATCTTGACCGACGCGCCGACCTTTGCCAGTACTTCTGACCAGTTTTTCTCCAGCTGTAAGTCCGGACCGAACCAAACTCCGAGGAGCTTGACCGGCCCGTCCGTCCAGCTGAAGGGCCCCGGGAGGGAAACACTCCCTTCCAGGCACCTAACCGCAAGCCGGATGACTTGTCGCAGTTAATTCTGGCCCCTGTCACCTTCTCGTACCGTACAAGCGCCTGGTGTACCGCCTCTATGTCCCTGCGGGAGGACACAAAGGTCGTTACGTCATCGGCGTACGCA